>CM031955.1:6120198-6195198 GCA_018749465.1 Paracanthobrama guichenoti
ATCACATCCCGCTGGATTAACTGGAATGCTGGATTGACTACTACACATATCTAGAAGAAGAGGCTCAATGGAGTTCTGTAGGGTTCTCCTGTTTTCTGAGAGTGTAGATAATTGAGTTTCTGTGCTTTCTTTACACTGCATCAAACTGAAGTCGGCCAGAGTTTTCCAGATTCCCTGGAAACACGCGGCACGGCACGGCTGGAATATCGAGAAGGACGCAACGCTGTTCCGAAACTGGGCAATACACACAGGTGACTATAGCTTGATTAAAACAAACGTTTCATATCATGCTTCCAACCTGCACTCTAACAAATGCTGGGTTAAAAACAACCCAATTGGGCAGTTTTAACCCATGTTAACCTCAGCGGTTGGGTTAACGTTTGCCCTGCTGGGTAGTTTTATTTAACTCAACTATTGTTTAAAAATTACTGTATTACTTGCTTAAAATAAACCCAAAATATGTTGGAAATTAACATGTATTAATATGTTTAATAAATGAACATTATTAATGTTTAATTGATAATAATTAAACAATAATAAATTGCTTATTAATAAATGTTCACCTTTTGATTATTATTGTTGCCTCTAGTAATTGTGAGTCTGATTATTAATTTCCAACCTATTTGGGGTTTATTTTAAGCAAGTAATACAGTAATTTTTAAACAATAGTTGGGTTAAATAAAACTACCCAGCAGGTTGGGCAAACATTTAACCCAATCGCTGGGTTAAAACAGCCCAACCGCTGAGTTAAAACAGCCCAACCGCCGGGCTAAAACAGCCCAACCGCCAGGCTAAAACAGCCCAATCGCCTGGTTAAAACAGCCCAACCGCCGGGTTAAAACAGCCCAACCGCCGGGTTAAAACAGCCCAATCGCCTGGTTAAAACAGCCCAACCGCCGGGTTAAAACAGCCCAATCGCCGGGTTAAAACATCCCAATCGGCGGGTTAAAACAGCCCAATCGCCAGGCTAAAACAGCCCAACCGCTGGGTTAAAACATCCCAATCGCTAGGATAAAACAACCCAACTGCTGTGTTTGTCCATTTTCAACCCAACTTGGGTTGTTTTTAACCCAGCTTTTTTTATAGTGTGATATCTGTGAAAATCTCAAAAGATCCATCCTAATGTTTCATCAAGAAGATTTTCTTTATTTCAGTTCACTTGTGACAATCATATACACTCTTAACAATATTGGATATTTGGTGCTTCCATCATGAAGAACCTTTAACACAGAACAGCAGAACCTTTCTATACTCTCTTAAAAACAAACAAAGCTTCCAAAAGTGATCCATTCCTAAAATACCTTAAGAACATTTTAATCATCTAAAGAACCTTTTGTGTGATGGAAAGAGTCCATGGAAGTTAAAGATTCTTCATGGAAGCATCGACGCCGAGAAAAACCTTTCCTTTTGAAAGTGTACAGTGGAAAAAGGTTCGGAAACACTTTATTTTGATGGTCCACTTTAGACAACTAGCAGTCATTAGAGTATTAGTAAACTGTATGGTTAGTTAATATCCTCAACAGACTTTCTACTGACTTAACTTAAGGTCAACTTATTTCACTAGCCCTAACATATCCCATAACTCCTTCATTTATACAGCGCTTTACAGTGACAGCAGGAGATTAATGAACAGAGACTGTTTGGGCTATACATCAGATCTAGAAAATCAGTTTTGATTGTTTCATTTCCATGGTAAATAATCATAGTTATTCACTTTGGGGCTAAAATAGAAACGTTTAATGTGTTCTGGCCGGTCATTTGCATGTCATCAGTGTTTGGTGGCTAGAGAACGCAAATATTGAAATAGTTTTGAAAGCATACCGTTAATAGTCTGATACTAATACTTTACTAATACTCTATTAATACGTGTAGGTGCACCTTTACTTATAGTTAGTATAATGTCTAAAGTGGACTATCAGAATAAAGTGGATCACTGAAAGGTTCTTTGGGAAACCAAAATGTTCACTGTAAAAACTCTCATTTGGAACCTGTATTGTAAGAGAGTACTTGCAAATTGCCAAGAAATTACCAGAATATAACATTTTGAAGAAGAGTAATGCTTACTGATATATGCATTATACATTAGTTATCAAATGGCACCGGCTGTGTTAAAACGGTCCAGGTTTTCACTGAGAAGATTTGCTTACGAGATTCCACACGGCGGCGCCAGGAAGTATGTGGACACTAAAGTGGAACTCAAGTCTTTTTTCTTTAAATACAAGTGGCACCAGAGCTTTTCCCACAATTCACTTCACTTGACCGAGTGACTTTTAATCGACTGGGCTCGATGTGAAGAGAATCATAATAACTATCAACATTCAACATGTTATCAAAGTGTCCAAGACTTTTGGTCTTCTTTTATTGGCCAAGATATCTATTGCTTGATATTTGGAAAAGCTGACACACTTTATGTTGTGAAATGTTTGACCAAGAAAAGTGCTGTATTTAAAATAAATGTGACTTGATTTGATATATAATGCAACAGTATTTTTACATTTATGAATGCGATATATGTCTGAATACTTGTGGTCACAGTACCTCTGATCTGATCCTCAGACTGTTAACATGAGATGCTTGACGAGAAACACTTATCCATCAAGATCAGCTGATTTAATGCGAACGTCTGCAATACTGCATGCATTTTTACCAAACACTGTAAATATCGGCTCTTTTCTCTGAAAATTCTTAGAGACGTTAAACAATAACAACATGGCCAGGAACACAACAGAAACTGTACAGAAACTGGTACTGTAGATCCTGACAGCCTGATGCCAATCATGCAAACAGCTCTTCTTTCATGGATCTTAGGGAGATACAAACCTGGCATAGACAAACCCGACCCCAAGACATGGAAAGCAAACTTCCGATGCGCACTCAATTCCCTGACGGACGTCAAAGAGCTTCAAGACAAAAGCATCAAGAAAGGGCACAACGCTTTCAGAGTTTATATTCTCCTTCCACACAGCAAAACAATAAAGAGACGCAAAGGTTTGTGCACATATGAACTGTTTGGAACATTATTTAATATTTCTAGTTTTCACAAACATGTAGTGACAGATAAACTGCATCTACGTATTTAAATTAATTCTTTTAGCGGACACTTTTATACAAATACTATGGAAGCTTGTTTCCATATAGAATAAAACAATAAAGTTCTTTGCAGTTTTTATCTACTTAATTCTGATTTTTCTCTTAAAAAGTTAGAATTGTGAAATATAAACTCATAATTGATTAAAAAAAGTCATAGTATATTGCGAGATATAAACTCATAATTGCGAGATATAAACTCATAATCGTAATTGAGAAAAGTCAGAATTATGAGATATAAACTCGTAATTGAGAAAAGTCATAATTACGAGATATAAACTCGTAATTGAGAAAAGTCATAATTGCGAGATATAAACTCATAATCGTAATTGAGAAAAGTCAGAATTAAGAGATATAAACTACGTAATTGAGAAAAGTCATAATTACGAGATATAAACTCGTAATTGAGAAAAGTCATAATTATGTGCGATATAAACTCGTAATTGAGATATAAACTCGTAATTGAGAAAAGTCAGAATGCGAGATATAAACTCGTAATTGAGAAAAGTCAGAATTGCGAGATATAAACTCATAATTGAGAAAAGTCAAATTGCGAGATATAAACTCAGATATAAACTCATAATTGAGAAAAGTCATAATTACGAGATATAAACTCGTAATTGATAAAAAATTGCGTCAAATTGCGAGATATAAACTATAAACTCATAATTGAGAAAAGTCAAATGCGAGATATAAACTCGAAATTGAGAAAAGTCAGAATTAGAGATATAAACTCATAATTGCAAAAAAGTCAGAATTGCGAGATATAAACTCATAATTGCGAGATATAAACTCATAATTGCGAGATATAAACTCGTAATTGCGAGATATAAACTCATAATCATAATTGAGAAAAGTCATAATTGCGAGATATAAACTCATAATTGCGAGATATAAACTCATAATCATAATTGAGAAAAGTTAGAATTGCGAGATATAAACTCATAATTGATAAAAAAAGTCAGAATTGCGAGATATAAACTCATAATTGATAAAAAAAGTCAGAATTGGGAGATATAAACTCATAATTGATAAAAAAAGTCAAATGCGAGATATAAACTCATAATTGAGAAAAGTCAGAATTGCGGATATAAACTCGTAATTGAGAAAAGTCAGAATTACGAGATATAAACTCATAATTGAGAAAAGTCAAATTGCGAGATATAAACTCATAATTGAGAAAAGTCAAATTACGAGATATAAACTCGTAATTGAGAAAAGTCAGAATTAAGAGATATAAACTGCGTAATTGAGAAAAGTCAGAATTGCGAGATATAAACTCATAATTGAGAAAAGTCAGAATTGCGAGATATAAACTCATAATTGATAAAAAAGTCAGAATTGCGAGATATAAACTCATAATTGATAAAAAAAGTCAGAATTGCGAGATATAAACTCATAATTGAGAAAAGTCAGAATTGCGGATATAAACTCGTAATTGAGAAAAGTCAGAATTGCGAGATATAAACTCATAATTGAGAAAAGTCAGAATTGCGAGATATAAACTCATAATTGAGAAAAGTCAGAATTACGAGATATAAACTCGTGTAATTGAGAAAAGTCAGAATTACGAGATATAAACTCACATAATTGAGAAAAGTCAGAATTGCGAGATATAAACTCATAATTGAGAAAAGTCAGAATTGCGAGATATAAACTCGTAATTGAGAAAAGTCAGAATTGCGAGATATAAACTCGTAATTGAGAAAAGTCAGAATTGCGAGATATAAACTCATAATTGCAAAAAAGTCAGAATTGCGAGATATAAACTCATAATTGCAAAAAAGTCAGAATTGCGAGATATAAACTCATAATTGCGAGATATAAACTCGTAATTGCGAGATATAAACTCATAATCATAATTGAGAAAAGTCAGAATTGCGAGATATAAACTCATAATCGTAATTGAGAAAAGTCATAATTACAGAGATATAAACTCATAATCGTAATTGAGAAAAGTCATAATTGCGAGATATAAACTCATAATTGCGAGATATAAACTCATAATCGTAATTGAGAAAAGTCATAATTACGAGATATAAACTCATAATTGCGAGATATAAACTCATAATTGTTGAGAAAAAGTCATAATTAAGAGATATAAACTCGTAATTGAGAAAAGTCAAATTAAGAGATATAAACTCATAATTGAGAAAAGTCAGAATTGCGAGATATAAACTCGTAATTGATAAAAAAGTCAGAATTAAGAGATATAAACTCATAATCGTAATTGAGAAAAGTCATAATTGCGAGATATAAACTCATAATCGTAATTGAGAAAAGTCATAATTGCGAGATATAAACTCGTAATTGAGAAAAGTCAGAATTGCGAGATATAAACTCATAATTGAGAAAAGTCAGAATTGCGAGATATAAACTCATAATTGATAAAAGTCAGAATTGCGAGATATAAACTCGTAATTGAGAAAAAAGTCAGAATTGCGAGATATAAACTCGTAATTGAGAAAAGTCAGAATTGCGAGATATAAACTCGAAATTGAGAAAAGTCAGAATTAAAGATATAAACTCATAATTGCAAAAAGTCAGAATTGCGAGATATAAACTCATAATTGCATAAAGTCGAGATATAAACTCATAATTGCGAGATATAAACTCAGAATTGCGAGATATAAACTCATAATCATAATTGAGAAAAGTCATAATTAAGAGATATAAACTCATAATTAAGATATAAACTCATAATCATAATTGAGAAAAGTTAGAATTGCGAGATATAAACTCATAATTGATAAAAAAAGTCAGAATTGCAGAGATATAAACTCATAATTGATAAAAAAGTCAGAATTGGAGATATAAACTCGTAATTGATAAAAAAAGTCAGAATTGCGAGATATAAACTCGTAATTGAGAAAAAGTCAGAATTGCGAGATATAAACTCGTAATTGAGAAAAGTCAGAATTGCGAGATATAAACTCATAATTGCAAAAAAACTCAGAATTGCGAGATATAAACTCATAATTGCAGATATAAACTCAGAATTGCGAGATATAAACTCATAATCATAATTGATAAAAGTCAGAATTGCGAGATATAAACTCATAATCGTAATTGAGAAAAGTCATAATTGCGAGATATAAACTCATAATCGTAATTGAGAAAAGTCATAATTAAGAGATATAAACTCATAATAATTGAGAAAAGTCATAATTGCGAGATATAAACTCGTAATTGAGAAAAGTCAGAATTAAGATATAAACTCATAATTGAGAAAAGTCATAATTATGAGATATAAACTCATAATTGAGAAAAGTCAGAATTGCGAGATATAAACTCATAATTGAGAAAAGTCAGAATTAAGAGATATAAACTCATAATTGAGAAAAAACTCATAATTGCGAGATATAAACTCGTAATTGATAAAAAAAACTCAGAATTAAGAGATATAAACTCGTAATTGAGAAAAGTCAGAATTAAGAGATATAAACTCGTAATTGAGAAAAGTCAGAATTAGAGATATAAACTCGAAATTGAGAAAAGTCAGAATTGCGAGATATAAACTCATAATTGCAAAAAAGTCAGAATTGCGAGATATAAACTCATAATTGCGAGATATAAACTCATAATTGCGAGATATAAACTCGTAATTGCGAGATATAAACTCATAATCATAATTGAGAAAAGTCATAATTGCGAGATATAAACTCATAATTGCGAGATATAAACTCATAATCATAATTGAGAAAAGTTAGAATTAAGAGATATAAACTCATAATTGATAAAAAAAAAAAGAGTCAGAATTAAGAGATATAAACTCATAATTGATAAAAAAAGTCAGAATTGGGAGATATAAACTCATAATTGATAAAAAAGTCAGAATTATGAGATATAAACTCATAATTGAGAAAAGTCAGAATTGCGGATATAAACTCGTAATTGAGAAAAGTCAGAATTACGAGATATAAACTCATAATTGAGAAAAGTCAGAATTATAGAGATATAAACTCATAATTGAGAAAAGTCAGAATTGCGAGATATAAACTCGTAATTGAGAAAAGTCAGAATTAAGAGATATAAACTCAGTAATTGAGAAAAGTCAGAATTAAGAGATATAAACTCATAATTGAGAAAAGTCAGAATTGCGAGATATAAACTCATAATTGATAAAAAAGTCAGAATTGGGAGATATAAACTCGTAATTGATAAAAAAAGTCAGAATTGCGAGATATAAACTCATAATTGAGAAAAGTCAAATTGCGGATATAAACTCGTAATTGAGAAAAAGTCAGAATTGCAGATATAAACTCATAATTGAGAAAAGTCAGAATTATGAGATATAAACTCATAATTGAGAAAAGTCAGAATTAAGAGATATAAACTCGTAATTGAGAAAAGTCAAATGCGAGATATAAACTCATAATTGAGAAAAGTCAGAATTGCGAGATATAAACTCAATAATTGAGAAAAGTCAGAATTGCGAGATATAAACTCGTAATTGAGAAAAGTCAGAATTGCGAGATATAAACTCGTAATTGAGAAAAGTCAGAATTGCGAGATATAAACTCATAATTGCAAAAAAAGTCAAATTAAGAGATATAAACTCATAATTGCAAAAAGTCAGAATTAAGAGATATAAACTCATAATTGCGAGATATAAACTCGTAATTGCGAGATATAAACTCATAATCATAATTGAGAAAAGTCAGAATTGCGAGATATAAACTCATAATCGTAATTGAGAAAAGTCATAATTGCGAGATATAAACTCATAATCGTAATTGAGAAAAGTCATAATTGCGAGATATAAACTCATAATTGCGAGATATAAACTCATAATCGTAATTGAGAAAAGTCATAATTGCGAGATATAAACTCATAATTGCGAGATATAAACTCATAATCGTAATTGAGAAAAAAGTCATAATTATGAGATATAAACTCGTAATTGAGAAAAAGTCAGAATTGCGAGATATAAACTCATAATTGAGAAAAGTCAGAATTGCGAGATATAAACTCGTAATTGATAAAAAAAGTCAGAATTGCGAGATATAAACTCATAATCGTAATTGAGAAAAGTCATAATTAAGAGATATAAACTCATAATCGTAATTGAGAAAAGTCATAATTGCGAGATATAAACTCGTAATTGAGAAAAGTCAAATTAAAACTAGATATAAACTCATAATTGAGAAAAGTCAGAATTGCGAGATATAAACTCGTAATTGATAAAAAAGTCAAATTGCGAGATATAAACTCGTAATTGAGAAAAGTCAGAATTAAGCGAGATATAAACTCGTAATTGAGAAAAGTCAGAATTAAGAGATATAAACTCATAAATTGAGAAAAGTCAGAATTAAGAGATATAAACTCATAATTGCAAAAAAATTCAAATTATAGATATAAACTCATAATTGCGAGATATAAACTCATAATTGCGAGATATAAACTCATAATTAAAGTGCGATATAAACTCATAATCATAATTGAGAAAAGTCATAATTGCGAGATATAAACTCATAATTGCGAGATATAAACTCATAATCATAATTGAGAAAAGTTAGAATTGCAGAGATATAAACTCATAATTGATAAAAAAAGTCAGAATTAAGAGATATAAACTCATAATTGATAAAAAAAGTCAGAATTGGGAGATATAAACTCGTAATTGATAAAAAGTCAGAATTAAGTCATATAAACTCGTAATTGAGAAAAGTCAGAATTAAGAGATATAAACTCGTAATTGAGAAAAGTCAGAATTATAGATATAAACTCATAATTGCAAAAAGTCAGAATTGCGAGATATAAACTCATAATTGCGAGATATAAACTCGAATTGCGAGATATAAACTCATAATCATAATTGAGAAAAGTCAGAATTGCGAGATATAAACTCATAATCGTAATTGAGAAAAGTCATAATTGCGAGATATAAACTCATAATCGTAATTGAGAAAAGTCATAATTGCGAGATATAAACTCATAATTGCGAGATATAAACTCAGTCATAATTGAGAAAAGTCAGAATTGCGAGATATAACCTCATAATCGTAATTGAGAAAAGTCAGAATTGCGAGATATAAACTCATAATTGTAATTGAGAAAAGTCAGAATTGCGAGATATAAACTCGTAATTGAGAAAAGTCAGAATTGCGAGATATAAACTCAAAATTGAGAAAAAGTCAGAATTGCGAGATATAAACTCATAATTGCAAAAAAGTCAGAATTGCGAGATATAAACTCATAATTGCGAGATATAAACTCATAATTATGAGATATAAACTCGTAATTGAGAGATATAAACTCATAATCATAATTGAGAAAAGTCATAATTGAGATATAAACTCATAATTGCGAGATATAAACTCATAATCATAATTGAGAAAAGTTAGAATTGCGAGATATAAACTCATAATTGATAAAAAAAAAGTCAGAATTGCGAGATATAAACTCATAATTGATAAAAAAAGTCAGAATTGGAGATATAAACTCATAATTGATAAAAAAGTCAGAATTAAGAGATATAAACTCATAATTGAGAAAAGTCAGAATTGCGAGATATAAACTCATAATTGAGAAAAGTCAGAATTATGCAGATATAAACTCATAATTGAGAAAAGTCAGAATTAAATAGATATAAACTCATAATTGAGAAAAGTCAGAATTCGAGAGATATAAACTCAATAAACTAATTGAGAAAAGTCAGAATTACGAGATATAAACTCGTAATTGAGAAAAGTCAGAATTACTGAGATATAAACTCATAATTGAGAAAAACTCAGAATTACGAGATATAAACTCATAATTGATAAAAAAGTCAGAATTGGGAGATATAAACTCGTAATTGATAAAAAAGTCAGAATTAAGAGATATAAACTCATAATTGAGAAAAGTCAGAATTGCGAGATATAAACTCGTAATTGAGAAAAGTCAGAATTATGAGATATAAACTCATAATTGAGAAAAAGTCAGAATTGAGAAGAGATATATAAACTCATAATTGAGAAAAGTCAGAATTGCGAGATATAAACTCGTAATTGAGAAAAAATCAGAATTGCGAGATATAAACTCATAATTGAGAAAAGTCAGAATTAAGAGATATAAACTCATAATTGAAAAAAGTCAGAATTACGAGATATAAACTCAATTGCGTGAGAAAAAGTCAGAATTAAGAGATATAAACTCATAATTGAGAAAAGTCAGAATTAAGAGATATAAACTCATAATTGAGAAAAGTCAGAATTAAGAGATATAAACTCGTAATTGAGAAAAGTCAGAATTATGAGATATAAACTCATAATTGCAAAAAAGTCAGAATTGCGAGATATAAACTCATAATTGCAAAAAAGTCAGAATTGCGAGATATAAACTCATAATTGCGAGATATAAACTCAAATTGCGAGATATAAACTCATAATCATAATTGAGAAAAAGAATCAGAATTCATAATTGAGATATAAACTCATAATATAAACTAATTGAGAAAAGTCATAATTACGAGATATAAACTCATAATCGTAATTGAGAAAAGTCATAATTAAGAGATATAAACTCATAATTGCGAGATATAAACTCATAATCGTAATTGAGAAAAGTCATAATTAAATTGAGATATAAACTCATAGATATAAACTCATAAACTCATATTGCGAGATATAAACTCATAATCGTAATTGAGAAAAAGTCATAATTACGAGATATAAACTCGTAATTGAGAAAAAACTCAAATTGCGAGATATAAACTCATAATTGAGAAAAGTCAGAATTGCGAGATATAAACTCGTAATTGATAAAAATAGTCAGAATTATGAGATATAAACTCATAATCGTAATTGAGAAAAACTCATAATTAAGTAGATATAAACTCATAATCATAATTGAGAAAAGTCAGAATTATGAGATATAAACTCGTAATTGATAAAAAAGTCAGAATTAGAGATATAAACTCGTAATTGAGAAAGTCAGAATTATGAGATATAAACTCGTAATTGAGAAAAAGTCAGAATTGCGTGCGAGATATAAACTCAAATTGAGAAAAAGTCAGAATTAAGAGATATAAACTCATAAATTGAAAAAGTCAACTGAATTAGAGATATAAACTCATAATTGCGAGATATAAACTCATAATTGCGAGATATAAACTCATAATTGCGAGATATAAACTCATAATCATAATTGAGAAAAGTCATAATTATGAGATATAAACTCATAATTGCGAGATATAAACTCATAATTATAAGATATAAACTCATAATTGCGAGATATAAACTCATAATCATAATTGAGAAAAGTTAGAATTAACGAGATATAAACTCATAATTGATAAAAAAGTCAAATTGCAATTGAGATATAAACTCATAATTGATAAAAAAAGTCAGAATTGGGAGATATAAACTCACAATTAATTGATAAAAAAGTCAGAATTGCGAGAGATATAAACTCGTAATTGAGAAAAGTCAGAATTATAGATATAAACTAAAATTGAGAAAAGTCAGAATTAATTAGAGATATAAACTCATAATTGCAAAAAAAAGTCAGAATTGCGAGATATAAACTCATAATTGCGAGATAAAACTCGTAATTATGCGAGATATAAACTCATAATCATAATTGAGAAAAGTCAGAATTAAGAGATATAAACTCATAAACTCATAATCGTAATTGAGAAAAAGTCATAATTGCGAGATATAAACTCATAATCGTAATTGAAAAAGTCATAATTGAGATATAAACTCATAATTACGAGATATAAACTCAGTCATAATTGAGAAAAGTCAGAATTAAGAGATATAACCTCATAATCGTAATTGAGAAAAGTCAGAATTAAGAGATATAAACTCATAATTGTGAGTTGAGAAAAGTCAGAATTGCGAGATATAAACTCATAATTGAGAAAAAACTCATAATTAAGAGATATAAACTCAATAATTGAGAAAAGTCAGAATTGCGAGATATAAACTCATAATTGAGAAAAGTCAGAATTAAGAGATATAAACTCATAATTGAGAAAAGTCATAATTAAGAGATATAAACTCGTAATTGATAAAAATAAACTCAGAATTAAGAGATATAAACTCGTAATTGAGAAAAATCAGAATTACGAGATATAAACTCATAATTGAGAAAAACTCTAATTAGAGATATAAACTCATAATTGAGAAAAGTCAGAATTAGAGATATAAACTCATAATTGCAAAAAAGTCAGAATTAAGCGAGATATAAACTCATAATTGCGAGATATAAACTCATAATTGCGAGAGATATAAACTCGTAATTGCGAGATATAAACTCATAATCATAATTGAGAAAAAAGTCATAATTAAGTAGATATAAACTCATAATTGCAGAGATATATAAACTCATAATATAAACTCATAATTGAGAAAAGTTAGAATTAAGAGATATAAACTCATAAAACTGATAAAAAAAGTCAAATTAAGAGAGATATAAACTCATAATTGATAAAAAAAGTCAGAATTGGGAGATATAAACTCATAATTGATAAAAAAAACTTCAGAATTGCGAGATATAAACTCATAATTGAGAAAAGTCAAATTGGCGGATATAAACTCGTAATTGAGAAAAGTCAGAATTGCGAGATATAAACTCGTAATTGAGAAAAGTCAGAATTAAGAGATATAAACTCATAATTGAGAAAAAGTCAGAATTGCGAGATATAAACTCATAATTGATAAAAAAAAATAAACTCAGAATTGAGATATAAACTCGTAATTGATAAAAAAAGTCAGAATTGCGAGATATAAACTCATAATTGATAAAAGTCAGAATTGCGAGATATAAACTCGTAATTGAGAAAGAAAAACTCAGAATTAAGAGATATAAACTCATAATTGAGAAAAGTCAGAATTGCGAGATATAAACTCATAATTGAGAAAAAGTCAGAATTAAGAGATATAAACTCATAATTGAGAAAAGTCAGAATTAAGAGATATAAACTCATAATTGAGAAAAGTCAGAATTGCGAGATATAAACTCATAATTGAGAAAAGTCAGAATTGCGAGATATAATTAGATATAAAAGTCAAATTGCGGAGATATAAACTCAAAATTGAGAAAAGTCAAATTGCGAGATATAAACTCATAATTGAGAAAAAGTCAGAATTAAGAGATATAAACTCATAATTGCAAAAAAATTCAGAATTGCGAGATATAAACTCATAATTGCGAGATATAAACTCAGAATTGCGAGATATAAACTCATAATCATAATTGAGAAAAGTCAGAATTGCGAGATATAAACTCATAATAAACTAATTGAGAAAAGTCATAATTAGAGATATAAACTCATAATTAATTGAGAAAATAAACTCATAATTAAGAGATATAAACTCATAATTGAGAAAAAGTCAGAATGCAGAGATATAAACTCATAATTGAGAAAAGTCAGAATTGCGAGATATAAACTCATAATAATTGATATAAAGTCAGAATTGCGAGATATAAACTCATAATTGAGAAAAATCAAGTCAGAATTGCGAGATATAAACTCGTAATTGAGAAAAGTCAAGTGCGAATTAAGAGATATAAACTCAAATAATTTGAGAAAAGTCAACTCGAATTAAGAGATATAAACTCATAATTGCAAAAAAAGTCAGAATTAAGAGATATAAACTCATAATTGCGAGATATAAACTCATAATTGCAGAATGATATATAAACTCATAATTGCGAGATATAAACTCATAATCATAATTGATAAAAAAGTCATAATTGCGAGATATAAACTCATAATTGCGAGATATAAACTCATAATCATAATTGAGAAAAGTCATA
Source organism: Paracanthobrama guichenoti (assembly GCA_018749465.1). Classification (NCBI taxonomy): domain Eukaryota; kingdom Metazoa; phylum Chordata; class Actinopteri; order Cypriniformes; family Gobionidae; genus Paracanthobrama; species Paracanthobrama guichenoti. The sequence goes on from CM031955.1 coordinate 6,134,035, forward strand.
ATTGCAGATATAAACTCATAATTGCGAGATATAAACTCATAATTGATAAAAAAAGTCAGAATTAAGAGATATAAACTCATAATTGATAAATATAAACTCAGAATTGGGAGATAAAACTCATAATTGATAAAAAAAACTCATAATTGCGAGATATAAACTCGTAATTGAGAAAAGTCAGAATTAAGAGATATAAACTCATAATTGAGAAAAAGTCAGAATTAAGAGATATAAACTCATAATTGCAAAAAAGTCAAATTGAGAGATATAAACTCATAATTGCGAGATATAAACTCGTAATTGCGAGATATAAACTCATAATCATAATTGAGAAAAGTCAGAATTAAGAGATATAAACTCATAATCGTAATTGAGAAAAGTCATAATTATAGAGATATAAACTCATAATCGTAATTGAGAAAAACTCATAATTGCGAGATATAAACTCATAATTGCGAGATATAAACTCATAATCGTAATTGAAAAAGTCATAATTGCGAGATATAAACTCATAATTGTAATTGAGAAAAAAAGTCATAATTATGAGATATAAACTCATAATTGCGAGATATAAACTCATAATTGCGAGATATAAACTCAGTCAAATTGAGAAAAGTCAGAATTGCGAGATATAAACTCATAATCGTAATTGAGAAAAGTCAGAATTGTGAGATATAAACTCATAATTGTAATTGAGAAAAGTCAGAATTAGAGATATAAACTCGTAATTGAGAAAAAAGTCATAATTAAGAGATATAAACTCGTAATTGAGAAAAAGTCAGAATTGCGAGATATAAACTCGTAATTGAGAAAAGTCAGAATTAAGAGATATAAACTCATAATTGAGAAAAGTCAGAATTGTGAGATATAAACTCGTAATTGATAAAAAAAGTCAGAATTGCGAGATCATAAGATATAAACTCATAATTGAGAAAAAGTCAGAATTATGAGATATAAACTCATAATTGAGAAAAGTCAGAATTGCGAGATATAAACTCTGAATTGTAATTGAGAAAAGTCAGAATTATGAGATATAAACTCAATAATTGAAAAAGTCAGAATTAAGAGATATAAACTCATAATTGCGAGATATAAACTCATAATTGAGAGATATAAACTCATAATTGCGAGATATAAACTCATAATTGCAAAAAAAGTCAGAATTAAGAGATATAAACTCATAATTGATAAAAAAGTCAGAATTATGGAGATATAAACTCATAATTGAGAAAAAAGTCAGAATTGCGAGATATAAACTCATAATTGAGAAAAGTCAGAATTATGAGATATAAACTCGTAATTGAGAAGTCAAAATCAGAATTAACTAGATATAAACTCATAATTGATAAAACTCGTAGTCAGAATTAATTGAGATATAAACTCATAATTGAGAAAGTCAAATCAATTGCGAGATATAAACTCATAATTGAGAAAAAGTCAGAATTGCGAATAGATATAAACTCAGAATTGAGAAAAAAGTCAGAATTGCGAGATATAAACTCATAATTGCAAAAGTCAAAACTCATAATTGCGAATATTCATAATTGAGATATAAACTCATAATTGATAAAAAAGTCAGAATTAAGAGATATAAACTCAATAATTGCGAGATATAAACTCAGAATTGCGAGATATAAACTCATAATTGCAAAAAACTCAGAATTGCAGAGATATAAACTCATAATTGAATCATAATTGCGAGATATAAACTCATAATTGCGAGATATAAACTCAAATTGCGAGATATAAACTCATAATTGAATGAGAATAAAACTCATAATTGCGAGATATAAACTCATAATTGAGAAAAAAGTCAAATTGCGAGATATAAACTCATAATTGAAAAAGTCAGAATTGCGAGATATAAACTCATAATTGAAATTGAAAAAGTCAGAATTGCGAGATATAAACTCATAATTGAAAAAAAGTCAGAATTAAGTAGATATAAACTCATAATTGAGAAAAAAGTCAGAATTGCGAGATATAAACTCATAATTGAGAAAAACTCAGAATTGCGAGATATAAACTCATAATTGAATTGAAAAAGTCAAATTAAGAGATATAAACTCATAATTGAAAAAGTCAGAATTATAGAGATATAAACTCATAATTGATAAAGAAAATAAACTCAGTAATTAAAACTCAGAATTGCGATATAAACTCATAATTGTAATTGAGAAAAAGTCAGAATTAAGAGATATAAACTCATAATTGAGAAAAAACTCAGAATTATGAGATATAAACTCATAATTGCAAAAGTCAGAATTAAGTGCGAGATATAAACTCATAATTGAGAAAAAAAGTCAAACTCGAATTGCAGAGAGATATAAACTCATAATTGAGAGATATAAAGTCAAAATTGCGAGATATAAACTCATAATCATAATTGAGAAAAGTCAGAATTGCGAGAGATAAACTCAAATTGAGAAAAGTAAAGTGTATAAACTCGTAATTGAAAATATAAACTCAGAATTAAGAGATATAAACTCATAATTGAGAATAAAACTCATAATTGAGAGATATAAACTCAAAAAGTCAAATAGATTAAACTCAAATAAAAAAAGTCAGAATTGCGAGATATAAACTCATAATTGAGAAAAGTCAAATCGAGATATAAACTCGTAATTGAGAAAAAGTCAGAATTGCGAGATATAAACTCAAATTGTAATTGAGAAAAGTCAGAATTATGAGATATAAACTCATAATTGAGAAAAGTCAGATTAAACTTCGTAATTGAAATATAAACTCATATAAATAATGAGAAAAGTCAGAATTAAGTAGATATAAACTCAAATTGAATTAAAAGTCAGAATTGCGAGATATAAACTCATAATTGAGAAATAAACTCAAATTAAACTCATAGATATAAACTCATAATTGAAAAAGTCATAATTGCGAGATATAAACTCGTAATTGAGATATAAACTCATGAGAATTGTAATTGATAAAAGTCAGAATTGCGAGATATAAACTCGTAATTGAGAAAAGTCAAATTGCGAGATATAAACTCGTAATTGAAAAAGTCAGAATTATGAGATATAAACTCATAATTGAGAAAAGTCAAATATAAACTCATATAATTAAAGATATAAACTCATAATTGAGAAAAGTCAGAATTGCGAGATATAAACTCGTAATTGAGAAAAGTCAGAATTGCGAGATATAAACTCATAATTGAGAAAAGTCAGAATTAGAGATATAAAACTCATAATTGCAAAAGTCAAATTGCAGAATTCATAGATATAAACTCATAATTATGAGATATAAACTCATAATTGCAAAAAGTCAGAATTGCGAGATATAAACTCATAATTGAGAAAAAAAGTCAGAATTAAGAGATATAAACTCATAATTGAGAAAAGTCAAATGAGAATAAACTCAAATTAAATTAAGAGATATAAACTGATAATTGTGAAAATAAATTACTATAAACTCATAATTGAAATAAGTCAGAATTGCGAGATATAAACTCATAATCATAATTGAGATATAAAGTCAAATTTATGAGAATTAAAAGTCAAGTGATATAAACTCATAATTGAGAAATAGTCAGAATTAAGAGATATAAACTCATAATTGCAGAAAAAAAGTCAGAATTGAGAGATATAAACTCATAATTGATTGCGAGATATAAACTCATAATTGAGAAAATAAATAAACTCAAATTGCGAGATATAAACTCATAATTGCAGATATAAACTCGAATTAAGAATGCGAGATATAAACTCTCATCAATTGCGGATATAAACTCAATTGAAAAAGTCAGAATTGCGAGATATAAACTCATAATTGATAAAAGTCATAATTGCGAGATATAAAAATCAAACTCGGATTAAGAGATATAAAGTCATATAAACTTGCGTCAGATATAAACTCATAATTGTGCGAGATATAAACTCATAATTGAAAAGTACATAAACTCATTGAATCGTAATTGATAAAAGTCAGAATTAAGAGATATAAACTCATAATTGAATAAAAAGTCAGAATTATGAGATATAAACTCATAATTGAAATTGCGAGATATAAACTCATAATTGAATTCAGAATTGCGAGATATAAACTCATAATTGAGAAAAGTCAGAATTGCGAGATATAAACTCATAATCAAATTGAATTGAGAATAAAAGTCAGAATTGTGAGATATAAACTCATAATTGCGAGATATAAACTCAGAATTGCGAGATCATAAATAAACTCATAATTCATAAGATATAAACTCATAATTGTAAATAAACTCACAATTGTGGAGATATAAACTCATAATTAAGAGAAAAAGTCAGAATTAAGAGATATAAACTCATAATTAAGAGATATAAACTCAAATTGATAAAATAATGCAAGAATTAAAAGTCATATAAAACTCATAATTGCAATTGAGATATAAACTCATAATTGCGAGATATAAACTCATAATTGCGAGATATAAACTCATAATTGCGAGATATAAACTCATAAATTCAAATTGAAAAAAACTCAGAATTACGAGATATAAACTCATAATTGAGTCAAATTGAAAAGTCAGAATTAATTGAGATATAAACTCATAATTGCAAGATATAAACTCATAATTGAGAAAAAGTCAGAATTGCGAGAGATAAACTCATAATTGTAATTGAAAAAGTCAGAATTATGAGATATAAACTCATAATTGCAAAAAAGTCAGAATTAAGAGATATAAACTCATAATTGTAATAAGAGAAAAACTCAGAATTAAGAGATATAAACTCATAATTGCAAAAAGTAAACTCAGAATTGCGAGATATAAACTCATAATTGAATTGAAAAGTCAAATTGCGAGATATAAACTCATAAACTTGAGAAAATATAAACAGAATTGCGAGATATAAACTCATAATTGCAAAAAAAAGTCAGAATTAGAGATATAAACTCATAATTGCAAAAAAAATCAGAATTAAATTGCGAGATATAAACTCATAATTGAGAGAAAATAAACTCATAATTGCGAGATATAAACTCATAATTGTGATATAACTCAGTAATTGAATTGCGAGATATAAACTCATAATTGCAGATATAAACTCATAATTGCGAGATATAAACTCATAATTGCAGAGATATAACTCAATCAATTGAGAGAAAGTAATTGCGAGATATAAACTCAATAATTAAGTCAGAGAATAAGTCATAATTAAGTAGATATAAAAAACTCATAATTGCGAGATATAAATAATTGCAGAAAGTCAGAATTGCGTAGATATAAACTCATAATTGCAAAATAAACTCATAATTGCGAGATATAAACTCATAATCGTAATTGAGAAAAGTCAAATTGCGAGATATAAACTCATAATTGCAAAAAAACTCAGAATTGCGAGATATAAACTCATAATTGCAAAAAAAGTCATAATAATATAAACTCATAATTGCAAAAAAGTCATAATTGCGAGATATAAATCATAATTGAAAAAAAGTCAAATTACGAGATATAAACTCATAATTGAGATATAAACTCATAATTGACAAAAGATAGAAAACTCATAATTGAGAAAAAGAGATATAAACTCAGAATTGAGATATAAACTCATAATTGTAATTGAGATATAAACTCAGAATTAAGAGATATAAACTCATAATTGCAAAAAAAAACATAATTGAGATATAAACTCAAATTGCAAGATATAAACTCAGTCATAAACTCAAATTGTAATTCAGAATTAAGAGTAAAGAGATATAAACTCATAATTGAGAAAAAGTCAGAATTAAGAGATATAAACTCATAATCATAATTGAGAAAAGTCAGAATTAAGAGATATAAACTCGTATTGCGAGAAAAAACTCATAATTGCAGAGATATAAACTCATAATTGCAAAAAAAGTCAGAATTATGAGATATAAACTCATAATTGCAAAAAGTCATAATTAAGATATAATCTCTCATAATTAGAGATATAAACTCATAATTGCAAAAAAACTCAGAATTAAGAGATATAAACTCATAATTGCAATATAAACTCATAATCAAATTGAAAAAGTCAGAATTAAGAGATATAAACTCATAATTGCAAAAAGTCATAATTGCGAGATATAAACTCATAATTGCAAAAAGTCATAATTGCAAGATATAAACTCATAATCGTGCAAAAGAGAAAAGTCAGAATTAATTGAGATATAAACTCATAATTGCAAAAATAAACTCATAATTATAAAGATATAAAAAAGTCATAATTGCGAGATATAAACTCATAATTGCAAAAAGTCAAATTAAGTAGATATAACCTCATAATTGCAAAAAGTCATAATTATGAGACATAAACTCATAATCGTAATTGAGAAAAGTCAGAATTAAGAGATATAAACTCATAATTGCAAAAAGTCATAATTAAGAGATATAAGCTCATAATTGCGAGATATAAACTCATAATTGCGAGATATAACCTCATAATTGCGAGATATAAACTCATAATTGCGAGACATAAACTCATAATCGTAATTGAGAAAAGTCAGAATTGCGAGATATAAACTCATAATTGCAAAAAGTCATAATTATTAAGAGATATAAGCTCATAATTGCGAGATATAAACTCATAATTAAGATATAACCTCATAATTAAGAGATATAAACTCATAATTATGAGACATAAACTCATAATCGTAATTGAGAAAAAATTATGTCAGAATTAAGAGATATAAACTCATAATTGCAAAAAGTCATAATTAATTAGATATAAGCTCATAATTGAGATATAAACTCAGTCATAATTGAGAAAAGTCAGAATTATGAGATATAACCTCATAATCGTAATTGAGAAAAGTCAGAATTATAATAGATATAAACTCATAATCGTAATTGAAAAAGTCAGAATTATAGATATAAACTCATAATCGTAATTGAAAAAGTCAAGTGCGAGATATAAACTCATAATTGAATTGAAAAAGTCATAATTAGATATAAACTCATAGATATAAACTCATAATTGCAAAAAAGTCAGAATTAATGAGATATAAACTCATAATTGATAAAAAAGTCAGAATTGCGAGATATAAACTCATAATTGAGAAAAGTCAGAATTACGAGATATAAACTCATAATTGATAAAAAAGTCAGAATTAAGAGATATAAACTCATAATTGAGAAAAGTCAGAATTATGAGATATAAACTCGTAATTGACAAAAGTCATAATTATGAGATATAAACTCATAATTAGAGATATAAACTCATAATTGATAAAAAAGTCAGAATTAAGAGATATAAACTCATAATTGATAAAAAAGTCAGAATTAAGAGATATAAACTCATAATTGATAAAAAAAGTCATAATTATGCGAGATATAAACTCATAATTGATAAAAAAGTCTGAATTAAGTAGATATAAACTCGTAATTGACAAAAGTCATAATTAAGAGATATAAACTCGAATTGCGAGATATAAACTCATAATTGATAAAAAGTCATAATTATAGAGATATAAACTCATAATTGATAAAAAGTCTGAATTAAGAGATATAAACTCGTAATTGAGAAAAAAGTCAGAATTGCGAGATATAAACTCATAATTGCGAGATATAAACTCATAATTGAGAAAAAAGTCATAATTATGAGACAAACTCATAATTGAGAAAAGTCAGAATTGCGAGATATAAACTCGTAATTGAGAAAAGTCAGAATTGCAGATATAAACTCGTAATTGCGAGATATAAACTCATAATTGATAAAAAGTCTGAATTATGAGATATAAACTCGTAATTGACAAAAGTCATAATTGCGAGATATAAACTCGTAATTGACAAAAGTCATAATTGTAGATATAAACTCGTAATTGACAAAAGTCATAATTATGAGATATAAACTCGTAATTGCGAGACATAAACTCGTAATTGAGAAAAGTCAGAATTGCGAGATATAAACTCGTAATTGCGAGATATAAACTCGTAATTGAGAGATATAAACTCATAATTGCAAAAAAGTCAGAATTGCAAGATATAAACTCATAATTGCAAAAAAAAGTCATAATTAAGAGATATAAACTCGTAATTGACAAAAGTCATAATTACGAGATATAAACTCGTAATTGAGAAAAGTCAGAATTAAGAGATATAAACTCGTATTTGACAAAAGTCAGAATTGCGAGATATAAACTCATAATTGCAAAAAAGTCAGAATTGCGAGATATAAACTCATAATTGCAAAAAGTCAGAATTAAGAGATATAACCTCATAATTGCAAAAAGTCATAATTAAGAGACAAACTCATAATCGTAATTGAGAAAAGTCAGAATTATGCGAGATATAAACTCATAATTGCAAAAAAAGTCATAATTAAGAGATATAAGCTCATAATTGCGAGATATAAACTCATAATTGCAAAAAGTCAGAATTAAGAGATATAAACTCATAATTGCAAAAAAACTCAGAATTAAGAGATATAAACTCATAATTGCAAAAAAGTCAGAATTGCGAGATATAACCTCATAATTGCAAAAAAGTCATAATTGCGAGACATAAACTCATAATCGTAATTGAGAAAAGTCAGAATTGCGAGATATAAACTCATAATTGCAAAAAAGTCATAATTGCGAGATATAAGCTCATAATTGCGAGATATAAACTCATAATTGCAAAAAGTCAGAATTAAGAGATATAACCTCATAATTGCAAAAAGTCATAATTAGAGACATAAACTCATAATCGTAATTGAGAAAAGTCAGAATTACGAGATATAAACTCATAATTGCAAAAAGTCAGAATTAATGTAGATATAAGCTCATAATTGCGAGATATAAACTCATAATTAATGCAGAGATATAAACTCATAATTGCGAGATATAACCTCATAATTGCAAAAAGTCTGAATTATGAGAGATATAAACTCATAATTGCAAAAAAAGTCAGAATTGCGAGATATAAACTCATAATTGCAAAAAGTCATAATTATGAGAGATATAAGCTCATAATTGCGAGATATAAACTCATAATTGCAAAAAGTCTGAATTAAGAGATATAACCTCATAATTGCAAAAAGTCATAATTATAGAGACATAAACTCATAATCGTAATTGAGAAAAGTCAGAATTAAGAGATATAAACTCATAATTGAGAAAAAAACTCAGAATTGCGAGATATAAACTCATAATTGCAAAAAGTCTGAATTAAGAGATATAAACTCATAATCGTAATTGAGAAAAGTCAGAATTGCGAGATATAAACTCATAATTGAGAAAAAAAGTCAGAATTGCGAGATATAAACTTGTAATTGCAAAAAAGTCATAATTAAGAGATATAAACTCATAATTGAGAAAAAGTCAGAATTAAGAGATATAAACTCAGTAATTGCAAAAAAAGTCAGAATTAAGAGATATAAACTCGTAATTGCAAAAAAGTCATAATTAAGAGATATAAACTCATAATTGATAAAAAAAGTCTGAATTGCGAGATATAAACTCGTAATTGCAAAAAAGTCAGAATTGCGAGATATAAACTCGTAATTGCAAAAAAAGCTCAGAATTAAGAGATATAAACTCGTAATTGCGAGATATAAACTCATAATTGCAAAAAAAGTCAGAATTAAGAGATATAAACTAATAATTGCAAAAAGTCATAATTAAGAGATATAAACTCATAATTGCAAAAAGTCATAATTATGTAGATATAAACTCATAATTGCGAGATATAAACTCATAATTGCAAAAAAACTCATAATTAAGAGATATAAACTCATAATTGCAAAAAAGTCATAATTATGCGAGATATAAACTCATAATTAAGTAGATATAAACTCATAATTGCAAAAAGTCATAATTATGAGATATAAACTCATAATTGCAAAAAGTCATAATTGCGAGATATAAACTCATAATTGCAAAAAAGTCATAATTGCGAGATATAAACTCATAATTGCGAGATATAAACTTATAATTGCAAAAAAGTCAGAATTAGAGATATAAACTCATAATTGCGAGATATAAACTCATAATTGCAAAAAGTCATAATTACAGAGATATAAACTCATAATTGCGAGATATAAACTCATAATTGCGAGATATAAACTCATAATTGCAAAAAAGTCATAATTGCAGATATAAACTCATAATTGCAAAAAGTCATAATTATGAGATATAAACTCATAATTGCAGAGATATAAACTCATAATTGCAAAAAGTCAGAATTATGAGATATAAACTCATAATTGCAAAAAAGTCAGAATTAAGAGATATAAACTCATAATTGCGAGATATAAACTCATAATTGCAAAAAGTCAGAATTGCATAGATATAACCTCATAATTGCAAAAAGTCATAATTATGAGATATAAACTCATAATTGCAAAAAGTCAGAATTATGAGATATAAACTCATAATTGCAAAAAGTCAGAATTAAGAGATATAAACTCATAATTGCAAAAAAGTCAAATTAGAGATATAAACTCATAATTATGAGATATAAACTCATAATTATGAGATATAAACTCATAATCGTAATTGAGAAAAGTCAGAATTATGAGATATAAACTCATAATTAAGCGAGATATAAACTCATAATTGCAAAAAAGTCAGAATTGCGAGATATAAACTCGTAATAATAATTGAGAAAAAAATCTGAATTGTGAGATATAAACTCATAATTGCGAGATTCACTCACCTAAAGGATTATTAGGAACACCTGTTCAATTTCTCATTAATGCAATTATCTAATCAACCAATCACATGGCAGTTGCTTCAATGCATTTAGGGGTGTGGTCCTGGTCAAGACAATCTCCTCAACTCCAAACTGAATGTCAGAATGGGAAAGAAAGGTGATTTAAGCAATTTTGAGCGTGGCATGGTTGTTGGTGCCAGACGGGCCGGTCTGAGTATTTCACAATCTGCTCAGTTACTGGGATTTTCTCGCACAACCATTTCTAGGGTTTACAAAGAATGGTGTGAAAAGGGAAAAACATCCAGTATGCGGCAGTCCTGTGGGAGAAAATGCCTTGTTGATGCTAGAGATCAGAGGAGAATGGGCCGACTGATTCAAGCTGATAGAAGAGCAACTTTGACTGAAATAACCACTCGTTACAACCGAGGTATGCAGCAAAGCATTTGTGAAGCCACAACACACACAACCTTGAGGCGGATGGGCTACAACAGCAGAAGACCCCACCGGGTACCACTCATCTCCACTACAAATAGGAAAACAGGCTACAATTTGCACGAGCTCACCAAAATTGGACAGTTGAAGACTGGAAAAATGTTGCCTGGTCTGATGAGTCTCGATTTCTGTTGAGACATTCAGATGGTAGAGTCAGAATTTGGCGTAAACAGAATGAGAACATGGATCCATCATGCCTTGTTACCACTGTGCAGGCTGGTGGTGGTGGTGTAATGGTGTGGGGGATGTTTTCTTGGCACACTTTAGGCCTCTTAGTGCCAATTGGGCATCGTTTAAATGCCACGGCTTACCTGAGCATTGTTTCTGACCATGTCCATCCCTTTATGACCACCATATGAGCTCAACCCAATAGAGCATCTTTGGGATGTGCTGGAACGGGAGCTTCGTGCCCTGGATGTGAATCCCACAAATCTCCATCAACTGCAAGATGCTATCCTATCAATATGGGCCAACATTTCTAAAGAATGCTTTCAGCACCTTGTTGAATCAATGCCACGTAGAATTAAGGCAGTTCTGAAGGCGAAAGGGGGTCAAACTCAGTATTAGTATGGTGCTCCTAATAATCCTTTAGGTGAGTATATAAACTCATAATTGCAAAAAAGTCAGAATTGCAAGATAAAAACTCGTAATTGAGAAACGTCATAATTGCGAGATATAAATATAAACTCGCCATAATTGCGAGATATAAACTCGTAATTGCGAGATATAAACTCATAATTGCGAGATATAAACTCAGAATTGCGGGGGGGTTTTTTTATTCCATGGTGGAACCTTTTATATAAGCGACTCAAAAAGGCAAGTTGTCAAATAATACTGTAGCCAACAATACATTTACCAACAATACTCTTTGCATGAATTGTGTTCCTAAATGTGATTTAGGTCAGATTTCCTCACGCATAAATAAGACATGTTTCTCTCCAGCGTTAAGGTGTTTGGAGACCGACAGTAAAGCAGCGTCGCCTCCACCACAGACACAAAGGAACACGCCGCTGGAGAGATTCACAGGTACGAACCAATAACAACCTGAAACACAAACTTCCGTCCACAGTAATCTCAACATGCCTGATGTTTCCCGTGTGGCTACAGAGGCCTTCTGGAAGTTCCCAGGCGATCGAGGCGGTTCCGCGGCTGAAGCGCTGAGAAGAGATGACCGCGAGGAGGAGAGACCAGCCATCTACTGCTCACAGGGTACGCTTCTGTCCTATACTAGTGTGAGAACAAGAGTTCAGGACAGCAAAGCTTTAAAATGACCAATTACCTCTGCAGGACTGCAGCTGAACAAAACAGACGAGCACGAGCAGACAGAAGCAGTGCTGAAGGTGAGATCTCTCACATACCAATAATAAATACACACATTTCTAATGTCTTACAATCATTTTTGATTTGACATACACACATCTGAGAAATGATCGTAAGATCAAATGTAGGATGGTTTTCTAATGAGGTCTTATATAATGTTGTAGTTTCTGTGCACCACTATACAAGTTTACCCAACTATGACATTTCAAAGGCTACATTCACTGGAAAAATCTCATTTGAAATAATCATAATAACAGTATGGATTTAACATCAGATGTTGGCTGAACAAATACCTCAGGACGTTGAAGATTAAGGGTGAGATCCTTTGGTCTTATAAACATGAACAGATTTTGCCGAGGAGCATCTGGATCTTCCACAAACCTCAAAACCAGTCTCCGATACCCTAACCAAACCAATCATGTGTCTCTCTGAGACTGCATGTCACTGAAACCTTCAGACTCCAAACTACTGCACACTTTCTGGCTAGGCTTTCTAACGTGGCTACTAGCCCTGAAACCTTCCTCAGATTTTGGAACCGAAAGTAGAGGTTATCGCTTTACTCTTGAGTAAACTTACCCCTGCTATGTTGCTTAACCTGCTTTCTGGAATCCCTCCCAGATCAAGTTTTCCTGCATCTGTATCTGTCCATCAACCACCCAAAATACTTTAACAATCACATGAGGCTTTGCGGTCTCATGAACTCGTTTCAACTTCAGCCGATGCTTTGTCAAGCCTTTACCTAATGAGGTGTTTTGGGTCAAAAATGACCGGCTTTTTAAATTGCTTATAAATCTCTATATTATCAAGTCACGTGTCCTTCATTTATACAGCGCTTTACAGTACAGATAGTTTCAGCAGCTTTACAGTGATAACAGATTAATGAACAGAGATTGTTTGGGCTGTACAGCAGCTCTAGAGTAAAGTCATGGTCCAGATTAAGTAAGCTTTTGGTTGATTCATTTTCGCAGTAAAAATCATAAGTTATTAACACGGCAACAGCGCTTTGGTGTCCTGAGAATGCAAACTTTGACAGGACTTTTGAAACGATACCGTTATCATCTCTGTGTAAACCTCAAAAACATGAATCTGTGAAAACGGTGACGGCATGCACACATGCATTACGTGTTGAGTCTACAGGCATGTGCGTTTGAATCCGTATGTGTGCGTGCGTGCGTGTAGTCTTTCTTTACAAAGTGGCATCGGCAATCAGTCCGGCATGCACAACAGCGCTTCCAGCCGCTCCAGTGGACAATCCCGACAACATTCTCATCTGTACAGAGGGAACGTGAAGGAGGCCTTCACAAAATCAAATCAAATCACCTTTATTTATACAGCGCTTTTAACAAGTCCAATTGTTTCAAAGCAGCTTCACATTGTTAACAGGAAAATAATGCAACAGAATTTGTACAGCCGTTCTGGTGAAACGGTGATGTTATCCAGCTCATTTCAGTATCATATAGTGTCAATGCGGGCAGATCGGGAATATAGATGAGATTTAGGTGTCCCCAACTGAGCAAGCCAAAAGCCAGAGGCAACGGTGGCAAGGAACCAAAACTCCTTCAGGATCAGAATGGAGAAAAAAACCTTGGGAGAAACCAGGCTCAGTCGGGGTGCCAGTTCTCCTCTGGCCGACGAACAAACAGTGTATGATTATAATTCTGGAAACATTGCAGGTCTTAATTCATATTAGGCAAATAGATATTCGTAAGATTATTCGAAAGATTGGAGTCGTCACGCCGGAGACGGGTTTAATGAGGATGTCATGTCGATGCGGCATTTACGGGGGGAGTTTATTTGACACGCTCTCTGCAGACACTTCAGGGATGAGTTGGTCATGTCCAGGCGCTGGTCCACCATCTGATCTGGATACGGCCCGGATCCGGCTGACTCGGGATAAACAGAGAGCTTCCCGAACAATGCTAGGAAGACTGTTCTAGAGTTTAGGTGCTAAATAGGAAAAGGATCTGCCGCCTGCAGTTGATTTTGATATTCTAGGGATTATCAACTGGCCAGAGTTTTGAGACCGCAATAGACGTGATGGAGTATAATGCGTTAAGAGTTCGCTCAAGTACTGGGGAGCTAAACCATTTAGTGCTTTGTAAGTAATAAGCAAGATTTTAAAATGTATCCAATGTTTAATAGGGAGCCAGTGCAGTGTTGACAGAACCGGGCTAATATGGTCATACTTCCTGGTTCTAGTAAGAGCTCGAGCTGCTGCGTTTTGGACCAGCTGGAGTTTGTTTATTAAGCGAGCAGGGCAACCACCCAGTAGAGGAGGGGTGGCAAACTCCGGTCCTGGAGAGCCTCATTCCTGCAGCGCTCAGATCCTACCCTCATGAAACTCACCTGCCTGTAGCTTCCTAGTAACCCTTCAGACCTTGATTAACTTGTTCAGGTGTGCTTGATTACAGTTACTGTGGCTCTCCAGGACCAGAGTTCGCCACCCCTGCAGTAGAGCATTACAAGTAATCTAGCCTTGAGCTCATGAACAGATAAGTATGATTTAAGCCATGCCAACATAATTCTTGAGTCTATTCAAAAGAATGTTGTGGTCGATAGTATCGAATGCAGCGCTAAGATCGAGTAACACTAATAGAGAGATACAACCACGATCGGATGATAAGAGTAAATCATTTGTAACTCTGATGAGAGCAGTCTCAGTACTATGATACGGTCTAAATCCTGACTGGAAATCCTCAGATACCATTTCTCTCTAAAAAGGGAACACAGTTGTGAGGCATGTTGGATTCAAGACCGTGTGCATTTCTTCTGCAGATCGTGGATCACCTGAAGAACTTGGATCACTGGAGTCCGTCATACGAGAGCGAAAGAGGCTGGAGACCGAACTCGATGTGGATGGGATGCCTGTGTAAGAAAACTCCTTCACATCCTAAACTTGTGTACTGGAGAACTCAATGATCTAAGAAACAAACAAACCATTTGATCATCCTTAGACGCAAGCGAATGTGAGAGATTTGCCCTTGAAATATGTGAACGCCTCTGATTTCAGGTGAGACGATGGAGTTTTCCGGTTACTCCTTCCAGACAAACTGTAACATTCACAATACCTCATCAGGCCAATACGACTAGAGCAACCCAAACGGCTGGATCATTCACCGCTCGCTCGTTTCAACTGAAGGAAATGCACATTCATTAATGGACACGAGTGAAATGTTTCCTGAATGAGTCAGAGTTTCCAGCTGAGTCACTGATAGTAGTGACACGGTTTCCAGAGAAGACATTAGCCAGTTTATTTTACAAGTCTTTAAATAAAATTCATGCTGTGGATTAATATAACATTAGTGTCGCCTTCATTACCACATGAACATGCAGGACACAAACGTGATGTAAAGCATTAAGAACCACAGGAACGCTCGATCCTGCCCTGCAGCGTTTCTACTAGCGAATCCTGCAGACCTTGACTAGCTGGTTAAGGTGCATTTAATTGGGATTGAAGTGAAACTATAGGAACAGGACTGCTCGTTTCCATTAGGAAATTGAACAAAAACTGACCTTAAATCTCAAAATTCAGACCTTTGCCTCCTCAGGACTATGACGAACTCTGAATTGCGAATTCTGACTTTTTCCCCCCTCACAATTATGATTTTGTCTGCAGTTTTTATTTCTTTCACGTGAAATGAAAGATAAAAATGGTTTGCACTGTCACACTTCATCCAAGCCCTCATAAGAAAAGAGCCAGTGATTTTAACCAGAACACACACACACACACACACGTCACGGTGTAGTTTCACCACTTTAATATCAGTGGAACTCATCATATAAATCGCAGAACTGCAAGCAGAAGCAATCAGCGTATTTAAATGGTTTTAACGCTCCAGTAAAGAGCGAATATGAATTTTTTTGAACGGTAGTAAAAACACGACAGTCTGACAGACCATCACAGTCCACGATCAGTAATCAAACGCCTGACTGAAGTTTCGTTTCTGACCGCCTCCTCTTCCTCGTTTACCGCCGAAGCCGTTGTTGCCGAACGAACGGCCTCGGCCTCGTCCTCGTCCTCCACCGCGGCCGCCGAATCCGCCAGACGTCCGGCCGCCGAATCCGCCAGACGTCCGTTCGCCGGCGTGCCGCGTGCTCTGCTCCAGCTCTGGAAGCTCTGTAGCGACGGCGAGCTGCCAGCGCCGGCCGTCTTTCCATTTCTCCTGCAGAGAGACAAAAACAAGCCGCGTCAGCGAACACAAGGAGGACGCGCGTCTGTTGACAAGCCTCCATTAGTGAAACCCGAGAGCAGCGAGTGGCTTGGGAAACAGACACGTTTGTACAGACACGTCCCTCGAGAGTCGCTTTACAAACGACTCCAAACACACTAGAGCGTCTTCATACCTGGATCTCTTTCAGTTTAGCGGCTGGGACGTCGAAACACACACCCTGAGAGAAACAAACAAAGGACACGTTAGAAACCGCATTCTCCCACACAGAAGAGCAAGCCCACGTCTTCTGAAAACTCCTCAAAACAAACACAAGCAGGACGTCGAGTCTCTGCTAATGCAGCTGCATTCTAGCGTGATGGAGAGATTTCAGTGATCCTTCAGTATATCGGGGTCTTGAATCCGACGGCTTTTATGTGTGACGTGAAAATAATGTAACTAACAATAATATAGGACCGCAACAACAGGTTGACTGGTGCAGAAAGTTGACTAAAGCACAAGAAAGCTTTGCATTCACTAGTTTTAAAGATGGCAAGAACAGCTGCTCTGAGAGGCATTTCTCCAGCGATGACTTGCATTTGATGCTTGTAATGTGTGTAACATGCTGACACTAATCAAAAACGGTTTGACAAATCAACTTTCTGTGGCGAAGTACCTGCCAAAACGAACCTGAGGCTATAACAATGCTTTAGTGTATTCTGACCACACTGGTGTGTGTTATGACAACCATGAGCTGAGGCTACCGGCAGTGCCACCTAGTGGTCCAGAGACACATATTGCCTAGAACTTCTGAACCGTTTGGCCCAAAAAAAAACAAAAAAACAAAAAGAAAAACACTTTGGTGCAGCATGCCGAGTCGAACGTTATCTGATTTCCCCATGTCGGCCATTTTGATGCATTGGCCTACCATTGTTAATCTTCAGACCATCCCCTGAATGGTTCCAGGGAAGCACCACCGTGTGGGAAAAAAAATTATAAAAAAAAAAATTTGCTAATAGCTTTTGATTAGTTTTGCGAACTGTAATGTTCGTTTTGCCACAGTCAGTCAAACGCCCTGGGCGCCATTTCGATCTTTAAAAGCTCCTAGACCGTTGTTCCAATTTTCACAATTTAATCATATCCACTTCAGACCAGGCCAGCAAAGAAAACATGGATTCAAGGCAATTCGCCAAACCACTCAATTAACTCGCCAACCAATCCGACGAAAACACACCAAAATGGACGCGAGGCTATATCTCTGCAATGCTTTAGCATGTTCTTATCAAACTTGGTGTGTGTTAAGACAACCATGAACAGTTTTGACACAGTGCCACCCAGTGGTCAGGGGATATGGATTTGTTTGGGTATTTTTGCTTATAACTTCTGAACAGTTGGACCAAATATCAAGGCCAGTCTCTTAAGATTCAGTGCAGCATGCCTACTGTAATGAAACTGAGTCATGCCGAGAACCTAGATCCCAATTTTGCAATAGGAGGCCCAACTAAAAACACTTTCGTAGCTTTTGTATGATTTTCAACAAATTTGAGTCAGATCATCTTCAACCCACGGCCAAAAAAAAGTGAAGGATTTTGCACTGACAGATAAAACGTTTTTTGTATACCGCATCAATGAGCCTGATGTCATGATGCCAATCTGCATCTGAGGCGTCTTTACTCGGAGTTGGTCTGATGGTCGCTGCCTTGATTTTTAGCTCCTCTGCTATATTTGTATTTGAAATCCTACAATTACTGCGAGTGGTGTGGTATCCCTATGAGAAGAAAGGAGTGAGGGGAGCACCTTCTTGCCCTTGAGGAAGGTCATCCGTCTGATGTGTTCGTCAATCTCCTCTCCGAGATGCTCCTTCAGTCCGCGCCAGGCGAAACCGATGTTGTGCATTTCCTGAGAGCAGCTCAGGACCATGGTGGCGAATCCCTGAGGGAACACGAGTTTACAAAAGCATTCATAAAAGACCTGTCACACAGATTCCCATCACAGGCAGTGTGTGTAAATACGGTCTCTGGTAAAGCAGAGGTTTGAGCACTGATATTGTGTGTGATGTGGAGCTGGCGTACAGTGTCTGAGCTGATGAGCGATCTCTGCTCGAGGCTGGTGGCTCCTGAGATGTGAGCGAGAGCGGCCGCTAGCGCCTCCACCGCCCCGCGCGCCTCGATCAGCTCATGCGCAGCCTCGCGGAAATACTCCACCGCCACCGGCGGAACCGAGTCCAAGAACCTGCGAGCGATAAACACAAATGAGGCGGTGGCCACACTTCACATGACCGTCCGCATGTTCCTCATAACATCCACATACTTCAGAACATTTAACATGATATGCTTTCAACCAACATTGCCTCCGTTCAAACCGAGTGTCAGCACATCGGAGACTAATGCGCCTCATATGAATCTGACCTGACGGCGTCTTTACTGGAGGACTGGATGATGTCGTTGGCCGTCGGGACCCCGACCCGTTTGAAGGTGATTCCCTGAAGGACGGGAACACAAGAGCTGTTAAGAGTTAGTGGTCACACATTAAACAACCATAATTTGCTTGACTGACACCATTGGCTCCTCTTTGACTATGTAGTAACACTTAAATCAATCATCTGATCCAGTGCACATACATGTTTCTACATTGCACTTATATATATAAAAAAAGCAGCTTTAATTTCTGTAAATGACACCAGCAGACCTGTCCTAACCGGACCCGTAAGCGTTTTACAACACAATAAGCACAATGTACATAATCCCTTTAGAGGCAAGTACATAGTAGTTAAAAACACTTATTTCCATTTCACAATTTTAGACTATTTTAAAATCAAAGGTCTGTCTGATCACGTGTTGTTCACGTATGGTTAACCCATATTACCCAGTGAAAGGATCTGCGTGTAACGGGTTAATGGCATGTCATCTCACCGCTTTCTGCTCCACATACATGAGCTGGCTCTCCTCCTTGCGCTGGTATAAGCAGATGCAAACGCCTGTTCTTCCGGCTCTGCCCGTCCGTCCGGACCGGTGGATATACGACTCCACATCCTGCATGAACAGCCCAAGATTACGCTCGTTACAACAGGGAAAAGAACTACAGAGCAACAGAATCCATATATATATATATATATATACATACACACACACTATAATTATATCAGCGGGCACACAATAGCCTTCTGTTTATTAGGTCAATACATGTCTGTTATATGTGTCAATGTTTTGATCGTTAATCATGGGTATGTAATGGGTCATGGTGTGACCGGGCCTCAAAGATATAAACTAAATGATTTATGCACTATAAACTGAACTTGGAAGAAAAAGATGGATATTTTAAAGCAGAAAGTGCCCAGGATGGGCTGGCTGACGTACGTTTGGAGGGGAGCACTGAATGACCAGATCCACCTCGGGAATGTCCAGGCCGCGCGCCGCCACATTGGTGGCCACCAGCACCTCGAAGGTGCCGTTCCTGAAGCCCTTGAGCGTGATCTCTCTCTGCTTCTGAGCGATGTCTCCGTGCAGCGTCTGCGCACTCTGAAGCACAGCACACAGAGGGTCACACAAGAGCCCATGCAGCCGTACGGGCGTCAGTGTCGGAGCGGGGAACGCACCTGTTTGATGGACGTGCTCATGGACAGCTCGGTGGCCTCTCTCTTGGTCTCGCAGAAGACGATGGTCCGGCCGTGGCTGCCGCTGTACACCTGGATGACATCACCGATGACCGCCGCCCTCTGAGACCAGTGACACGTGATCGCCAGGTGCTGCGCCACACAAGCGTTCAAACATCAGATATGGGTGACACTTCTGTCTTAAAGAGCTCGATATGCTTTTTCAGATATGTAGTGTGTAATACAGCAGCAGTGAGTGTAAAAGCTCTGCAAAGTTTCACAGGTCAAAGATAAATGGAGTTGAACGAGTCGTCAGTAATTCAGTCTCACTGCGTAGGTTTGTAACTCATTTGCATAATGTCCGCATCTGGTCCTGATTGGAAATATTGTCCTAACAAACCACACATCAACAGCTTATTTATTCAGCTCCAGATGATCTATAAATCACAACTGACCCTTATTCCTGGTTGTGTGGTCCAGGGTCACATATAAATAAACTCACTTATTCACCAAAAAACATTCTGGACTAGGCAAATATGGCATTTAAATGTGCATAAAATCAAAAGATCGCTGTTCATGCTCAATTTCACAGTAAGATGGACACTGCTGTGATTCCAAGTGGTAACACTACATCACTTAATGTAAAAACACATGCAGATCGTCTTATGTCACTCTTTCTTTGAATGGGTAAACACCCGATGCATTCTGTGAGCACTGAACGTCACTCAATGCCCTTGTGGCTCTGGTTATGTTGGCAAAGCATCGACTCGTTTCCTGACGTCCCGTCAGTGTTTCTGTGGCACTGTGTGAAGAGTGAAGACGCCACCTAGAGGAGGAAACCTGCACTGACTCCACAGAGAGCAAGTCTTCAGGGTTTACACTCAAACCACAGGTGTTTACACGCATTAGTTAGGATGTTAAGTGATTTTTATTGCAGTTCAATGTTTTCCTTGTCTATTGATGTCAGAATTACCTTTGTATCTGACGTTGGTTACCTAATAAATACTGACATTTGGTCACCTAAAATCATCCTATCTGAAGAAGAATCTCCCCCGTTCTTACTGAACATCGGCGCTCACGTTACCTCGACTGTGGTGGCGGCTTTCTGGGTCTTTTTCCCGATGAGATCCACATGGATGTACTGAGGGCGCATGTACTTCTTGGCCACGTCATAAACCCAGGACGGACACGTGGCAGAGAACAGCAGCGTCTGCGGTTTGTCCTCTGCGTCTAAGAGGAAGAGTCCAGAAACGGCATTAATGGTTTCTGAAAGGGTCAGTCGTAAGCAGCGGTTCGGCTCGCTGTGAACACGAGCGCCGCAGGTTACCTTTCTTATAGGACGCAGACAGGATGTCCTCCACCTGCTCAGCGAAGCCCATGTCCAGCATCTGGTCGACCTCGTCCAGCACCACGTGTTTGAGCTGAGACAGGTCCAGCTTGTTGTTCTGCAGATGGTCTTTGATTCGGCCCGGCGTTCCCACCAGTATGTCGATACCACTGCGGATCGCATCGACTGATGCGTGACAATGCAGTCGTGGTGTTATTAAACGCGTCTTCACACCTCAACTACAAGCATCTCTTTCATTGAGCTACGGTTTCAATCATCAGTGCTTTAAAAGCAGCTCCTACTTTGCGGGTTGTATGAGCTTCCTCCGTAGAAACACGTAATGGACAGTTTCTTGGTGACGTCCTTGAAGTCTCTGGTCACCTGAATGGCGAGTTCACGCGTCGGTGTAAGAACCAGCACCTGACAGGAAACAGCACATTAATCCAGTTACAACTCTGGAGACGGTCAACAGCCTTATCAATGCATCCCTAAAAACATTTTCCCATGTGGACTTTTGACCAGCACTGTCATCTAAAGCCCTCCTTTACAGCAGGACCCATAATGCACTGCACTGATGACTGAATGCGAGCGATACCTTCGGCGGCCGGCCTCTCCTCCGCTCGTCCGCTCCGGACTGCAGTTTCTCCACCAGAGGAACGGCGAACGAGAACGTCTTTCCTGTGCCGGTTCTCGCCTGACCGATCAGATCTTTCCCATCATACACTGCGTTAAAGGTCTTCACTTGGATGTCAAAGAGGTATGAAACTCCACGTGCTACAAGACACAGAACACGCACATGAATCACATTCACGTAATTACACTGCTGATTGAGTGCGAGTGAGATAATAAACATGACATTCACACTGGAAGGTGAAGCGGATAGTTCACTTCAGAAAGACGTTTGGCATGAAAATCCCAGATTTCTGCCACAATACCATGGTTACAGCGACTGCGGTGAACCATGGGAAATGCTGGGGATTGTATGATTATGACTAGCGTTACCCTGCAGCAGTTTGATGGTGCTCGGTGAGATCCTGAAGTTGGAAAAGGCTCCTTCTCTCTGCTCCGGCGTCTCCTGTAAACAAGCACAGGCATCAGTGGACAGCAGACACACACCGTGAGCGGGAGCAGAGGCGCACACGTGAACACACCTTCTCAGGGTCGCTGTCCGAGTCCTCGCTGGACGGTCCCGGCGTGTCTGCTGGAGCGGGTGTGGGTTCAGCCGTATCTGCGCCGTCCGCCTTGGCCTTCTTTTTCTTTTTCAGCTGCAGAGATTTCAGCACGTGACACGTGAACCACAAATATATAGTCACAGAATTAAGAAGAAAAAAAAGGTTTATATCTGACAATTCTGAGGAAAAAACTCAATTGCAAGAAAAGTAAAACCCAAACCCAATTCCAAGATAAAAACTCATAAAATGCAATAAAGAAAACTCAGAACTGCAGGGAAAGTAAAGAAATAAAACCAGAAAACCAATCTCGATAAAATCATAATTACGAAAAGAGAAGTAAAAACTGCAGGAAGAGTCAAGAAATATGAGAATCTCAAATCTGCTAAAAATAAAAGAAAATTAAAATGTGAGAAACTCAAAATTGGGAGAAAGTCTAAATTGTAAACAAACTCGGAAATCGCAAGAAAAGTCCGAATTTTTAGTAAAAAAAAAAAAAAAGTGATTAAAAACAATCGCGATAAAACGTCAGAATTATGAAAATCACCAATTTACAAAAATAAAAAAGGGCAAAACTACGAGGAACAAAATTGTGGAAAAATGTCAAAATTGCAAGAAAAGAAAAAAACTGAATTGCGATAAAATTGCAATCCACGGGAGCCAGGAGCGCGTCTCCACGGGAGCCAGGAGCGCGTCTCCACGGGAGCCAGGAGCGCGTCTCCACGGGAGCCAGGAGCGCGTCTCCACGGGAGCCAGGAGCGCGTCTCCACGGGAGCCGGGAGCGCGTCTCCACGGGAGGCGGGAGCGCGTCTCCACGGGAGGCGGGAGCGCGTCTCCACGGGAGGAGGAGCGTCTCCACGGAGGCGGGAGCGCGCTCCACGGGAGCCAGGAGCGCGTCTCCACGGAGGCGGAGCGCGCCTCCAGGAGAGGAGCGCTCCAGTCTCCGGGAGGAGCCGCCGTCTCCAAGGGAGGGAGCGCGTCTCCAAGGGAGGGAGCGCGTCTCCAAGGGGGGCGCGCGCCTCCACGGGAGCCGCCTCTCCACGGGAGGGAGCGCCTCCACGGAGCCGAGCGCCTCCACGGGGCCGGCGCCTCTCCACGGGAGCCGAGCGCCTCTCCACGGGAGCCGAGCGCCTCCCACGGGCGGCGCCGCCGCCTCCCACGGAGCCGCGCCTCTCCACGGGAGCCGAGCGCTCCACGGGCCGCGCCTCTCCACGGGAGCCGAGCGCCTCTCCGGAGCGCGCGCCTCACGGAGCCGAGCGCCTCTCCACGGGAGCCGAGCTCTCCACGGGAGCCGAGCGCCTCCACGGGAGCGAGCGCCTCCACGGGAGCCGAGCGCCTCTCCACGGGAGCCGAGCGCCTCTCCACGGGAGCCGAGCGCCTCTCCACGGGAGCCGAGCGCCTCTCCACGGGAGCCGAGCGCCTCTCCACGGGAGCCGAGCGCCTCTCCACGGGAGCCGAGCGCCTCTCCACGGGAGTTCTTCTACTTCAGCAGACGGGCACACCGTGAACATACTTAACCTGTTCTCTCATTCACAGGTGTTACAGTCAACTCTGGCGACTGCCGCTCTGAAAAACCCGGACACGTGAAAACGGTCAGAAAACTGAATTACGAGATGAACACAAAACTGCGATAAAATGTCAGCATTGGGAGAAGACGGCCGGAAACTCTGCGTCACCTTGATGTGGTTGGTGTCCGTGTTCCCGTTGACGTCCGGAGACTCCGTGAGCATCTTCTCAGACTTCCTCTTTTTAGGAGCTGGTGACTCGCACTCATCGACCTCTGCCGACACCTTCTTCATCTTCTTCTTCTTCTTCTTCTGGAGGAAAACACAACACAGAGCCATAAGCGGCGGCGCTGAGGCTCTCACACGTCACATGACGCGCCAGAGCCGTCCCCATTGGCTGTCAGGCTTGAGCTGCGGTTTACTCTATCTGACGTGCTCAGTGCGCTCACTGATCCCTGAAGCCATCATGCCAATGATTTAAATTAAATGTGTCCACAGCACAGTAATATAGAAAAGTGTACACAGAATAAAGTAGAAAAAACGGAATAATGCAACATTATAGGATCTAAATACCTCCGTTAGCATATCAGCTAACTAGCAAAACACACACACGTGCTACTCGTGTTCATAGGCTCGCGCTCACACACACACACACACACACACACACACACACACACACACACACACACACACACTCGTCCTGTCTGAGTTCGGAATGGCACAGTAAACACGACAGTAAGACTGAGAGAATGGCTGATCTGATCGCACTGAAGTGTGTGAGCCCTGTGCTGATATATGAGCCGCGCGAGCCTCTCCGTTAACGCGCCCGTGGCCGCTGAGCGCTTGAGCAGTGAATATACCCGGACCTTCAGCAGCAGCAGGCCGTTCTCCACCTCCTCCACCTGTGTGCTGGGATCGGCTTCGGTCAGCAGCTTCGACGGCATCTCCGGTGTTGCGGCGCAGATGGACATGTGCGACCGGACGGGGATCACACATGAGCGGAAGGAAAGAAGCCGGAAGCGACGCGCGAAAAGAGGAAGTGCGCGATGACATGAAAAAAGGCGATGACCAATCAGAAAACACTTCCGCGGTGTAGTTGACCTATCGGAAGCAGGTTCAGTGAAAGGCCCCGCCCTCGCCAGATGACGCGTTTGTGTTTATTTCTTCTCTAGGGTTTCAACGCGAGGCTTTAACCGCGCCACGCTGTACGGAACGCCGGACGCGTCAAAAACCAAAGAGCACAACCCCTTCTTTAAAAATAAAAGAAATCTTACATAGAAAGATTGATAGATCTCGCAAATCTTACAAAAATATTATATACATACATAAACGTACACATAAATGAAATGAAAGGAAAATAAGTAAACAATACAAAAAAAATAATGCATAAAATAAAAATCCAGTTCCAATGGTTGATCACACGATTCTGGAAACATTGCTAGATTTGATATATTCCACCACACCTTCAGAATATCTTGTTTATATATGTGTAAATTAAATCAGCTGTTCTCTGTGTGAATATATAGTAAAGTGTGATTTATTCCTGATCAAAGCTGAGTTTATCATCATTACTCCAGTCTTCAGTGTCACATGATCCTTCACTGATCACTCTCAGATGAGGATCTGATGATCAACACACAGTTATGATTATTATCAGTTCATATTTCTGTGAAACTGATACATTTTATTTCTCAGGATTCTTAGATATATATATATATATATATATATATATATATATATATATATATATATATATATATATATATATATATATATATATAATATTTCATTTTTGTGTGTGTATTTGTAATTAAATAAATGCAGCTTTGGTGAGCAGAAGAGATTCTAAAAACATTAAAACTCTTACAGATCAAAAACCTATGAACGGCAGTGTGTATATAAACACACACATGTGTGTCTAGGCTGAACACCCCAGAACACGTGGGATATACGACACGTGTCTCGTGGGATCATTCTGTGATCTCTTGGCCGCTAATCACTGGACGAGCACGAGCGGGACATTTTAAACCGTTCTCCTGTCATGGCATTAGAACAACACCACGGGGAGTCAATGATCACGGGATTGTTCTGCTCAACAGTACTTTTGTAGCTTGGGTTGCAATGTCATAATAGCAAAACAGAAATGTTTGGCTGTTGATTACTGCATGAGGTAAAAACATGAGCTGTTGGACAGAACAATCATGTTTTCATTCAGAACCTTATTTTCCCTGTAGTGTTTTTGAATGGCACCTGCAACAGTGCATCCTTTATCTCCAGACCGGAAGCTCTGTGTCCTATTGAGCTTTCACTGTTGGGGAAACTTCATCTTCCACACTGGGATATCGCAGCGTTCATAATCACTCAAATCCAGAAAGTGACAATATGCCTGGTTATTTAATCAAGCAGAACAAATGAATACAAAATAGCAAATGAGAAATTAAAAATCACCTTAAAAATACATGTGTACAATGAGTATTCCTGTTGTAAAAAGCAAGTATATTAATATCTGGGGCAGAATATAGTTCTTCAGCTGGTATTATTATGGGTGATGCACATATACACTCACCTAAAGGATTATTAGGAACACCTGTTCAATTTCTTATTAATGCAATTATCTAATCAGCCAATCACATGGCAGTTGCTTCAATGCATTTAGGGGTGTGGTCCTGGTCAAGACAATCTCCTGAACTCCAAACTGAATGTCAGAATGGGAAAGAAAGGTGATTTAAGCAATTTTGAGCGTGGCATGGTTGTTGGTGCCAGACGGGCCGGTCTGAGTATTTCACAATCTGCTCAGTTACTGGGATTTTCACGCACAACCATTTCTAGGGTTTACAAAGAATGGTGTGAAAAGGGAAAAACATCCAGTATGCGGCAGTCCTGTGGGCGAAAATGCCTTGTTGATGCTAGAGGTCAGAGGAGAATGGGCCGACTGATTCAAGCTGATAGAAGAGCAACTTTGACTGAAATAACCACTCGTTACAACCGAGGTATGCAGCAAAGCATTTGTGAAGCCACAACACGCACAACCTTGAGGCGGATGGGCTACAACAGCAGAAGACCCCACCGGGTACCACTCATCTCCACTACAAATAGGAAAAAGAGGCTACAATTTGCACAAGCTCACCAAAATTGGACAGTTGAATACTGGAAAAATGTTGCCTGGTCTGATGAGTCTCGATTTCTGTTGAGACATTCAGATGGTAGAGTCAGAATTTGGCCTAAACAGAATGAGAACATGGATCCATCATGCCTTGTTACCACTGTGCAGGCTGGTGGTGGTGGTGGTGTAATGGTGTGGGGGATGTTTTCTTGGCACACTTTAGGCCCCTTAGTGCCAATTGGGCATCGTTTAAATGCCACGGCCTACCTGAGCATTGCTTCTGATCATGTCCATCCCTTTATGACCACCATGTACCCATTCTCTGATGGCTACTTCCAGCAGGATAATGCACCATGTCACAAAGCTCGAATCATTTCAGATTGGTTTCTTGAACATGACAATGAGTTCACTGTACTAAAATGGCCCCCACAGTCACCAGATCTCAACCCAATAGAGCATCTTTGGGATGTGGTGGAACGGGAGCTTCGTGCCCTGGATGTGCATCCCACAAATCTCCATCAACTGCAAGATGCTATCCTATCAATATGGGCCAACATTTCTAAAGAATGCTTTCAGCACCTTGTTGAATCAATGCCACGTAGAATTAAGGCAGTTCTGAAGGCGAAAGGGGGTCAAACACAGTATTAGTATGGTGTTCCTAATAATCCTGACAGGTGAGTGTATATTAGTATATTATATTGTAGGTCTAGGTACAAAACACTGGTATCAGTAACACTAAACACTCTAATGCCCATTAAAGATCACAGATGATTATCAGAGAAATATCCCGGCTCCTCTTCATGTACATTAGGTGGATGTTCAGATGATCTGGGTTTGTTCACTCCACTGACGGCAGGTTCCTCATGACAACAACAGCCTGCAGAGACGAGGAAATCATCCATAAACATTCTGTCATTTGTGTCAGGAAAACGTACAGCCAGCCAGTCATTATGGCAATTATGGGGTGGTAAAGAAATTAAATAATTAACCTGGACAGCAACATAGTGTTGGCCCACATCTGGAACCCGTTGAATCCACATGTACCGGATCTGGGCAGACACTATGTTGCTGTCCGAAAAAAAAAAAAAAAAAAAAAAAGGGGATTTAAAGGTGCAGTGTGTAATATTTATGAGAATCTATTGACACAAATGCAATATAATATACATAACTATGTTTGCAGTGGTGTACAAAGACCTTACACAATGAACCGTTATGTTTTTATTACCTTAGAATGAGCCGTTTCTATCTACACACACCGCAGGTCCCTTACAGTGAAATTGCCATTTTGCGCCGCCATGTTTCTACGGTAGCCCTAAAGAGACAAACTGCTCTACAGAGCGCTAGCTACTCTCTGCTGTCTCAGACGACCACATCTTTGTCCTGCGTCGGCTACCGCTGGTCGACTGCAATTCACAACCTCACCGCTAGATGCTAAAAATCACACACTGCACCTTTAAGAGAATAAAGAAATAAGAACTGTAAGAAAAGATCTCAGTCTGCAAATAATATTTTATTGAATAATATGCACACATTCACTCATGTTTGTATGTCTAATAAGTCAAAAATGTAAAAAGCATTTCTTGTCTCCTCACATTCATTCATAACATTAGTTTTAAAATGGCAAAATTACATTAAAAAAGTTGAGTAGATTGCATCACTGTATGTTACTGTGGGTCGTTAAACATATCCATTGTAAAACAGTTGTCAAATATTAAGTGTTTAGCTACTTATATCTTACAATACACACACTCTTTGACTGTAAAAACTGAAAGCAATGCATTGGAATTCACACTAATCTTCAGTGAATATTAAGCCCCGCCTTCTTTGATCTGATTGGCTATCATGCTGACATTGCTGAGCGCTGTTGGACCACTGAGGCAGACCAGCCTAAAAATTAATTTTTATACTGTCTGCCATCCTAACAATAAAGAGAGTGGTGTGTGATGGAGAGCAGCATCAAGAAATATCATATACTTGTCCCCCTCAATGTCTATGGTGGTTACGGCCTAGTGTTATGGATGGGCATACAGACATGCAAGGAAACATGCAGAGAAGAGGATCCACATGCAGTTAAGGTTTAATAATCCAAAAGAGAAACAAGGAAACACGGAACAAAAGCATGAACAGCAAACAACAACTGACACACCACAAGAGAAACACAAGGGCAATACATACACAGGCTAACAAGGGAGCGTGGTAATTGTCATGGTAAACAAGACACACCTGGGGAGACTAATTAACATGAAAAACTACAAAAAACTACAAAACATGGCACAAGACAGGGGAACACAGGCTGGGACCATGACACAACCCCCTCCCCTCAAACAAGTAATCCGGGAGGCGAAACTGGAGGTGGGACGGAGGGCCAGGTGCATGGAGTGGAGGAAGGACTGGGGACGGAGGTAGGGCAGGTGACCAGGGTGGTGTAGGTTGAGCAGTTGGCTAGGGCAGCCCAGGCTCTGGAGCGGGCTCATGGGCTGGAGTGGGCTGTGGGGCGGACTAATGGGCAGAAGCGGGCTCTGGGGTGGACTTGGGCTGGAGCCATCACCAAACTCTGGGGCGGACTCATGGGCTGTAGTGGGCTCTGGGGTGGTATCAGGGGCTGGAGCGGGCTCTGGGGTGGACTCGGGCTGGAGCCATCACCAGACTCTGGGGCGGACTCAGGGGCTGGAGCCATCACTGGACTCTGGGGCGGACTCAGGGGCTGAAGTGGGCTCTGGGGCGGAGTCAGGGGCTGGAGCGGGTTCTGGGGTGGACTCAGGGGCTGGAGCGGGCTCTGGGGTGGACTCGGGCTGGAGCCATCACCAGACTCTGGGGCGGACTCATGGGCTGTAGTGGGCTCTGGGGTGGACTCATGGGCTGAAGTGGGTTCTGGGGTGGACTCAGGGGCTGGAGCCATCACTGGGCTCTGGGGTGGACTCAGGGGTGGACTCAGGGGCTGGAGCGATTACCAGACTCTGGGGTGGACTCATGGACTGTAGTGGGCTCTGGGGCGGACTCATGGGCTGTAGTGGGCTCTGGGGTGAACTAAGGAGCTGGAGCGGGCTCTGGGGTGGACTAAGGAGCTGGAGCGGGCTCTGGGGTGGACTCAGGGGCTGGAGCCATCACTGGACTGTGGGGCAGACTCAGGGGCTGGAGCAGGCTCTGGGGCGGACTCAGGGGCTGGAGCCATCACCGGACTCTGCGGCGAACTCATGGGCAGAAGCAGGCTCTGGGGTGGACTGAGGGGCTGGAGCCATCACTGGACTCTGGGGTGGACTCAGTGGCTGGAGCCATCACCAGACTCTGGGATGGACTCATGGGCAGAAGCAGGCTCTGGGGTGGACTCAGGGGCTGGAGCCATCACCAGACTCTGGGATGGACTCATGGGCAGAAGCAGGCTCTGGGGTGGACTCAGGGGCTAGAGCCATCACCAGACTCTGGGATGGACTCATGGGCAGAAGCAGGCTCTCGGGTGGACTCAGGGGCTAGAGCCATCACCGGACTCTGCGGCGGACTCATGGGCAGAAGCAGGCTCTGGGGTGGACTGAGGGGCTGGAGCCATCACTGGACTCTGGGGTGGACTCAGTGGCTGGAGCCATCACCAGACTCTGGGATGGACTCATGGGCAGAAGCAGGCTCTGGGGCGGACTCAGGGGCTGGAGCCATCACTGAACTCTGGGGCGGACTCAGTGGCTGGAGCCATCACTGGACTCTGGGGCGGACTCAGGGGCTGAAGCCATCACTGGACTCATCACGGGACTCTGGTCAGGGGCTGGAGAGCAGTGTGTGACCCAAACACACAAAATGGCCATTGCTGTGATGGGGAGTACAGAGGATAAGGGAACAACCTCTTGGACGGACAGTGCAGGCTTGAGAGCGCTGAGGCCGGTGGACTAGATGGCGCTGGTATAAGGATGCAAGCTGCACAAACCGGTTGCATCTTGGCTAAAGACTCAGGTGTGGAGACAACCGGACAGGAAGGTACAGAAAGCACAGAACTAGTGACCATTATGACTGGGCATGCTGGTGATCGTGATGGACAACGGAATGCCGTGACCAACGAGGATCCACATGCAGATGTGGGATTAATATTAAGATAAGAAAGGAAAACAAGGAAACATGGAATGAGAACATGAACAGCAAACAATGACTGACATACCACAAGAGAAACACAAGGGCAATTTATACATAGGCTAACAAGGGGCGTGGTAATTGTCATGGGAACACACAAGGGTAACGAAGACATGCCTGGGGTTAACTAATTAACATAAAAAACTACAAAGAACTAAAAAACATGACACAAGACAGGAAATAACACAAAAGTCCTTACACAAGACGGGGACACAGGCTGGGATCATGACAATATAGTCTCACATCTGCTTCTGTGTTTTGCCCTTGTGGGAGTTTTATGTTGTAGTTTATTTGTGCCTATCAGTGTTATTTTGTTCCTGATTTATGTTCTTTATTGTTTTTTCGTCATTAAATTCTACCCTGCATTTGGATCCTCATCTCTGCCTGCCGCCTGTTATTTCCCGTATCCTGACATATAGAAGCTTTTCTCCTTCGGTGTTGGACAGAAGGAACAGAGGCTGTGTAGGCGACATTACCTGAGTCCTGCTGGACGTTAGCGCCGCCCGGGCAAAGAACGTCATGGTCACAAGCAGAATCCCTCCTATCAAGCTGTGACAAATGAACACTCGCTCCATTTTATCAATGGCCATCTGTGGAAAAACAATGAGTTTCTGTTCATATAGTAATGTTTTTTTAATCTATTAAAACCCACTACACCATGCTGAGGAAATGCCTGCTTCACTAAGCTGTGAATATACACAAAGTGCATTGCCTAAATTGACTCTACGGATACTCATCCAAGTCAGAAGCGCTCAAACCCCATGGACTCGTATAGTGACTCTACTCAATGAATTATGAACCTGTAAATAGTAATTATCTGGGAGGTATGAAAAAATAGTTGTTACTGATTAGCTAATAGCTGATCAGCTGAGCGATGTTACTTACTAATTCATTAATCAGTTTCTTGTTAGTTAATAGCAGTTACTAGAGTAATAATATGATGTTATTCATCTGTTCATTCAAGTGTTACCAAATAAATCAATAAAAGCCCTCACATAACGTTGTTCGGCATGATGTATCTCCTCCGCTGTAAGATTTCCTTGTAAATGAAACCAATATTTGTAATGGATCTCAACGATGGCTCTGGAGAATTCCACACAAGCAAAGATCACTCCAATGGTTGAGATGATACTCAAAGCAAGGCTGGCTGTGATCTGTGAGCAATCAGTTCAGAGAACACCAACATGTAAACAAAATATCAAACACATTCAAAAATATTAATAGTACAATTTAAATCCATAGAGAAAAGTGTGTAGTTAGGATGCAAGCATTCTCCACATTATTCATGAGAACAAACAGTGAAACACAAAGGCTAAACAGACACTTACGATCTTTTTGGAGGGGTTGCGTTCAGACAGGATATACAAAAGGCCACAGATAAAGAACTGCAAAAAAAGGCATTGTTGTGAGCAAAAAGGTAATGTTGTCAAGTACAATGATATGCCATTTCAGTTCAATTGTAAAGATCTTTCAAGGCAAAACATGCTAATATAGTCACAAGAGAACATACCAGGGTCCCAAGCCAGAAGGGGGTCCACATTCCTTCTGAGGTGAGCACATCTGATTGAGAAATCATGCTATATCCAAACATGACCAGACATACGCCCATCATCGCCAGCCCAGTCTTACAGCGGACGCATGGAAACAGACAAACACATATGAGATTTTGCATGCAAACGTTTGCATGCAACCTATTTCATATGTTGTTTTGCGTTTCATAAATGTCATGAATGTATGTTACTTTTTCACATATTGTATGTGAAATGCACCCAAATAGCTGTTAATATTTATTTTAAACAGATATATTGTGGAAAAAGATATTCTCGTAAGTGCCAATAAGCAGGTTTCCACTGCGAAGACTCCCACATCCTGCTGCTAGATTATATGATCTTTAACTACTATGTACTTGTTGGCTTACTTGGTGGCTGTATATAAAGCCCACAAAGAAGGAGATACTTGAACAGTCTTAATCTGATGATAAACAGGAGAAACACGACCACATGCACACTGATGTTAAACATGGGAGCCTAAACAACACCGGACAAGGAACTAATTAACAGAGGCACGACCAATTAACAAACTGACGGTAAACACAAGGGGGTAATTCCAGAAAACGGGTTCTTTTATTTTATTTAGAATTTAAACTTAAACATTTAAAATTAAAAATAGAAGTAATAGGTTCTGCTACACTGTAAAAAATATTGTTGGTTTAACTTAATAAAATTAAGTAACCTGGTTGCCTTAAAATGTTGAGTTCATTGAAATAAAACATTTGAGTTAATACAATGAAGGAAATGGGTTTAATAAATAGAAACTAAAAATATTATTGTATCTGAACCACATAAATAAAATAAAAAAATGTTGTGATAAATCATGAAAATAGCACAATTTGGCATGTTTCACTGCATTATAACAAATAAAACACAATTACGCAATATGCTTACAAAATCTTTTAATACTATTTGAATAAAGGGGATGTCAATTCTCAAAAATGTTCATTGTATTAACTCAAATTTTTTATTTCAGGCAACCAGGTAACTTACTTTTTAAATATTTTTTACAGTGTATGAGATCTGCTGCAAAAAAAACAAGGCTCTATATTATCAGGCCCTGCTGATTTTTTACAATCTAAATTTAACAGGGCTTTATGAACTTTTAAAAGTAAAAGGCTGGGTAGAGCGACATGCATCATTTTCAACACTCAACACATTTTATCTTATATTCCTTTAAATGACTAGGATCAGCGGCTGCACCAGCAACAATAAAATGGTTATTAAAAGCATGAACAATATTTTCTTTCCCCTTTATAATTCTTTCCTTTACTTTTTAATAGTCAGGTAAACCAGTAGTGGATTTTAGACCAAAAACTGATTTGGTCAATTTCCAAAATTTAGAGGGATCATTCAGATTTTCATTTATCATATTTAAATAATAATCACATTTAGAATTTTTTGTTTAGTACAGTTATTTCTTAGTGTCCTGTAATGTACCCAGTCCAAATGTTTATTTGTTTTCTTAACCCATGCAGCATCACGCTCTTTGATTCCAGGAGACATTAACTCTTAAAGGGGTACTTCAGCGCTGGGAAGATGAATGTGCATTTAAACTGGGTCATTTATGTAGTAGAAATGTGAAATTATTTTTGAATTTGGTGTTTTGTATTTTTGTCTCATGTGGATGAAAGACAACAACTCCCAGAATGCACTTGCTTCGCTGCCCAACGAGGCCACTCCCAAAGCCACGGCTACTGGTCATCGCTTGCCCACCATGACGCCGCCCCCACCATCGTTTTCATTTTCATAGTAATAAAATAATTTAGTTCAGTTAGAGAACAGACACTACAATTAAAAACTGAACGTGTCTGTTCAATAAAGTGTGAGTGAGCCGAGCAAGTGTCACAGCACAAACGCAGCAGGAGTCCGATCACATTCATCACGAGCGAAGAGCTGAGGTAAGCGCGGGCGCGGCAGTCATTCACGGCGCGTGTCCAGTCTGCCGCGTTTTTAGATCATGCCTATGGAAGCTTAACTTTAATAGGAATTCATTTGAAAAGTTTCCTCAGAGTTGATGTGTTAGAAGCAGGAAAAATGGGCAAGCATAAGGATTTGAGCGAGTTTGACAAGGGCCAAATTGTGATGGCTAGACGACTGGGTCAGAGCATCTCCAGAACTGCAGCTCTTGTGGGGTGTTCCCGGTCTGCAGTGGTCAGGATCTATCAAAAGTGCTCCAAGGAAGGAACAGTGGTGAACCGGCCACAGGGTCATGGGCGGCCAAGGCTCACTGATGCACGTGGGGAGCGAAGGCTGGCCCGTGTGGTCCGATCAAACGGACGAGCTACTGGAGCTCAAACTGCTCAAGAAGTTAATGCTGGTTCTGATAGAAAGGTGTCAGAATACACAGAGCATCTCAGTTTGTTGCGTATGGGGCGGCATAGCCGCTGACCAGTCAGGTGCCCATGCTGACCCCTGTCCACCGCCGAAAGCACCAACAGTGGCACGTGAGCATCAGAACTGGACCACGGAGCAATGGAAGAAGGTGGCCTGGTCTGATGAATCACGTGTTCTTTTACATCACGTGGATGGCCGCGTGCGTGTGCGTGGCTTCCCTGGGGAACACATGGCACCAGGATGCATTATGGGAAGAAGGCAAGCCGGCGGAGGCAGTGTGATGCTTTGGGCAATGTTCTGCTGGGAAACCTTGGGTCCTGCCATCCATGTGGATGTTACTTTGACACGTACCACCTACCTAAGCATTGTTGAGACCATGTACAGCCTTTCATGGAAACGGTATTCCCTGGTGGCTGTGGCTCTTCCAGCAGGATAATGCTCCTGACACAAAGCACAAATGCTTCAGGAATGGTTTGAGGAGCACAACAATGAGTTTGAGGTGTTGAACTTAAAGGATCTGCTGCTAACATCTTGGTGCCAGATACCACAGCACACCTTCAGGGATCTAGTGGAGTCCATGCTTCGATGGGTCAGGTCTGTTTTGGCAGCAAAAGAGGGACCAACTCAATATCAGGAACACAACATAATGTTATGGCTGATCGGTGTATATATGACACATGGCACTTCCTATCTAGATCTAGGGTGTGTAGGCACCTATTGTAATCTTTGGCATTCTTATTATCATTCTTCCTTCTTCTTCCGCTCTTGAGACTATGGCAGCCCATAGAACCCCTTGAGGGAAAGTTATGAAATTTGGCACACAGATAGAGAACAGTCTGTACTGTCACCATAGCAAATCTGGAGTCTCTAATTCAATCCCTCTAGCGGCACCAAATGTCTAAATTTTGCACTCACATTTATGCTAATGACTTGTTTACTGTAAGGGTTACTCAGGGTTAACCTACTTTTTCTAACTCCTCCTAGAATGTTGCTCCGATTTTCACGAAAATTTAACCAGATCATCTTCAGACCATGCCAACAAAAAGTTATGGAATTCAAGTTGTGTTGTCAAACCATTCTTGAACTTCTGAATGGTTTGACCAAAAATTACAAAACTGGTCTCTTTACATTCGGTGCAGCATGCCGATTTAAATGATACTCAAATCGGTATGTGTAATATTCCTTGGGTCATGCCAAGAATATCAATACCAATTTTGCCATATTTGGCCAAACTTACTGTTCGCCATTTTGATTTTCATTCAAAACGTACCCTTTCAAACTCCTCCTAGACCGTTTGTCTGTTTTTCACCAAAATCAAATCGTATCATCTTCAGACTGTGCCAACAAAATGTTATGGTTTTTGTGTCGAAAGATTATTTAAATATAAGAAAAAATACACTTTTACGCTCTGTTGAGAATGTCTTGTGTGTTAACCGTGAACATACTCTTGGTTGACTGAACTTACTCCCAGACGTGTTTTGGAACCAGCATAACTTGAGTAAGCAAGGTTTAGGTTCATCAACCAAGAGCTCAGGGTATGTTTGACGGTAAGATAACCTTGCTTTCTGGAATAGTCCCCAGGAAAGCTAAATCAAACAGAATACAAAATTTGAAAAGCAGACTCAGACTCAGACATTACTTACATTTAAAAAAAAATAGTGAATTAGTCTGCCAGTGGAGTTAGAAAAATAATCTTTTTTCCCCTTTAAATATGGTTTATTTTTCTGTGCATGATTAGTTCTGTTCATCTGAAAGGAAGGTGTTGTGTGTCGTCTCACTCCGATGCACTTGGGTTGTCCTTTGAGGAAGCGGTGCACAGGTTTACTGCCGCCCGTCACCATGCTGATCGGCTCAGATGCATCTCCTGCGGCTGCTCGATCCTCCACCATCACTGCAGAACAATTATAATAACATCTTTACTCAAGGCCTTTTCTAGAGAATTTATTAGGCATTATCTCAAGATGTCCACATTCCCTTGTAACTACCTATATCATCATAGTCTGTGTTTGGGTAAAGCATTAAGTAACTTGAGTTTGCTGAAAAATTACAGAAGTTGACACGTTACAAAGTACTTTAGCATTATTTTTCTATTTTTACCCAAAATGAGGCAATGTGGAGTGTTAAACACTCTCATGTAATTTCTGTTTCATTCATACTGGAAACCAGAGGGTTTCCGCCTACAGAAAGTCCACAAGTGAGTTTCATGGAAGTATTACATTTATGACGTTCCAGGAAATCCCTTATATGGACATCCAATATCGTTACAGCTGAATAACATGCAGATACAGATGTTCTGACTGATGAAACATGAAGACAATAAACACATGATTTTTGATAATATATGTGTTTATCTTAGGTATTTTCATAAGAATTCCCAAAAAGTTGGGACACTGTACAAATTGTGAAATAACAGCTGTGTTCCAAAGTGAAGGGCGCGCACTTCGAAGGCCGCATTTGAAGTGCGAAGTGTCATAGCGGCACTACAAAGGCTGTCCCAATGTGAAGGCTGCACCTCTGAAGGCCACATTTGAAGTGCGTTTGCGTGACGAAGGCTGCCGCAATTTGAGAGTGGCTTCAAAATGCGCCCTCCGTTTCTCAGGCAAAGGAAGGGTACAGCAGATGGACCTGACAGACCCTTCGCAGCCTACCTATCCCAGAATTCATAGCACACCGGTGACAACAGGATTTGTATAGACTGATCTGCATTCCCGCGGCACAGGATTAAATTTCCCAGTGAAAGACGGTAGTGGTCGGTACTCTGGTGTACTTTAGACGTGAGTGAGCGGTCTGAAAATAGCCCGGCCGCTACGACACAACAGCGCAACCGTGCTTGAACTTGAAGTGAACAAAGCATTCTGTAGTGGTGGCATTCACACAGTTCCCAGTTCCCTGCCCTGAGCAACCTGGCAATATAACGTTTCATTTCCCAATTTTAACTTGCATAAATGTATTTCTCAACATTATCTCAAGAAGAGGAATCAGTCTGTCCAGTTCTCTTCCTGCTCTTTCTTTCTTTTTTCTGCCTCATTTCCAACAACAATGAGACGGCATACTTGGACGAGGTGGAGCATCTAACATCATGGTGCCAGGACAACTGTCTCTCTCTGAATGTTGGCAAGACCAAAGAAATGATTGTGGACTTCAGGAAGAGACAGCAACGGACATACTCCCCCCTCATGATCAGCGGGTCACCAGTAGAGAGAGTGAGCAGCTTCAAGTACCTGGGAGTAAACATCTCCGAGGACCTGACCTGGACTGCTCACATTCAGACACAGGTGAAAAAAGCCAGGAAAAGACTGTACCACCTGTGCCAGCTGAGGAAATTCAGGGTTTCACCAGCTATCCAGAAAACTTTCTATTCTCAGGGTCAGCTCTCCCGTCTCTGCAGGACGTCTACACCAAACGCTGCAAAGGTAGAGCTACTAAGATCATCAAGGACTCTAATCACCCTGCAAACCCTCATTTCACGCTGCTGCCATCTGGTAAGCGCTTCCGAAGCCTGATGGCCAAAACTGAGAGACTCAGGAGGAGCTTCTTCCCCCAGGCCATCAGACTCCTGAACTCAGTCACTTAACATCACGTGACTTCACTTCAGGATAAACATCGATACACTGACATTGCACTGCACTTTCTGTTCTCGTTGTTACTGTGTAACAACCTGTTATAAACCTGTTTGCACATTATGTTAAACTTGTTACTGTACTTGTACATGTGTAATGACAAATAAACTTCAACTTCAACTACTCTTTATACATTTGTTAACCACATATTTATAAGTCTACAGTTTACTCACTGCACAGTTTACTCCAATTATTTTATTCCACTTCCTTATTTTTTATTTTTTTCTACCTGACTTGATTTATTTATAATTCTACAGATATATATATAGTACTTTTTTTATTCTGTTTCTATTATAATTTCCTCCTTGTGTTTTTAACTGTGAATTTGCACTGTCCATGGAGCGGACCTGTTTACATTTCACTGCCGGTTGTATATTCTGTATATAACTGTGTGTGTGACAAATAAAACTCTTGAATCTTGAATCTTGAATCTATAGCCTATGTTTATTTTTGTAATGTAAGTTATCTGTAAATTAACCAAAGTAATACTATACATTGTTTATTTTCGTTCTGTAACTTGAAATGTGTAGGCTAAATAAAAGAGAAGTGATTGTTCTGTACATTGTTTATTTTTGTTATAATTGTTATAATTTGTACATTAAACAAATTCTTCTATACATTTATTTTGTCATGCAAATTAAAATGTGTACATGAAAATAAACTGGTACATTACTTAAAGTACTTTTATACAATATACAACAATTTATACAACTTTTTATACAATATAACTTTAACATCAGAAACAACAGAAATTTAAATTAGCTGCTGGACTGGGAGACGCTGGTGGAGCTGCTGGACCGGGAGACGCTGGTGGAGCCGGACTGGGATCGGGAGACGCTGGTGGAGCCGGACCTGGATCGGGAGACGCTGGTGGAGCTGCTGGACTGGGAGACGCTGGTGGAGCTGCTGGACTGGGAGACGCTGGTGGAGCTGCTGGACTGGGAGACGCTGGTGGAGCTGCTGGACTGGGAGACGCTGGTGGAGCTGCTGGACCGGGAGACGCTGGTGGAGCCGGACCGGGATCGGGAGACGCTGGTGGAGCTGCTGGACTGGGAGACACTGGTGGAGCTGGACCGGGATCGGGAGACGCTGGTGGAGCCGGACCTGGATCGGGAGACGCTGGTGGAGCTGCTGGACTGGGAGACGCTGGTGGAGCCGGACCTGGATCGGGAGACGCTGGTGGAGCTGCTGGACTGGGAGACGCTGGTGAAGCTGCTGGACCAGGAGATGCTGGTGGAGCCGGACCGGGATCGGGAGACGCTGGTGGAGCCGGACCGGGATCGGGAGACGCTGGTGGAGCTGCTGGACTGGGAGACGCTGGTGGAGCTGGACCGGGATCGGGAGACGCTGGTGGAGCCGAACCGGGATCGGGAGACACTGGTGGAGCTGCTGGACTGGGAGATGCTGGTGGAGCTGCTGGACCAGGAGACGCTGGTGGAGGCGGACCGGGATCGGGAGACACTGGTGGAGCTGCTGGACCGGGAGATGCTGGTGGAGATGGACCGGGAGACGCTGGTGGAGCTGCTGGACCGGGACATGCTGGTGGAGCTGCTGGACCGGGAGACGCTGGTGGAGCTGGACCGGGATCAGGGAGACGCTGGTGGAGCCGGACCGGGATCGGGAGACGCTGGTGGAGCTGCTGGACCGGGAGATGCTAGTGGAGCTGGACCGGGATCGGGAGACGCCGGTGGAGCTGCTGGACCGGGTGTTTTCTCCAGAAAACCAGTGTTTTCTGGAGTCTAGTGGAAACAGCCCAGACTGTCTGCAGGGTGCTAGAGCTCTAAGGGCCTGAGATATACACTTTCAAAACTGAATTCATAACCAAAAAAAATCAAAAAGCGCATCTTTTTTAGTTTTTTGGGTGCTATTACAGCTCAGACAATATACTTTTGATACAAATACATGTTTATCACTTTTAGCAGTGGTTTATGTAACTTTAAAAGGGTTTCCTGTGAAATTACACCACACTTTTGTTTTTAGAGACCACTGTATGTGGGAAGCTTTTCAGTTTGGGTCGGCCAAATCCAGGTGGAAATGGTCCCAGAGTAATTTACTGTAAATAAGTTACTCTGTGTAAAACAAATGCCAAAGTGATGCATATCTGCAGAAAGTAGAGACTCTAAGCCTTCAAATGGCACCACACATGAGGTCAGAGCTCCTCCACAGACATTCAACAGTTTAAGTTGACTTTGAGTTTAAGTTGCTTATAAAGTCCTTATTTTTCTTTTTCACTCATATTTAATTGTTTATAAACCAAGGCCATTATTTTTGTATCAATTATTAATTAATTTATGAATGAATGATTTATTTGCATTAAAAATTCTGTAGTACTAAAGTTGGTATTGAGAATCCAACCTCATTATTATCACCAGTCAGTAGACTATTACTGTTAGCTAACTAAATGCAACTGATATGACAGCAGGATCATCCGGACATTCGCCCCAACAGACGCAGCCAGGATGTGCTATACCACACTACTGTCAGACTGTCAGACAAGGTATTCACAAGTAACATCTCAAAACCAATGACGATAATAAAGTTGTGTTTATTAATGAAGCCTCAGCCTTCAAATAAAAATCAAAACGAACAATGCCATTACATCTGCATTGAAAATAAAATACAAATAATGAAATGTCACTGGCTACAAAAACCCCAGTTGTAATTATAAAACATATTATAACTTATAACTATTCAAATATAATGAAAGCAAATGTAAAAGTGCAGTAGGTAAGCCTTATAAAACTAACTTGTCATATTTGCTGAAACTGACCCTGTGTTCAAGAAGAACATGAAGCAGTTAAAAAGAAATCTGGCTCCTCTGGTACGAACTACAGCCTGTAGAACGGCTTGCAAAAATCTTTGGTCTTTGCCAATTCCACAATAATAAACACAAATATGAAAGAACTGCACTCTGATGGAAGACAGACAGAAAGTGCACAGATGTTTTGGTTAAACAAAAATGTAGTCAATTATTTAGCCCCCTCCTTGTATGTTAGCACGTTTAGAGTGGTAGCAATGCATGCCTGATGTTTTCCCGTTTAATTCAATCCCTTAGTCATCATTCAACAGAAAACACTACAACCTCTCATACACAGCAACGGCAACGAAAGACATGAAAACCAACGCAACACGAGGACGAATGTCCAAAAGATGACACCCACACACTGTTTTTAAATGGGGTTGGACACATATGCTTTGCTTTAAACTGTGTGTGTGTGTGTGTGTGTGTGTGTGTGTGTGTGACTGTGAGTGTAAGTGTAAGTGTGTGTGTGTGTGTGTGTGTGTGTGTGTGTGTGTGTGTGTGTGTGTGTGTGTGTGTGTGACTGTGAGTGTAAGTGTGTGTGTGTGTGTGTGTGTGTGTGTGTGTGTGTGAGTGTAAGTGTAAGTGTGTGTGTGTGTGTGTGTGTGTGTGTGTGTGTGTGTGAGTCTGTGTGTGAGAGTGTGTGTGTGTGTGTGTGTGAGAGAGAGAGAGAGAGAGAGAGAGAGTGTGTGTGTGTGTGTGTGTGTGTGTGTGTGTGTGTGTGTGTGTGTGTGTGTGTGTGAGAGAGAGTGTGTGTGTGAGAGAGAGTGTGTGTGTGAGAGAGTGTATGTGTGTGTGTGTGTGAGTGTGTGTGTGTGTGTGTGTGTGAGAGAGAGATTTTGGTTAGATGACAGTAGGTTACAGTTTGACAAGAGCACAATGTTTTGTTTTATTGTGAGTGTACACAAATATAAGCAAACACTGCAGTTTGAATGATGTCCTGTAGAACAAAATGACGGAGTATCGCGGCATCGCACCCATGCGTTCTTTCTGTCTTCTCTCTCTCTCTCTCTCTCTCTCTCTCTCTCTCTCTCTCTCTCTCTCTCTCTCTCTCTCTCTCTCTCTCTCTCTCTCTCTCTCTCTCTCTCTCTCTCTCTCTCACACACACACACACACACACACCACGTCTCTCTCTAATATTACATTAATTTTCGCGCGAATTGTATTTATCATTATGTCGTGTATTCTCCGTGTAAATTCATGCACCGAGTCGTGACGCCCGCGCGGTAAGACGAATACACACGCACCGTTCCGCCCCACGCACACCCGTGTGATAGCTAGCAGACTATAGGGATAAAGACAGCCTCTTATAATGTGTCCTGCCACCACTGGCACTTACCAGCACCCTGTCTGGAGTGAGGTGAGCTCTGCCTGTCCTCTACAGTCTCAGGCTGTTAGGCTGCTGGCAGTTTCTCTTATCACACTGTTTGTTTGTTTGTTTGTTTGTTTGTTTGTTTGTTTGTTTGTTTGTTTGGCCCTGGTTAGACTTTTCCAGAACGCACAGATAGTCAGTCCGTCTCTGTATACCAACCTCAAAGCCTTTTCTTTTTCTGTTTGCCAGTCAGTTTGTACCAACTCTCCTATTTTTGACATTCATTCACAAAAAAAAAAAAAAAAAAAAAAATCTACATTTCAGCAAACTGTAAGTGAAGTTCATGAGCATATGGTGAGTATCAAAAACAAGCAACTAATCAAACCGTGAAAGTGAGAGCTTGTCAAATACCTGCATGTGTCTGTGATGAACCACCACGATGAAAACAAGGCAGTTGTGCAAGAGCACAGGAAAGAGAAACACGAGAGAGGGAAGAAAACAGAGGGAGGGAAGGACGGGGCGTCACTACAGGATGTTTGGGAAAAGAGGTCAAATCTGTGCCGAATGCTCAGAAAACAGAAACAATGGCCAACTTCATGAAGAGAAAGGAAGAGTGGAGATGAACCGTGAAGCACATTTCAGTGCTGTAAGGC
Source organism: Paracanthobrama guichenoti (assembly GCA_018749465.1). Lineage (NCBI taxonomy): Eukaryota > Metazoa > Chordata > Actinopteri > Cypriniformes > Gobionidae > Paracanthobrama > Paracanthobrama guichenoti. Next base: position 6,177,670 of record CM031955.1, read on the forward strand.
ATTCCTCAACTACACATATAATTCTGGCAAGAACGAAGCATAAGGACAGAGGACGAGAGACTGTAAGGCAACTGTGAGAAAGAAAGCAATGGAGTGTGAAAGCAGCTCCCAAAAGATAACAGCTGCTTCATATGACAAACTAACTGGATCCAGATGCACCAGACGCAGTCCAGTTTGGGCCTTCCCATTTACAGTTCCCACATAGTCTTTTGTCCATTTTGTTTTCCTTATTGTCATCCAAGGATATATGTTTTTACTGATAAACTACTGTGCTGCAAATAAAACATTCATTTTAATAAAAATACTGCTTTAATATAAAGTGATACTGCTGACAGGTGCTTGAAATCCTTGAATTTTGACGTTGTGTTTTCAAGGTTTGAAAAGTGCTTACATTTTGGATAAAATGCTTGAAATTGTAACTGTATTTGTAATCTGACTGAATAGTTTGTTTATTAAATAGAGAAATAAAATTCCACAGCTCCTCGTCCACGCCCTGGCCATCTCTAGGCTTGGCTACTGCAGTGCGCCTCTGGCTGGATTACCATCGTGTGCGATCCAAACACTTCAAATGACCCAGAATGCAGCAACTTTTCCTTTTCCTCCATTGCCTCCCTACTCGAGCTTGTGCTACACTGAGTAACGTCCAAAACCTGTATTCCTGTATTCCTCCGTTGTAAGTCGCTTTGGATAAAAGCGTCTGCTAAATGCTTAAATGTAAAATGTTGGAGAGCCTAAAATGATCTGCCGGTCTATTTCCATGTGTGACTCTGCCCCCATGTTGTCGTTTCAATGAACGTTGGCTGGAAGATATAAAATATGCATTATGGATTAAATTGGGACAAACCCCACGAGTTGCCTCTTGTAAAGTCGTGCAAGTCGTAAAGACGTGCAGCTTTTCATAATGGGCACGTCTGCTCTTCATGTCACATGAACGGTAAGTCATAGACTTTTCAAGTAAGCTAACTAAAGAAGCCTACTGTACACGTTAGCACCTATTTGTTTACGCTTGTCGTATGTGGCGAGGTTGACGAGCGAGAGACGCGGGAGGAGCGAGCGATGATCGAGTCCTCTCATGAGGGAGCTCGGAGGCATATAAGGACGAGCGATGCCAGTGAAGGACGAGAGAGGACCAGGCCTGGACTCTACGTTGTGTTTTGTTTGTTTTATTATGTGTGCGTGGCAGTCGTTTGTGAGGGGCTGCCCGCGTTACTTTTGTTTGTTTTATTTATTAAAGTCTTTAAATGTTTGCCGGTTCCTGCCTCCTTCCTTCACTATACTTTGAACATTGCAAGATTGAAACATCGAAACCCGGGAGGAAGGAGGGACATGCTGTCGGAGAGCCCTCGCTGCTGAGGGGGATCGCGGTGCTGAGGAGTTCGGGCGGATGAATGAAGACCACGAGTGACCCGAGGCGATGGTGCTGGAGCGAGTGAAGACCGGTGGGACGGAGAGCTTGCTGCCGTGCCCCTGGGTCGAGGTGGGGTGGCTGCCGTCCGAGAGGGAGCAGAGGAGTCGTCGGCATCCACCGTGGGCCGGAGCCTGCTTCCATCCGCCATGATGGGGAGGAGCAGGGAGCACGGGACTCACTGCCGGCTGCCCTCAACCGGAGGAGCCACCGCCGGCCGTCAGGGGGCGGAGGAGGATCAAGCCGTCCACTGAGCGTCCAGTACCATCACATGGCACCATGAGGAAGAGCTTCTCAGCTGGCTGAGGACCGAGCGCCAGTGTGTCCGGGAACTTTTTTTTCTTCCTCTCTCCACTCTCTCGTCCTGTCGCTCTCTGTGTCTCCATCTCCCGTTTCTCTCGTCTCGTCTGTCCATACCCCAGATGCGGGAGACACGGAGATTGGGCCCCCGGGGGGGAGTAGGTGCTGTCTCGGGTGTACCCCCCCGGCCTGCGAGGGGCGATGGGGGTATGTGGCGAGGTAGACGAGTGAGAGACGTGTCTCCGAGTTAGACCTGCGCAGCGCCTACAACCTCATCTGGGTACGGAAGGGTGATGAATGGAAGACTGCTTTCATTACACTATCAAGCTACAAGCAATAAAGAATTGGCCAATACCCACATCTATCAAAGAACTACAGCGATTCCTAGGGTTTGCCAATTTATACCTCAAATGCATCTCCGATTTCAGCAAGATAACCTCTCCCCTCAGCACCCTTCTCCGTAACAGACCCAAGAATATATCATCATGCCTAGTTATTTAATCAAGCAGAACAAATGAATACAAAATAGCAAATGAGAAAATAAAAATCACCTTAAAAATACATGTGTACAATGAGTATTCCTGCTGTAAAAAGCAAGTATATTAATATCTGGGGCAGAATATAGTTCTTCAGCTGGTATTAAAATCCGTCATGGGTGATCTGATCAAAAGTGTGACGATTTATATGATGATAATGTTGAGATTGTTGGGAAAGCAGTACCTGAATGAATATCATTACGAGCATAAGTTGACTGTTTGGCTGAATACATGACGTTAACTAACCACATTACCTGTACTATATTATATCAGAATATCACTGCCATATTGACACACTCATCTCTGACTGATGACAGAATACTTACTGACTGTAACACTGAAACAAGCATTTTCTGTAAAGCTGCTTTGAAACTATGTATAGGGTCATTCCATATCAATTCAACCAGAGGTCCCTGGCTCAATTTTATTTATTTTTTTCTGTTGAAAGACACATAAATATTGATGAAAGCTAAAATATTAAATGTCACAGATGTATATTTACTGAGTAATCCACTATTTTGTAAAATGGGGTCAAAATGACATTGAACCATCAAGGGCCTTGAAAATGAAAACACCAAAAGGAAAGTTTGTTTAGGATCAGAATCTAAAAGGATATTAAAATGTCTTCGATACTTCTTGAGTTACAGGCATGCAAACTTTAAGGGTTTTTTATTTCACATTTTGTCACCGTTGGCATATAATGAAACAAAGATGGCTAAAGTCAACAGATTTTACTACTAGACCGGCCAATCTCTGTGTAAAAAAACAAAAACTAAAAAGGATGATGCTGCCATAAAGTCATTTTTACAGACCTATAAATTGGCTCCAAACTCTACCAAGATTACTCAGTGAATATACATCTGTGACATTTAATATTTTGGCTTTCATCACGATTTATGTTTGTCTTTCTACAGAAAAAAATATGAGCCGGGGAAGTTTCTGAAATTTGGTTGATTTGACATGGAATGACCCTATTGTGAAAAGCACTATACTTGAATTAAATTAATATTCACCACCTCCAGTGTGCTTTGAGTGACTGGATCACAAAACATTATATCTGTATTTTGCACTTGTGATCAGATCACAGGACTGATGTTACATTTAAACATTTAACACTGTAAGATTTTAGCAGTTAAAGAGGTTGAGATCACATGAGCAGAAGATCTTCTGTTCTTCTGAATTACACAGACACAGAGATGCATCAATCTCCCAAACAAATGTTCAAGACCTCAAGTTTTAATACACAGCATAATAAAAATAAAATTATATCACAAAGAGTTCAAAGCGTGATAAATGTCCTCACAGTATATAGTTAAGATTAAAAAATAGCCAATTGCTTTGCACTGCAAAAGAAATATGTTCTTCCTCAGTGTTTCTGTCTTGCTTTACAGCACACATATCTAAACTCTTAAATCAAGATACATTTACTGGAGAGGCAAAATGACTGCAGATATTCGGTCTTATTTTATAAAAATATATCAAAATGAGTTTAAGCTTAAAACAAGAAACAAATATCTGCCAGTGGGGTCAGAAAATGAACTGAAGGAAAACATTTAGTTTATTGTATAAATGTGTCTTGATTTAAGAATGATTTGATATTTGTGCTGGAAAACGAGATATTGTAGGTGCAGTGCATCCGGAAAGTATTCAAAGCGCTTCACCTTTTCCACATTTTGTTATGTTACAGCCTTATTCCAAAATGGATTCAATTCATTATTTTCCTCAAAATTCTACAAACAACACCCCATAATGACAACGTAAAATAAGTTTGTTTGAAATATCTGCAAATCTATTAAAAATAAAAAACTGAAAAAAAAAAAAAAATCCCATGGCCATAAGTGTTCCCAGCCTTTTGCCATGACACTCAGCACTGAGCTCAGGTGCTCCTGTTTCCACGGATCATCCTTGAGATGCTTCTACAGCTCGACTGGAGTCCACCTGTGGTCAGTTCAGCTGATTGGACATGATTGGGAGAGGCACACACCTGTCTATATAAGGTCCCACAGGTAACAGTGCATGTCAGAGCACAAACCAAGCCATGAAGTCCAAGGGATTGTCTGTAGACTCCGAGACAGGATTGTATGGAGCCACAGATCTGGGGAAGGGGACAGGAAAATTTTTGCAGCTGAAGGTTCCAATGAGCTCAGTGGCCTCCATCATCTGTACATGGAAGAAGTTTGGGACCATCAGGACTCTTCCTAGAGCTGCCGCCCGGACAAACTGAGTGATCGGGGGAGAAGGGCCTTAGTCAGGGAGGTGACCGAGAGCCCGATGGTCACACTGACGCTGACCAGCGTTTCTCTGTGGAGACAGGAGAACCTTCCAGAAGAACAGCCATCTCTGCAGCTCTCCACCAATCAGGCCTGTGTGGGAGATTGGCCAGACGGAAGCCATTCCTCAGGGAAAGGCACACCGCCTGGAGTTTGCCAAAAGGATCCTGAAGGACAAAATTCTGGTCTGATGAAACAAAGATTGAACTCTTTGGCCTGAATGGCAAGCGTCATGTCTGGAGGAAACCAGGCACCGCTCATCCCCTGGCCAATCCCATCCCTACAGTGAAGCATGGTGGTGGCAGCATCATGCTGTGGGGGTGTTATTCAGCGGCAGGAACTGGGAGACTGGTCAGGATCGAGTGAAAGATGAATGCAGCAATGTACAGAGACATCCTTGATGAAAACCTGCTCCAGAGCATTCTGGACCTCAAACTGGGGCGAAGGTTCCTCTTCCAACAGGACAGCGACCCTAAGCACACAGCCAAGATAACAAAGGCGTGGCTACGGGACAACTCTGGGAATGTCCTTGAGTGGCCCAGCCAGAGCCCAGACCTGAACCCGATTGAACATCTCTGGAGAGATCTGAAAATGGCTGTGCACTGACGCTCCCCATTCAACCTGATGGAGCTTGAGAGGTCCTGCAAGGAAGAATGTGAGAAACTGCCCAAAAACAGGTGTACCGAGCTTTAGCATCAAACTCAACAAGACCAGAGGCTGTGAATACTTTCCGGATGCACTGTATATTATATTGTAGGTCTAGGTACAAAACACTGGCATCAGTAACACTAAACACTCTAATGCCCATTAAAGATCACAGATGATTATCAGAGAAATATCCCGGCTCCTCTTCATGTACATTAGGTGGATGTTCAGATGATCTGGGTTTGTTCACTCCACTGACGGCAGGTTCCTCATGACAACAACAGCCTGCAGAGACGAGGAAATCATGCATAAACATTCTGTCATTTCTGTCAGGAAAATGTACAGCCAGCCGGTCATTATGGCAAATAAACCCGAAAGAGCGATCACGATACATTATCTTATTACATGACTGCTTACCAAAAAATGTATAAATGGACATGAAGTATTGATTCGAGTTTAAATGATTTCATTAGTTTACGTGTAGAGATGGAACACAAGCACAACTGTGTAGGAAACATAGGTTTCCCGGCTGAACTATTGTTTGATGAATGCTATGATTCCAAAGAGTTGTGCATTATATTATAAAGTCTACATTGTATTAATGTAAAGGAATGTTGATATACACTCTACAGTTCACCTCTTAATGTAGTTTTGCAAATTAACTTATGGTAACACTTTACAGTTTGATTTATTAACATTAGTTATTAAATGCTGTAAAAATATATATTGCTCATTATAAATCCATTAATGCAATAACTAATGTACCCAGTAACCCATTAAACCATCATTAAAGTGTAACCCTTGTCATGATTATTAACTCTTTCCCAGCAATTCATGTTTTCACTGTTATACGATAGGGGGTGCTATTACGCATCTTCGGAAAGAGTACAGAATCTCCTGATCAAAACACAGGAAAAAGGAGCAGAAACAAGTGATGCATTGCTGACGCACATGTAATATATAACATGATCATCAACATTAAACAGCATATAAATCAAAACTGCCTAATGTTACTGAATGAAATCGCAGCAGGATGAGCTCTAGGACTGTGAAGCTTTGGGATGTTGATGGACGCCATCTACTCCATCTGTGTTTGATCATCGCTCTGAATCTGATCCAAATGTTTCTCAGCTTTTTGCTCAAAATGTTGCTTTTTTAATAAAACTTACCCACATTCAAATGTTGATGAAAAAATAATGCATGAAGCTAGAATAAAAATTATTATTTTTGTTTAAAAGCAGAGTCTCTGTTCTTACTTTTGACATATCGCAAATATATTCGCAAAACATCACAAAACATCGCAAAATATAATAAAAAAAAAAGAAAAGAAAAGAAAAAAAAAAACGTTACCGGGTAAAGAGTTCAATGCACAACATCTTTCTTTCTTTCTTTCTTTCTTTCTTTCTTTCTTTCTTTCTTTCTTTCTTTCTTTCTTTCTTTCTTTCTTTCTTTCTTTCTTTTTTCTTTCTTTCTTTCTTTCTTTCTTTCTTTTGCTCCACAACCTAATCAGAAAAGAGCTGAACCCAGATTTCACAGAACTCAATTTTATGCCAAAAAGGTTCTAAATAAGGAGACATTAATGAAAACATGTTTAACAGGTTATTTCCATTTTTCTAGCTATAAAGTATGTTTACGAGCTGTGTATTAAAACAAAATGAATGAAGTAAAACTAAATCCATAAAGTGATCCCTTTATGTGAACCCCTAAAAGGTTCTAAATATGAAGCGCCTGACAGAAACCTCTACATAGAAGCTTTTCTCCTTCGGTGTTGGACAGAAGGAACAGAGGCTGTGTAGGCGTCATTACCTGAGTCCTGCTGGACGTTAGCGCCGCCCGGGCAAAGAACGTCATGGTCACAAGCAGAATCCCTCCTATCAAGCTGTGACAAATGAACACTTGCTCCATTTTTTCAAAGGCCATCTGTGGAAAAACAATGAGTTTCTGTTCATATAGTAATGTTTTAAAACTGCACAGGCATAATCACTTATTTGTTAAACTTTATACTTTATAAAAATAAGGGATTAATATGTGCTTTATAAGTACTAATAAACAGCCAATATACTAGTAATATGCATGACAATAAGCAACTAGTTAAAAGTGAGAATTGGACACTAAACTGAAGTGATACTAAAGAAAAAAATGTTGTTCCACAAAGAACTTTTCAGTGAAGATCATAAAATAATCACTTTTTCTTAATTTGAAAGACATTTTAAAAATCTAAAGAACCTTTTTTCTATAATAAAGTGTTTTGAATCAAAAGTTTCCATGGATGTTCATGCAAATAAAGAACCTCCACTCCTATATCACTCTCAGAAGCGATTCAACCCCATGGACGTATCCCATGTGACTCATATAGTGACGCTACTACCTAAGCCAATATCCCCAGATAGTAGAAGAAAATCCAAACTTCTATACTAGCATATATCCTTAGCCTTAATCAGAAAAGAACTCTCATCACCCAGGCTCTAAACCCCAGGGGTGTTGCAGGGAAGCTTAGGCTCTACTAAAGGCTCCTGGGGTCTTTAGATGTAACTGGGGGAGAGCAGCTCATACCCATCCAAAGGTAGCATTTCTCGATACTTCAAAACCCAACAGTAGTTGGGGAGGGAGGTAAATAAAGAAGAGAGACCCCGCATAAACCCTTAGGGACACCTAAGTACTAAGTACTATTCAGAAAGGGAGACAAACAATAGAAAGCCAGGTTGCAGTTTGCCAATTACTCATCCACAATACTCCAAATTCAAGGAGGCCACAGGAGAGTTTATGCCCTACTTAAAAACCCCAATAGACCGAAGGAGGGCAGTTCAACCCTGACTCAAAAAAAAAGGCATTTCTCCAGCACCCGCTATAGCTAGTGCTTTACTCCAGAGCTAACTATAGTATGCAACAGATAACAAGGCGGGATACCCCTCAGGTAATCTATCTCTACTTGGCAGGTTCTTTAACATGGGTCATGCTATAGAGGCCTATAAAGCACCCATCCAAAGGGGAGCATAAATCCCTACTTCAAGACCGAACAGTAGTTGGGGAGGGAGGTAAACGAAGTAGAGGGAATCTATACTGTCCTACATAATTCTGTTCACCCTTCATCAACCAATCAAACCATCCACAGGGGAGCGTACAATTCTACTTTAGACCCTAATATAGAGGGGAATATAGCTCAAACATGGAAAAAGATACTTTCAGGATATCATAGCAGAGAAAGACAGACAGTCAACCTCTGCTCACAGCCACTGATCAATGCCACACTCACCAGCATTTGCCTTGCCATGAGCCACGCGGTGGTACGCAGAGGAAGACTTACTTCCATCTAATTAATTACATCTGTCTCTACTCTACCCATCTACAAGCCCATGATCAAAGCTGCCGCCCTGCTTCAGAAGACACGGGCCTGAACTGTGAGGTGCAAACACCTGACTTTCATCCCACAAGAAAAAAAGTCAAGCAGATTTTGTAAGGTTTTGGATAGATGTAGTCATTACGGAAGGAATTGGCAATACTTGAGTAATTACTCTTTGGTTACCATGATCTTCACTTTAGAATTAATTATACATTGTACATTACTCAATTAATTATAAGCAGTCCTTTGGGAGATATGAAAAAAAAAAAGTTGTTACTGATTAGCTAGTGAACTACCTCATTCAGCTGAGCGATATTACTTACTAATTAGTTAATAGCAGTTAATATGGTGTTATTCATCTGTCCCTGTGTAGTTATTCCTTAATGACGGAGCATTATTCTAAAGTGTTACCGAATAAATCAATAAAAGCCCTCACATAATGTGGTACAGGACGGTTCCCTTCGGTTTCATTTACTTCCCAATGAGACCAATATTTGTAATGGATCTCAGTGATGGCTCTGGAGAATTCCACACAAGCAAAGATCACTCCAATGGTTGAGATGATACTCAAAGCAAGGCTGGCTGTGATCTGTGAGCAATCAGTTCAGAGAACACCAACATGTAAACAAAATATCAAACACATTCAAAAATATTAATAGTACAATTTAAATCCATAGAGAAAAGTGTGTAGTTAGGATGCAAGCATTCTCCACATTATTCATGAGAACAAACAGTGAAACACAAAGGCTAAACAGACACTTACGATCTTTTTGGAGGGGTTGCGTTCAGACAGGATATACAAAAGGCCACAGATAAAGAACTGCAAAAAAAGGCATTGTTGTGAGCAAAAAGGTAATGTTGTCAAGTACAATGATATGCCATTTCAGTTCAATTGTAAAATGGACTAAAATTAGTGAATAGGGCATGATGCATACAAACCGATTCCAAAAAAGTTGGGACACTGTACAAATTGTGAATAAAAACAGAATGCAATGATGTGGAAGTTTCAAATTTCAATATTTTATTCAGAATACAACATAGATGACATATCAAATGTTTAAACTGAGAAAAATTATAATTTTAAGGGGAAAATAAGTTGATTTTAAATTTCATGGCATCAACACATCTCAAAAAAGTTGGGACAAGGCCATGTTTCCCACTGTGTGGCATCCCCTCTTCTTTTTCTAACAGTCTGCAAACGTCTGGGGACTGAGGAGACAAGCTGCTCAAGTTTAGGAATAGGAATGTTGTCCCATTCTTGTCTAATACAGGCTTCTAGTTGCTCAACTGTCTCAGGTCTTCTTTGTGGCATCTTCCTCTTTATGATGCTCAAATGTTTTCTATGGGTGAAAGATCTGGACTGCAGGCTGGCCATTTCAGTCCCCGGATCCTTCTTCTACGCAGCCATGATGTTGTAATTGATGCAGTATGTGGTCTGGCATTGTCATGTTGGAAAATGCAAGGTCTTCCCTGAAAGAGACGACGTCTGGATGGGAGCATATGTTGTTCTAGAACTTGGATATCCCTTTCAGCATTGATGGTGCCTTTCCAGATGTGTAAGCTGCCCATGCCACATGCACTCATGAACCCCATCCCATCAGAGATGCAGGCTTCTGAACTGAGCGCTGAGAACAACTTGGGTTGTCCTTGTCCTCTTTAGTCCGGATGACATGGCGTCCCAGTTTTCCAAAAAGAACTTCAAATTTTGATTGGTCTGACCACAGAACAGTTTTCCACTTTGCCACAGTCCATTTTAAATGAGCCTTGGCCCAGAGAAAACGCCTGCGCTTCTGGATCATGTTTAGATATGGCTTCTTTTGTGACCTGTAGAGTTTTAGCCGGCAGCGGCGAATGGCACGGTGGATTGAGTTCATGACAATGTTTTCTGGAAGTATTCCTGAGCCCATGTTGTGATTTCCATTACAGTAGCATTCCTGTATGTGATGCAGTGCCGTCTAAGGGCCAGAGATCACGGGCATCCAGGATGGTTTTCCGGCCTTGACCCTTACGCACAGAGATTGTTCCAGATTCTCTGAATCTTTGGATGATATTATGCACTGTAGATGATGATAACCTCAAACTCTTTGCAGTTTTTCTCTGAGAAACTCCTTTCTGATATTGCTCCAGTATGTTTGGCCGCAGCATTGGGGGAATTGGTGATCCTCTGCCCATCTTGACTTCTGAGAGACACTGCCACTCTGAGAGGCTCTTTTTATAGCCAATCATGTTGCCAATTGACCTAATAAGTTGCAGATTGGTCCTCCAGCTGTTCCTTATATGTACATTTAACTTTTCCGGCCTCTTATTGCTCCCTGTCCCAACTTTTTTGGAATGTGTAGCTCTCATGAAATCCAAAATGAGCCAATATTTGGCATGACATTTCAAAATGTCTCACTTTCAACATTTGATATGTTATCTATATTCTATTGTCAATAAAATATAAGTTTATGAGATTTGTAAATTATTGCATTCCTTTTTTATTCAAAATTTGTACAATGTGCCAACTTTTTTGGAATCGGGTTTGTACCAACTAAATTTAAAGAGCCAAATTTTTTTTTTTAAAATTTAAATTACATTTTTTGCATTTGGTTTAATGCAAGTTGTACTTGATATCGCAGATTTGCATTTGGTCAGTTGTAAAAGTAATATTACGATTATAACATTTATGAGTGGAATAATCTCATATATAATCTGTAGACCAGCTGTTTTCAAATGTGGCGATCCAATCCAGTGATTTTGTTGTCAAGAAACATAAGGCTAGTTTTGGCTTAGACATTTTCTCTTTAGTAGTTAAAGATCTTTCAATGCAAAACATGCTAATATAGTCACAAGAGAACATACCATGGTCCCAAGCCAGAAGGGAGTCCACTTTTCTTCGAAGGGGACAATTTCTGATTGCACATTTATGGCCAGACCAAACATGACCAGACATATACCCATCATCACCAGCACAATCTTACAGCGGACACATGGAAACAGACAAACACATATGAGACGTCTCTCAGTAGAAAACTCCTCGATAATGTTGCTCATCTTCACCAGTAATGGGAGGGAAACAGCAGTGGACAAATACTTTTGCATGCAGACTTTGTTTTACATATGTGAGAGGCAATCAAATAGCTGTTAATTTGTTGATTCCTGAATGATCTTGATTAGTTCTGTTCATCTGAAAGGAAGGTGTTGTGTGTCGTCTCACTCCGATGCACTTGGGTTGTCCTTTGAGGAAGCGGTGCACGGGTTTACTGCCGCCCATCACCATGCTGATCGGCTCAGATGCATCTCCTGCGGCTGCTTGATCCTCCACCATCACTGCAGAACAATTATAATAACATCTTTACTCAAGGCCTTTTTTAGAAGCTCTTATTGGAGAAAACATTAGGCAGTATCTCAAGATATCACGAGTCAAATTAAAATCAAGACCGAGACGTCGCCCGGCATGGCGCAGCTGGGGCCCCACCCTGGAGCCAGGTCCGGGGTTGGGGCTCATATGCGAGCCCCTGATGGCCGGACCTACCCCCATGGGGCCCGGCCGGGCTCAGCCTGAATGAGCGATGTGGGGCCACCCTCCCGTGGGATCACCACCTGCAGGAGGGATCATATGGGGCTGGTGCGTAGTGGATCGGGCGACAGTCGAAGGCTAGGCCGACGACCCGATCTCTGGACACGGAAACTGGCTTTAGGGAGTACCCGGCCCTAATGGGGTCTCTGGGAGGGGTGCTGGAAAGTGCTCCAACTGGACACTCCATCGTTCTACTGGGGGACTTCAACGCACATATGGGCAGTGACAGTGACACCTGGAGGGGCGTGATTGAGAGGAACGGCCCCCCTGATCTGAACCCGAGCAGTGTTCTGTTATTGGATTTCTGTGCTAGTCATGGCTTGTCCATAACAAACACTATGTTCAAGCATAAGGGTGTCCATCAGTGCACGTGGCACCAGGACACCCTAGACCGGAGGTCAATGATCGACTTTGTGGTCATCTCATCTGACCTCCGGCCGTATGTCTTGGACACTCGGGTGAAGAGAGGGGCGGAGTTGTCAACGAATCACCACCTGGACGAGTGGACCATGTTCTCCACCTCCATTGTTGACGCAGCTGCTCGGAGCTGTGGCTGTAAGGTCTCCGGTGCCTGTCGAGGTGGAAATCCCCAAACCCGGTGGTGGACACTGGAAGTAAGGGATGCCATCAAGCTGAAGAAGGAGTCCTATCAGGCCTGGTTGGGTTGTGGGACTCCTGAGGCAGCTGACGGGTACAGGCAGACCAAGAGGACTGCAGCCCGGGTAGTTGTGGAGGCAAAAAATCGGGCCTGGGAGGAGTTCGGTGAGGCCATGGAGAAAGACTAACCGTTCGCAGCCTTAGGAGGGGGAAGCAGTGACACGCCTCTGCAACATCACGTGGCGGTTGGGGACAGTGCCTCTGGACTGGCAGACCGGGGTGGTGGTCCCTCTTTTCAAGAAGGGGGACCGGAGAGTGTGTTCCAACTACAGGGGGATCACACTTCTCAGCCTCCCCGGGAAAGTCTATGCCAGGGTACTGGAGAGGAGAATTCGGCCGATAGTGGAACCTCGGATTCAGGAGGAACAGTGTGGTTTTCGTCCCGGTCGTGGAACACTGGACCAGCTCTATACCCTTTCCAGGGTGCTGGAGGGTTCATGGGAGTTTGCCCAACCAATCCACATGTGTTTTGTGGATTTGGAGAGGGCATTCGACTGTGTCCCTCATGGTGTCCTGTGGGTGCTCTGGAAGTACGGGGTCCGGGGTCCCTTGCTTAGGGCTGTTTGCTCCCTGTACGACCGGAGCAGGAGCTTGGTCCACATTGCCGGCAGCAAGTCGGACTTGTTCCCAGTGCATGTTGGTTTCCGGCAGGGCTGCCCTTTGTCACCGGTTTCTGTTCATAATTTTTATGGACAGAATTTCTAGGCGTAGCCAAGGGCCAAAGAGTGTCCGGTTTGGGAACCACATGATTTTGTTGCTGCTTTTTGCGGATGACATTGTCGTGTTGGCCTCCTCAGACCAGGACCTTCAGTGTGCACTGGGGCGGTTTACAGCTGAGTGTGAAGCGGCCGGGATGAGAATCAGCACCTACAAATCCGAGGCCATGGTTCTCAATTGGAAAAGGGTGGCTTGCCCACTTCAGGTATCTTGGGGTCTTGTTCACGAGTGAGGGAAGGATGGAACGGGAGATTGACAGACGAATCGGTGCAGCTTCTGCAGTAATGCGGTCGATGTACCGGTCTGTCGTGGTGAAGAAGGAGCTGAGCTGTAAGACGAAGCTCTCGATTTACTGGTCAATCTATGTTCCTACTCTCACCTATGGTCATGAGCTGTGGGTCATGACTGAAAGGACAAGATCCCGGATACAGGCGGCCGAAATGAGCTTTTTCCACAGGGTGGCTGGGCGATCCCTTAGAGATAGGGTGAGAAGCTCAGTTACTCGGGAGGAGCTCAGAGTAGAGCCGTTGCTCCTCCACATCGAGAGGAGCCAGTTGAGGTGGCTCGGGCAACTATTTTGGATGCCTCCTGGACGCCTTCCTGGGGAGGTGTTCCAGGCATGTCCCACCGGGAGGAGGCCCCGGGGAAGACCTAGGACACGCTGGAGGGATTATGTCTCCCGGCTGGCCTGGGAACGCCTCGGGGTTCACCCGGAAGAGCTGGAGGAAGTGGCTAGGGAGAGGGAAGTCTGGGCGTCTCTGCTTAGACTGTTGCCCCCGCGACCCGGCCCCAGATAAGCGGAAGATAAGGGATGGATGGATGGATGGATTAAGATATCACCAGAGGGGGTCAAAGATAGAACTGACTGAATCTAAACGGCTACTTCCAGCAGGATAATGCACCATGTCACAAAGCTTGAATCATTTCAAATTGGTTTCTTGAACATGACAATCAAATCAAATCACCTTTATTTATATAGCGCTTTTAACAAGTCCAATTGTTTCAAATCAGCTTCACATTGTTAACAGGAAAATAATGCAACAGAATTTGTATAGCCCTTCTGGTGAAACGCTGATGTTATTCAGCTAATTTCAAGTATCATATAGTGTCAATGCGGGCAGATCGGTAATATAGATGAGATTTAGGTGTCACAAAGAGTTCACTGTACTAAAATGGCCCCCACAGTCACCAGATCTCAACCCAATAGAGCATCTTTGGGATGTGGTGAAACGGGAGCTTCGTGCCCTGGATGTGCATCCCACAAATCTCCATCACCTGCAAGATGCTATCCTATCAATATGGGCCAACATTTCTAAAGAATGCTTTCAGCACCTTGTTGAATCAATGCCACGTAGAATTAAGGCAGTTCTGAAGGCAAAAGGGGGTCAAACACAGTATTAGTATGGTGCTCCTAATAATCCTTTAGGTGAGTGTATGTAAGAGCTTATTCTGTGGTCTTATGAAAAAAGATGCGGCGACTGGCCACTTGGTGGCGCAGTAACATGGAAAAAATATATAAATGGCTATAAGTACACAACCCTAAGTCTGATTGACTTGAAATCTGGCATGCGGTGTCTTTGTCCAAGGTGCCATTGTGGCAAATGAAGTTCAAGCAGCTGTCGGACAACAGCCACCCACGACCTTCATACCGTATGGTAGAACTCCTCATTCTGAGCAAATTTGCCTCTGCCACTGTGACTCGAACCTTTCATTAAATATTGGAGATCAAAAACCAACTTTCACAAACTAGTCCTAGGGTTTTGGCTCAAACTCAAATAAAACCACTGTGGCACAATTCTCTGAACTCTCTAGGTCAATAATTATCAAAAAAAAAAAGTTTAACTTTCGCATTTGGATAGCTATAATAGGGTCATTAAGAAAAAGGATGTGGCAAACCACAAAAAGAGTGTAAATCCTAAACAAAAACTTCACAATATTAGGTGAGCACATGCGACATATGACTCTAAACAAGCATGCAAACTTTAAGGAGATCAGACCATAGGTGGCGCAATAAATGTTAAAAAGCTTTAAAAAACTATGGTAAATTGCCTGTATTGGCTGTAAATGGTAAGTGGTTACATGCTTGCTAAATAAAACATAACACCTTTTTACTCCTTGGCTTAAAGGCTTTAAACCACTTGAACTGTGTTAACTGCTGTTTGCAGCTATATTTGTTTTTACTGCTGAGTGTTGAACTTTCTTCTCCTGTGTCCTATTCTTCTGAGATCCAGAAAATGTTTGTTTGAGCGTTGCCCTCTACTGGACAGGAGTGAGGCTTATTCATTTCACTTCTGGTGTGAAAGGGCCTTAACATTTGCCAAAAATATTTTTTAATTAAAAAAACAAACAAAGCAAGCCCTGCCCAGATGAGGAAAAAGTAACACAAAAGTAACATAACACATTACCTTCAATAAAAAGTAACTAATACAATTTTTTACATTATCTAGGGTGTAATGCAATTGTAATGCATTACTTTTAAAAGTAACTTACCCCAACACTGACAATAGTATTGACTACCAGTGTTTTAATAACCACCCTGAACACACTAGCAACTGATTATGAACCAACTATAACATGTCATTAACGCTGCACAAGCACTGAAGTATTCTAATGCTTAAACCCTTCAGACTTCAAGAGATTATCAAAAACAAGCATTCGTTCAGAGAAATCTACATCCCGTTGCCTCTGGCTTTTGGCTTGCTCAGTTGGGGACTCCTAAATCTCATCTATATTCCCGATCTGCCCGCATTGACACTATATGATACTTAAAATTAGCTGGAAAACATTACCGTTTCACCAGAACGGCTGTACAAATTCTGTTGCATTATTTTCCTGTTAACAATGTGAAGCTGATTTGAAACAATTGGACTTGTTAAAAGCGCTGTATAAATAAAGGTGATCTGATTTGATTTGATTTCAGCAAACTGTAAGTGAAGTTCATGAGCATATGGTGAGTATCAAAAACAAGCAACTAATCAAACCGTGAAAGTGAGAGCTTGTCAAATACCTGCATGTGTCTGTGATGAACCACCACGATGAAAACAAGGCAGTTGTGCAAGAGCACAGGAAAGAGAAACACGAGAGAGGGAAGAAAACAGAGGGAGGGAAGGACGGGGCGTCACTACAGGATGTTTGGGAAAAGAGGTCAAATCTGTGCCGAATGCTCAGAAAACAGAAACAATGGCCAACTTCATGAAGAGAAAGGAAGAGTGGAGATGAACCGTGAAGCACATTTCAGTGCTGTAAGGCATTCCTCAACTACACATATAATTCTGGCAAGAACGAAGCATAAGGACAGAGGACGAGAGACTGTAAGGCAACTGTGAGAAAGAAAGCAATGGAGTGTGAAAGCAGCTCCCAAAAGATAACAGCTGCTTCATATGACAAACTAACTGGATCCAGATGCACCAGACGCAGTCCAGTTTGGGCCTTCCCATTTACAGTTCCCACATAGTCTTTTGTCCATTTTGTTTTCCTTATTGTCATCCAAGGATATATGTTTTTACTGATAAACTACTGTGCTGCAAATAAAACATTCATTTTAATAAAAATACTGCTTTAATATAAAGTGATACTGCTGAATGAAAACCCTGTCCTTTACTCAAACTACAAACCCATGTCACTTTTCAGTGTCTTTGTTTGTTAGGCAGCCTGTGAGAAGCAGGGACGTTTTTTGTTTGGAGCCCAGTTAATGGTCTGTCATGAGGAGCATCACCTGTGTCTTCTTCTCTCCGTGAGAGCAGCGGATGTGTGGATCATTTTATTATGGACCGATTGCATCTTCCTCGGCTGCCATAGCTGCCAGTTTATGGAGCCTGCTGTGACCCGTGGTTCATTGAAGCAAGTGTTTGGTCAAAGTTCGGACAAGTTAGGCCGATTCTAAGGGCCCATGCATTTTGGGGCCCCCAGAGATCGGAAATTAGAGATGTCTCCGAGTTCAACGAATAACTATACAGAGCATCTGGAAAGTATTCACTGTGCTTCACTTTTTCCACATTTTGTTATGTTATGTCCTTATTACAAAATGGATTAAATTCATTATTTTCCTCAATTCTACAAACAACACCCCATAATGACAACGTCAAAGAAGTTTGTTTGAT
>CM031955.1:6200198-6460198 GCA_018749465.1 Paracanthobrama guichenoti
AAGTCTCCAACATGCCAAATAAAGTAATAACTCTCCAACATGCAAAATAAAGTAATAACACTCCAACATGCCAAATACAGTAATAACTCGCCAACATGCCAAATACAGTAATAACACTCCAACATGCTAATAAGTCTCCAACATGCCAAATAAAGTAATAACTCTCAACATGCAAAATAAAGTAATAACACTCCAACATGCCAAATACAGTAATAACTCGCCAACATGCCAAATACAGTAATAACTCACCAACATGCTAATAACTCTCCAATATGCTAAATATAGTAATAACGCTCCAACATGCCAAATAAAGTAATAACACTCCAACATGCCAAATACAGTAATAACTCTCCAACATGCCAAATACAGTAAGTAATAACTCTCCAACATGCCAAATACAGTAATAACTCGCCAACATGCCAAATACAGTAATAACACTCCAACATGCTAATAACTCTCCAACATGCCAAATACAGTAATAACACTCCAACATGCCAAATACAGTAATAACTCTCCAACATGCCAAATACTCTCCAACATGCCAAATAACTCTCTAACATGCCAAATACAGTAATAACACTCCAACATGCTAATAACTCTCCAACATGCCAAATACAGTAATAACTCTCCAGCATGCCAAATACAGTAATAACTTTCCAACATGCCAAATACTCTCCAACATGCCAAATACAGTAATAACTCTCCAACATGCCAAATACAGTAATAACACTCCAACATGCCAAATACAGTAATAACTCTCCAACATGCTAATAACTCTCTAACATGCCAAATACATTAATAACTCTCCAGCATGCCAAATACAGTAATAATGCTCCAACATGCCCAATACAGTAATAACACACCAACATGCCAAATACAGTAATAATGCTCCAACATGCCCAATACAGTAATAACACTCCAACATGCCAAATACAGTAATAACTCTCCAGCATGCTAATAACTCTCTAACATGCCAAATACATTAATAACTCTCCAGCATGCCAAATACAGTAATAACTCTCCAACATGCCAAATACAGTAATAACACTCCAACATGCCAAATACAGTAATAACTCTCCAACATGCTAATAACTCTCTAACATGCCAAATACATTAATAACTCTCCAGCATGCCAAATACAGTAATAACTCTCCAACATGCCCAATACAGTAATAACACTCCAACATGCCAAATACAATAATAACTCTCCAACATGCCAAATACAGTAATAACACTCCAACATGCCAAATACAGTAATAACTCTCCAACATGCTAATAACTCTCTAACATGCCAAATACATTAATAACTCTCCAGCATGCCAAATACAGTAATAACGCTCCAACATGCCCAATACAGTAATAACTCTCCAGCATGCCAAATACAGTAATAACTCTCCAACATGCTAATAACTCTCTAACATGCCAAATACATTAATAACTCTCCAGCATGCCAAATACAGTAATAACGCTCCAACATGCCCAATACAGTAATAACACTCCAACATGCCAAATACAGTAATAACGCTCCAACATGCCCAATACAGTAATAACTCTCCAACATGCCAAATACAGTAATAACTCTCCAGCATGCCAAATACAGTAATAACTCTCCAACATGCCAAATACATTAATAACTCTCCAGCATGCCAAATACAGTAATAACGCTCCAACATGCCCAATACAGTAATAACACTCCAATATGCCAAATACTCTCCAACATGCCAAATAACTCTCCAACATGCCCAATACAGTAATAACACTCCAACATGCCAAATACAGTAATAACTCTCCAGCATGCCAAATACAGTAATAACTCTCCAACATGCCCAATACAGTAATAACGCTCCAACATGCCAAATACAGTAATAACACTCCAACATGCCAAATACAGTAATAACTCTCCAGCATGCCAAATACAGTAATAACTCTCCAACATGCCCAATACAGTAATAACGCTCCAACATGCCAAATACAGTAATAACTCTCCAGCATGCCAAATACAGTAATAACGCTGCAACATGCCCAATACAGTAATAACACTCCAGCATGCCAAATAAAGTAATAACACTCCAACATGCCAAATATAGTAATAACTCGCCAACATGCCAAATAAAGTAATAACACTCCAACATGCCAAATACAGTAATAACTCTCCAACATGCCAAATACAGTAAGTAATAACTCTCCAACATGCCAAATACAGTAATAACTCGCCAACATGCCAAATACAGTAATAACACTCCAACATGCTAATAACTCTCCAACATGCCAAATACAGTAATAACACTCCAACATGCCAAATACAGTAATAACTCTCCAACATGCCAAATACTCTCCAACATGCCAAATAACTCTCTAACATGCCAAATACAGTAATAACACTCCAACATGCTAATAACTCTCAACATGCCAAATACAGTAATAACTCTCCAGCATGCCAAATACAGTAATAACTTTCCAACATGCCAAATACTCTCCAACATGCCAAATACAGTAATAACTCTCCAACATGCCAAATACAGTAATAACACTCCAACATGCCAAATACAGTAATAACTCTCCAACATGCTAATAACTCTCTAACATGCCAAATACATTAATAACTCTCCAGCATGCCAAATACAGTAATAATGCTCCAACATGCCCAATACAGTAATAACACACCAACATGCCAAATACAGTAATAATGCTCCAACATGCCCAATACAGTAATAACACTCCAACATGCCAAATACAGTAATAACTCTCCAGCATGCTAATAACTCTCTAACATGCCAAATACATTAATAACTCTCCAGCATGCCAAATACAGTAATAACTCTCCAACATGCCAAATACAATAATAACTCTCCAACATGCCAAATACAGTAATAACACTCCAACATGCCAAATACAGTAATAACTCTCCAACATGCTAATAACTCTCTAACATGCCAAATACATTAATAACTCTCCAGCATGCCAAATACAGTAATAACGCTCCAACATGCCCAATACAGTAATAACACTCCAACATGCCAAATACAGTAATAACGCTCCAACATGCCCAATACAGTAATAACACTCCAACATGCCAAATACAGTAATAACTCTCCAGCATGCCAAATACAGTAATAACTCTCCAACATGCTAATAACTCTCTAACATGCCAAATACATTAATAACTCTCCAGCATGCCAAATACAGTAATAACGCTCCAACATGCCCAATACAGTAATAACACTCCAACATGCCAAATACAGTAATAACGCTCCAACATGCCCAATACTGTAATAACTCTCCAACATGCCAAATACAGTAATAACTCTCCAGCATGCCAAATACAGTAATAACGCTCCAACATGCCCAATACAGTAATAACACTCCAACATGCCAAATACTCTCCAACATGCCAAATAACTCTCCAACATGCCCAATACAGTAATAACACTCCAGCATGCCAAATACAGTAATAACTCTCCAACATGCCCAATACAGTAATAACGCTCCAACATGCCAAATACAGTAATAACACTCCAACATGCCAAATACAGTAATAACTCTCCAACATGCCCAATACAGTAATAACGCTCCAACATGCCAAATACAGTAATAACACTCCAACATGCCAAATACAGTAATAACTCTCCAGCATGCCAAATACAGTAATAACTCTCCAACATGCCCAATACAGTAATAACGCTCCAACATGCCAAATACAGTAATAACTCTCCAGCATGCCAAATACAGTAATAACGCTCCAACATGCCCAATACAGTAATAACACTCCAGCATGCCAAATACAGTAATAACTCTCCAACATGCTAATAACTCTCTAACATGCCAAATACAGTAATAACACTCCAAAATATTGGCAGAACTATGGATGTAATGAAGAAAACCATTATCATATATTTTGAGAATGTCTACATATTCAAGAATATTGGAAAGAAATACAGGAAGCTCTGAATTTTTTTAGACATACCACTAGAAAGCAGATGACTGTATTTTGTTGTGTATGTCCAAATCTAGCATCAACAGATAATAAACACCTGATGATGTGATTTTGGCAGCCAGTAAGAAGGCAAGCACACGCAAATGATTAAAACATGAGAGACCGACATAACTGGAGAGATTTACATGATGGAAAATCATGTATTAAAATCACTTTATTTAAGGACGTGTTTCTGGAAAAATGTGTTGAATATCTATCAGAAAGAAGGCCAGATTTTGTGGCTATACATATATAGAAGATGGATATACACTCACCTAAAGGATTATTAGGAACACCATACTAATACTGTGTTTGACCCCCTTTTGCCTTCAGAACTGCCTTAATTCTACGTGGCATTGATTCAACAAGGTGCTGAAAGCATTCTTTAGAAATGTTGGCCCATATTGATAGGATAGCATCTTGCAGTTGATTGAGATTTGTGGGATGCACATCCAGGGCACGAAGCTCCCGTTCCATCACATCCCAAAGATGCTCTATTGGGTTGAGATCTGGTGACTGTGGGGGCCATTTTAGTACAGTGAACTCATTGTCATGTTCAAGAAACCAATTTGAAATGAATCGAGCTTTGTGACATGGTGCATTATCCTGCTGGAAGTAGCCATCAGAGAATGGGTACATGGTGGTCATAAAGGGATGGACATGGTCAGAAACAATGCTCAGGTAGGCCGTGGCATTTAAACCATGCCCAATTGGCACTAAGGGGCCTAAAGTGTGCCAAGAAAACATCCCCCACACCATTACACCACCACCACCAGCCTGCACAGTGGTAACAAGGCATGATGGATCCATGTTCTCATTCTGTTTACGCCAAATTCTGACTATACCATCTGAATGTCTCAACAGAAATCCAGACTCATCAGACCAGGCAACATTTTTCCAGTCTTCAACTGTCCAATTTTGGTGAGCTTGTGCAAATTGTAGCCTCTTTTTCCTATTTGTAGTGGAGATGAGTGGTACCCAGTGGGGTCTTCTGCTGTTGTAGCCCATCCGCCTCAAGGTTGTGCGTGTTGTGGCTTCACAAATGCTTTGCTGCATACCTCGGTTGTAATGAGTGGTTATTTCAGTCAAAGTGGCTCTTCTATCAGCTTGAATCAGTCGGCCCATTCTCCTCTGACCTCTAGCATCAACAAGGCATTTTCGCCCACAGGACTGCCGCATACTGGATGTTTTTCCCTTTTCACACCATTCTTTGTAAACCCTAGAAATGGTTGTGTGTGAAAATCCCAGTAACTGAGCAGATTGTGAAATACTCAGACTGGCCCGTCTGGCACCAACAACCATGCCACGCTCAAAATTGCTTAAATCACCTTTCTTTCCCATTCTGACATTCAGTTTGGAGTTCAGGAGATTGTCTTGACCAGGACCACACCCCTAAATGCATTGAAGCAACTGCCATGTGATTGGTTGATCAGATAATTGCATTAATGAGAAATTGAACAGGTGTTCCTAATAATCCTTTAGGTGAGTGTATAATGTATAAGTAAATAATGTATCTTTGCATGTGTGTGTAATAATTCTCATAAGTCATTGAGGTTATTAAGGATGGAACTGGACTAGGACACATGTTGGATGCACATGGGTACCTTTTATTTATTTAATTTTGTTTGTTTGAAAAAAAGGTTATACTTTGAAACAATTTAACAAATCTGGAGTACAATATATATTTAAAGCACATTAGGCAACTGTACATGTTTATATATTGTAAAGACACTGGGATTGCACTGAGCACTATATGAAAACTGAAGTATGCTGGATGATTGTACTCATATGAATGATCAAAATAAACATAAAATAACAGAGGCAAATCAGTAATGGTTTGTGTGTTGAGATTGGTTAAAAAGAAGTCATAGTTTCAGAAACTGTGTGTAAACGACTGTAAATAACACTCAAAAGACACTCACTTGTCACCATCTAGTGGTTTGATGCTTTCCAAGTTTTGCCATCAGGGATAAATTATGTTTAAAGTATTTTAAAATAGTTAATAGTTATTTTAAATTGTAATAATGTTTTACAATATTACTGTTTTACTGTATTTTATTTATCAAATAAATGCACCCTTGGTATTAAATGTCCAAATGTCACTCACTCGTCGCCATCTAGTGGCATAATTATGTCTTAAAAACCCTCACCATGAGAAATATTCAGTTTTACCAACAGAGATATGAATCATGTGCTGGATTCCTCTTTCTCTAATGCTACATGAATTATACAGGGCTCCTGTGAAGGTGCGAGATGCTTATCATGTGCTGGATATGTGCATATATCAGTCTGTAAGGGTCAGACTCAGAGCAGTTCAGCTCCAGGCCACCAGAGGGCTGTCCGTCCTGACCTTTACATGCTTTCCAAGACATGGGTTTCTCTTTCTTCTGCAGTTATAAGCAGTATAGAGTTTATATTGCCCAACTATTCTATTCTATTCTATTCTATTCTATTCTATTCTATTCTATTCTATTCTATTCTATTCTATTCTATTCTATTCTCAGTAGCACATCTTATCAAAGTGAACTGTGAAAAGTGCTAAATAATATTGACATAAGCAGTATAGAATTTATGTTGCCCAATTATTATATTCTCAATAGCACAGTTTATGTGATGTGACATTGCAATGTGAATTGTGAATGAAACATAGAATGTTACCCAACAATTCTATTCTTTTCTTCTCTTTTTCTTCTTTTCCTAATCGCACAGCTTACTGAAACAATGCGAATTATAAAAAACCCTAAATAAACTTTAACTTTCATTAAAAACACGAATGGCATTACAAATTCTACAGCAAGACAAGACATCATATTATGTGTCTTATATTAAAATTGTAATAAAGTACAATTTTGATCAAATAAAGTAAGACTAGGCTACATGTTGTGGTTTTACACTGTCTCTAAGACAGTCTAGAATTTTGTTGCCCAACAATTCTATTCTATTCTATTCTATTCTATTCTATTCTATTCTATTCTATTCTATTCTATTCTATTCTATTTTCTCAATAGCACAGATTATTTAAGGGACTTAACTCATGATTTGCATTATGTTTTCACTTTATTCTTTGTAATAAATCTACCCGTCATGTGTGCCTGTAAGTAAAGAACAGCAACAACAGAAACTAGTTTGCTTGCATACTATGGCATAGCACATTTATTACCCTAAATAATCAGTTTAAAGATATTTTGCTCCCAGACACGGAACATCTCAGTCCAAATCCATGAATTTGCTGGTTTTCAATAATAATTTTATTAAAAATTGCATTAAAATACTGGATCAATTTTGTCATCTTAAACAAAAATACAAGCATTTTTATATACAAATACAAAAATTACAATATATGAATTCAAACAGAGAAGAAAAAAACCTTTGTATGTTTATGATCAACATCTGTTAGAATGGATGAGAGTCATCACACCACACAACAGCCGCTTCTGAATGTGGCCTTTCTTCTTGAATTTTCTGTAACTTCTTTTAAAAACACTCATAATACTCCAATACTGATCCCCTTATCTGTGACATCAGTCAGTTCATGCATGCATTAACAGTCCTGTCCTCTGAACATATGCAAAATCCCACACATTTATCACGTCATTTTAAAAGATTTCTCATTTACAAATAGACACCTTTATCTTGAGCAGACATCTTCCCATATGAAAAATACATTATTATTGTGAAATGTTTCATATTATTGTGGTCAGCATGTAAAATATAAATAATCTTTAACTGAAACAATGCAAAAGCTGTAAGCGTGTTTTCTCTCATACCACTATAAGTCCGTCACACTTTAGTCACTGAACACACATTCACTGCCATCATTAAATGACCATTTCCACAAAATATCAAAGCTGGAATCATGCTGCCCTCTTCCCGAAAGTGAGGCTCCTGACTGCACTAAACCTGGAACTGTGAGCTCCTCGGATTTCTGCTGATATTCCTCAATGGTTCAGTTGCGTGGTTGGGAGTTGAACTCATTGCAGATGTTGTGAATAATTTTGGACACATACTTGTAGAGGTTGTCAAACTCATCCACAAAGAACGAGTGCTCTCTGTCCGGGTCAGTGGCGATGTATTCCAGCTCGTCCTGCGCTGCCCAGGCGATGCCGATGGAGTATGCGATCACACCTGGAGCGTGAGAGACAGACGGGTACAACACACCTCAAACACCTGCTCTGAAAGAGACACTTTAATCACACAGGGCCAGACGCTCTAGATACAGCCTTGACTGTGAATCATGACGTAAAACCCTCATCCTTCCCCCACGGGTCAAAATGACCCCAAGCCTTGCAATTATACTTAATTTTTTTCTATTATTTTAATGCAATTTTTATTTTATTTACCTTTAAATTACTAGATTTTATCAATCAATAATAAATAAATAATAATGTAAGCACATTCTCTCAACTTAAATTCAAAATTACTCACATTTTCATGCATAACCCTGTTGGTTCAGCTCAGAATGTCTTACATTGGGTGTCTTTGCTGACCTCTTGTGGAAAAATAATAATATAACTGATATTTCATGACTCTTTCCACTAGATGGCCTTATAGCTCTATATGGATCAAATTAACATTTTTAGGTTTGTCTACACTATATTCCCATTGGGCCGCCCCTCCAAATCCCTGAGTTCAGGTGTTCAGTCCCTTCATGGCCACAGGTGTATAAATCAAGCACTAGGCATGCAGACGCTTCTACACACATTTGTGAAAGAATGGGTCGCTCTCAGGAGCTCAGTGAACTCAAGCGTGGGACCGTGATAGGTTGCCACCTGTGCAATAAGTCCATTCCTGAAATTTCCTCACTACTAAATATTCCACGCTCAACTGTTAGTGGTAAGCATTCCAGGATTTTTCTCCTCATAATGGACTTCAATGGGAACCAACGGCTGAAGGTCCAAATCAATGCAGTTTCAGAGGAAGGGCTTCAGAGGCTCTGCACGATCCCATTCCCACAAGTCCATTATGTGGAGAAAAATCCTGGAATGTTTTCCTCAAAAAACTTAATTTCTTTTCGACTGAAGAAAGAAAGACATGAACATCTTGGATGAGATGGGGGCGAGGAAATGATCAGGAAATGTTCATTTGAAGTGAACTCATCCTTTAAATGGCCAATTACATACAAGATGATGTCAGAAGGCCCATCTTGCAGAGTATTCAGGTAAACACAGTCAGTTTTGAAATGTAGAATAGTTGAAAAATTAGTTGCATGTTGTGTATCAGTATATTGGAGCCGTGCATTCGCTCTTAAAGTGACAGCAGCCTAATAAACCTGCCGCCGTCTGTCATGTTAATCACAGAACAAAAGACAAAGAGAAAATCCCTCACTGCTCTTGACTGAAGAACTTTTGTAATTGTAAGCATTAATCTGTATTTAATTTTTACTGTATTTTACTGTATTTAATTTGATTATTTTATCTCTGTAGCATTTCTAACCTGAATACTACATTTAGACCCACCCGAAAAACTTAAAGCCATGTTTATTTATTATTAATACACTACTCTTGGGTTCTCCACGCAAACATTCAATTTCATAAATAAAGATACTATACAAATGAATAATAAATATATTAGGAGATAAAGATATTAAAGATATTAAAGTATGAAAATGCAATAGTACAGTTAATAATTTTACTAGGAAAAATACCATAAATGCACAAGAAAATTGGCTTGATGTCAGCCTACTGCGTCCTATCACAGTGTTCCGTCACACTCACCTTTCCGGTGTACGGCCAGCGCCGGGGCCCTGACGTCATCGTAGGAACGTCCGTCCGTGATGACGATCATGATCTTGCGCTTGTTGGGTTTGGATTTGCTGAAGAGCTGGTCCGCGGCGTACGTGATGGCGGCTCCCGTACTGGTTCCTCCGCTCCAGTAGTTTATGCGCTTGATAGCGTTCAGCAGATCGGCTTTGTTGTTGTGCTGTCCGAAAGCGAACTCCAGCCTCTGCTCATACGTGTACTGTATGATTCCTACACGCGTGTCCGTGTCCGAGATCTCGAACTCCCGCGTCACGTTTGCGACGAACTGGAGCACGGTGCGGAAGTTCCCGGTCCCCACGCTGCTGGAGCCGTCGATGACGAAGGCGATGTCGTTGGCGTTCAGGCAGGTCTTGCTGCACACCAGGCGGTCGGTGTCGCACACGCGCTTCACCAGAGGCTGCACGGCTTTGCGCAGAGCGAACCAGCTCGTGATGGGGAGCGAGAAGAAGCCGTTGGTTCTGCACACAGCCTACAGCCAAAAACAAGAAATCAAGTTCCCTCTGTGTTCCTTAACCCGCTGGTACTAAACTTGGTGACTTGTGGCTATGTGAACACAAAAACAAATCATGGACATGATTCAAAAAGGCTAAAATGGTCATAATGCCCTGTATGTACTTATATATAGAGCCATCTAGTGGCGACACCATATCATTATGCCTATTCACATTCAAGGACGATAACAATAAAGATAAAGATATAGGGCTCCATCATACACCCGGCGCAATGCGACGTCAGGCACTAGTGTGTTCTGCTAGTGTCAGCCCGACGCAGTTCTCATGTTCACGTCCAGCTCCACGGTGTTTAAATATCAAGCGCACTGGCGCATCTGTTCATCCATGGGCGTCTGGACTGAGCACCAGGTGTGTTCAGGAGCATTGTTGGAGCGCTGCTATTGTGAGGAACTGAAAAAGTCAATAGTGCACTAGTGCAGCTTGTTTCCACCACAGAATAAAAAATTAAAGGTAATTGCAACTTTTTATCTCACAATTCTGACTTATTTTTCTCAGAAGTGCTTTATATCTTGGACTTGTGAATTGTGATTTTATGTCACAATTCTGACTTTTTCTCAGAATTGTGAAATATAAACTCTCATTGTGAGTTATAAAGTCTTTTTTTCTTTTTTAATTTTTTTAGTCTTCCACACTAATCTGCCTCCATTCAATGGATTTTAAACAATTTTGCTCCATTTCTAACTTAAATGCATTCATTAATAATAATATTATTATTATTATATTATTATAATAATAATAATTAATGAACACTACTATTAATGAACAATTCTGTTTATTTTTCACAGCACTTGCACACAATGAAACCGGACACCCCACCATAATCGATATTAATACCTTGTCAACAAAGTTGGCCTCCACCACGTTCTGTTTTTCATTCTCATCTGGGCCCTCGATGGTGACAAAGAAGATGTTGATGCCGGACTCTCGGGCCAGCCGCGAGGCCTCCTCCACCTTGTCGGTGGGCCAGCCATCCACCAGCACCACGGCCACGTTGGGCGCGCCGCCTCGATTCCCATTAGC
The DNA here is from genome assembly GCA_018749465.1 of Paracanthobrama guichenoti. Classification (NCBI taxonomy): domain Eukaryota; kingdom Metazoa; phylum Chordata; class Actinopteri; order Cypriniformes; family Gobionidae; genus Paracanthobrama; species Paracanthobrama guichenoti. The sequence goes on from CM031955.1 coordinate 6,211,463, forward strand.
ATCACTGAAGAAGTGCTTGTTGATGTAGGAGAGGGCCTTCCCTTAAAAGAGCACAGAGCCAGAGTCAGTACAAAACAGCTACAGTTCTTTAGTGAATGCGCTCTGCTGGGCTTCAATCGCAGCTCTGTTTCGCCTCCAGTCTCGGCCCTCAGAAGCTTTCCTTAAATGCTTCCAGGACTCAGGAAAAGACTGGGTGTAGCACGCCACTGCTGAAAACTATCAATGCAGCAGTTACTAAAACCTTATCTCGCTATGTTTAATTGAATATTCCAACTTTGAGCTCATTGACTTAATAAGAAAGTATTTTAGAAATGCTGCACTTATTGGATACTAAAAGCATCGAGGCACGTCAAGCACAAAGTCACCATGAAATCAAAATGCAGTGTTTATTCTAAACGATTTACCATGATTGTGTTAAATTCATGTTCCTGGTAATCTTGAATCAGAATAACTTCCCCTCCCTCTCACAGCTCATCTCTTCTCTGATGACGAGGGCGGGGCCACCTGTCACTCACATGAGATCCACCAATAGCAAACCACAACCATCCAATCAGTTCCCCACAGACACAGTCAAGCCCCGCCCTACATTTGTTCTTGTTTGTGAATCGCTTCACTCGGATATACGGCACAATAGAGAAGAAGAGACCAGCGCAACTTCCAGGGGTGATTCTAGGATTTCAGTATTAGTGGGCCTCAGAGGATTGAAACAACAAACCTTGTAATATATGTGACCCGTCACGGAAACCAGTGACACAAGTCGGCAGCACAACTTTCGAGCAAATTGAGAAAGAAGTGTTTTTTTTTTCAAAATTGGTGATGTTCGCTTTTTTGCAGAATCTGTTAGTTGAGATCACGAAGAAGCCTCTCAGTGTTTGAGATAGCAGTATTGGTATATTTAAAATTTTGTATATTTAACATTTTGAGGTTGAAATCGGCTTGTTTTTCAGAGATTCTAGCACGCAGTAGGGGCATGTCATTGTCTGTGTGTATTTCCATTGCTCCGCCCTCCAAGGGACGCGTGGCTACTTATTATGCAGCGCTCTGGCCGGCTCTAGCTGATATCAAAGTTCAATGAAGATGGATGCTGCAAAGAGTATCGCATGGCTATATCGACAGTAACATTTGATGGGGATAAAGACAGAGAAATGGGGAAAATCCATAACTTTGACTGTAAATGCTAGACGAGGAGAAAAGAGAACTCTCTGCCAGAAGACCCTGACAAACAGAAAGTGCGCCCAAACGACTTATTTCACTGGAGGCAACGAGATCTGCCAGAATACTTTTCTGTTTCTTATGGGGTGAGTTTCCATAAAGTTTGTCGTTTTGTGTTCATTCTAAGAACACGTCCAGGTTATCTCATGTTTAGTCCATGTTTAGACCTTCCCATACCTAACGTTACCTATTGTTAGTAGCTAGCTCAGGACTGTCGTTTTAACTGTAATCGTTAACGTCGTATCACTTGCCAAAAAACCCCATTACTATAATGGGCTTTTAGATGGTAATGTTAGCATCTGCTATTAATTTGAATAATGCTTCAATTGCTTGAACTGACTGGTGTGAATGACTTAGCCCACGTAAACCTGCCTGTTAGGATTGTAGGCCTGTTACCCTTAAATGTCAGAGAAAAGAACAGAATCAGAGATTTTTTTTTCTTATGGAAAATTGTACTTTTGCATACTAAACTATAAAAACACATCATTATAGTTGATTTTAGTTTATCATAGTTGATCATAACTAGAGATGAAATGGCATGAAAATTTCACTTCATGATTATAGTGACCAAAATGATCACGGTTATCACTGAATCCTGTTCAAAAAGTCCTAATGCTACACAATGAAATCAATTCACCAAGTTTTATGTAGAAAACCAGCCAATAACAAATAAAATTAGCATCAATATGGACTTTTTGTTTACATAAACATTAAAATAACATTAAAAATGATGGCCAGATTTTAAAGGAGTGTCTTGCAACATTTTATCTACAATGCACAAGTTCAAATTGAGTTTTGACAAAAAAGGTTTTATAGTCGCGGCAACGCGACTATAAAACTATGGAGTCGCGGCAACGCGACTATGGAGTCGCGTCAACGTGACTCCGCCAAGTGGCGCGTTAGAGGAAATTACTCAGAGCAGCAACAATCACGTGATCTCTGTCTCGGAGGATGAAGTTCGGAGAGCACTCAAGCGTGTGGACGCCAGGAAAGCTGCTGGGCCGGATGGTATTTCAGGTCGTGTTCTGCGGTCCTGTGCTGATCAGCTCACCGGGTTGTTTACATCTATCTTTAATGAGTCCTCGTTACATCTGTGGTCCCCTCCTCCTTCAAAAATCCACCATCATCCCTGTCCCTAAGAACAGTAAACCCTCTTGCCTAAATGACTATCGTCCCAGTGGCTCTCACGTCTATAGTCATGAAGGTCTTTGAGAGACTCATTAAAAACACCATTTGCGCCTTCATTCCTGACACTTTGGACCCTCTTCAGTTTGCCTATCGTCCCAATAGATCGACTGAAGATGCCATCTCTCATGTCCTCCACTCCTCCTCACTCACATCGACAGCAAAAGTGGGAACTACGTAAGGCTGCTATTTATTGACTATAGCTCAGCCTTTTAACACCATAGTTCCCACCAAGCTAACCTCCAAACTCCTGGATCTCGGCCTGAATCCTTCTCTCTGCCACTGGATTGAGGACTTCCTCACTGGCAGGCCTCAGGTGGTGAGAGTAGGCCAGTCCACCTCCACCTCCATCACCCTGAGTGTGGGAGCTCCACAGGGCTGTGTCCTGAGCCCCTGCTCTACTCTCTCTACACGCATGACTGTTTGTCCACACACAGCTCCACCTCTATCATCAAATTTGCTGATGATACTGTTGTCCTGGGCCTCATTTCCAACAACAATGAGATGGCATACTTGGACGAGGTGGAGCATCTAACATCATGGTGCCAGGACAACTGTCTCTCTCTGAATGTTGGCAAGACCAAAGAAATGATTGTGGACTTCAGGAAGAGACAGCAACGGACATACTCCCCCTCATGATCAGCGGGTCACCAGTAGAGAGTGAGCAGCTTCAAGTACCTGGGAGTAAACATCTCCGAGGACCTGACCTGGACTGCTCACATTCAGACACAGGTGAAAAAGCCAGGCAAAGACTGTACCACCTGCGCCAGCTGAGAAATTCAGGGTTTCACCAGCTATCCTGAAAACTTTCTATTTAGGGGCGATAGAAAGTGTTTTAACTCAGTGCATCACAGCGTGGTATGGGAACAGCACCAGTCATGACCGCAAAGCCCTGCAAAGAGTAGTGCGCTTATCCGGCGTATCTCAGGGTCAGCTCTCCCGTCTCTGCAGGACGTCTACACCAAACGCTGCAAAAGGTAGAGCTACCAAGATCATCAAGGACTCTAATCACCCTGCAAACCCTCATTTCACGCTGCTACCATCTGGTAGCGCTTCCGAAGCCTGATGGCCAAAACTGAGAGACTCAGGAGGAGCTTCTTCCCCAGGCCATCAGACTCCTGAACTCAGTCACTTAACATCACGTGACTTCACGTCAGGATAAACATCGATACACTGACATTGCACTGCACTTTCTGTTCTCGTTGTTACTGTGTAACAACCTGTCATAAAGCTGTTTGCACATTATACTCTTTATACATTTGTTAACCACATATTTATAAGTCTACAGTTTACTCACTGCAAAGTCTACTTCAATTATTTTATTCCACTTTATCCTTATTTGTTACCTTTTTTCTCTTGACTTGATTATTTATAATTCTACAGATATAGACATATATATATATATAGAGTACTTTTTTTATATCTATTTCTATTATAATTTCCTCCTTGTGTTTTTAACTGTGAATTTGCACTGTCCATGGAGCGGACCTGTTTACATTTCACTGCCGGTTGTATATTCTGTATATAACTGTGTATGTGACAAATAAAACTCTTGAATCTTGAATCTTAAAAAGATCAAACTCACATATTTCAGCCTCTAAATCATTTTTATAAAAGTCAAAAAAGATAAATTACTGACATTTACAATGCACATTATCCTTTATTATTAATAGTATGCGGTCCGATTTTTCCCGTTGCGTCTGTCGTTGCTATGCAACCATGCAGCTTTACAGGGGGTGTGGCTTATCTAAATGAGATGTAAATGAGCCCTGTTGTCACTCCCAGCAGGTGAGAACAGGTGAGAACTGCACAATCTTTAGAGGCCGTTTTCTCCCTTTTGAGCTTTTTTGAGTGCCTACCTTAACTCAAAGTGCCCCAGAACTGACTTGTGTCCCTACTTTGCGTGATTGGTCACATATTGTTTGTATACTAGGGTAATCACATACAGTAGGTTCTATAGTACCGAGTTTATGGGGTCACTGCAGTCCAAACAAGCATGTTTGTCTAAATTATATACAGAAGATGAAGGACTATGGCTCTGATTAAACCTCGTCCAACCAGATTCATCACAGCAGATAATGCTGTGTCCTCAGGCTATCTTTGACTTTATATGCAGCTGCTGTTTTACAGGATTCCTCTGTTTTATTAAAGTGAGACGCTATCTATAACACAAACCATGCAACCAAAACTCTAGGTTGGATAAACCTCAGGCATTTGGTCAGCTTACACAGAAACACCACAGAGTGGCACCAGCCCTGTAATTTCACCACAGTTCCCAGCTCAGATTTAGATCTTATTTGGAACTGAGATCAGAATCAGAAAGAGCTTTTATTCTGTGCAAACCATGTGACAACTCCTGCTGTTTGGCCTGCTCGGTACGGTTCGGCGTTAATCACTCACCTACATGCGAAAGGCCGCCCTTCTGCGAGATTTTGTTGATGGCTGGTTTCACGTCACTGGAGCTGGAGAACTGTTTCAGACTGAATTCTGTGACCACATCATCCCTGGATCAGAGGTGAAATGCTGATGATATGCCATGCCAGTTATATTTTGAACTGAAATTCCAAGAACTGTTGACTTCACTGAATGATACATTATACTCAAAACAAATCAAGCTAGTTTGGCATCAGTCGTTTTTTAAAAAGAGATTAATAATCTTATTCAGCACATATGCATTAAAGTTACACTAAAGACATTTAGAATGTTACAAATATATATACTTCAAATAAATGCTGTTCTTTTGAACTTTCCATTCATCAAAGCATCCTGAAAAATAAAATGTATGAAGTTTCCACAGAAATCTGAAATGATAATAATCATAAATGTGTGTTGATCATCAGATCCTCATATGAGAATGATCAGTGAAGGATCATGTGACACTGAAGACTGGAGTAATGATGATAAACTCAGCTTTGATCACAGGAATAAATCACACTTTACTGTATATTCACACAGAGAACAGCTGATCTACACTGGAGGAGTATTACACTGATCTACTGGAGTTATGAAAAAAAACAAAAAGACTCAAGCTTTTGTCTGTTTTCTGGCACAGGGACGCATTATTACCCATATTGAATGATGCCCATCATGGGTCCGGCTGATCCCACACGAAGAGCCTGAGAAACCTCCGCAAGGAAGTCTTTCTGAATCTTAAAGCGTCGCTTCCCAATGCTCCAGCTGCCATCCATGAGGAACGCGATATCAACTTTACAATCTACAAAGACAGGATGAGAATCGAATGAGAGCCAGGAAAGGAAGTGAGTGATAGTCTGTTATAATCAGTGTCAGTTTTCAAGGAACATCAAGGAATGTACTTGGATCTCCTTGTGTCCGATCGCTGAGTTCAAGAGCTCTGGCTGGTGATGCGTGTCCTCGAGCGCTGAATCCTGGGAGATCAGAGGATACTGCCATTACTCATCAACCCTGTACCGTATCTACAGTACTGTGAAGAACTGTGTATGACCATATTATAAGTCCAAATTTAAAATAAAATACATAACTGTACAATCTGTTAAAGAGCTTTGCTGAGAAGAAGGCTCCTAAAACCTGGAACTATATTTTCATGATCAAATTACATAACCTTTTAATGCAAAATATGTAATAAAGCATAAACCAGGCTCATTGCAAAAACATTTCTGCAAAAAGATTGTGTATTCTTGCACATATTGCGGCACTTTTGATGTCATGAAATGTCCAGTGAGTACCGGCAAAAAATGTATGCTCTATCGCATTTATGCAAGGACAGGCACATTTTTCCAATGAGCTTGTGTTACATTAAAAGCTTTCATATACACGATCAGGCATAACATTATGACTATTGTGTTGGTTCCCCTTTTGCTCCTTTTGCTTGTGCACCAAGATGTTAGCAGCAGATCCTTTAAGTCCTGTAAATTGCGAGGTGTGGCCTCCATGGATTGGACTTGTTTGTTCAGCACATCCCACAGATGCTCGATTGGATTGAGATCTGGGGAATTTGGAGGCCAAGTCAACACCTCAAACTCGTTGTTGTGCTCCTCAAACCATTCCTGAAGCATCTGTGCTTTGTGTCAGGAGCATTATCCTGCTGGAAGAGCCACAGCCACAGTTCCTTCTTGGAGCACTTTTGATAGATCCTGACCACTGCAGACCGGGAACACCCCACAAGAGCTGCAGTTCTGGAGATGCTCTGACCCAGTCGTCTAGCCATCACAATCTGGCCCTTGTCAAACTCGCTCAAATCCTTACGCTTGCCCATTTTTCCTGCTTCTAACACATCAACTCTGAGGACAAAATGTTCACTTGCTGCCTAATATATCCCACCCACTAACAGGAGCCGTGAGGAAGAGATCATCGGTGTTATTCACTTCACCTGTCAGTGGTCATAATGTTATGCCTGATCGATGTGTATCTGCCTTCATAAATCTCACATACTTTAGTCAGTAGTTTCCTCACCTGACTCGAATGGGCTTGACTCAGCAGGCGCCTCTGTAAGAGTAAGCACACAATCATTAAAAAAACAAACAATATCTAATCACATTTTCTTAAAGTGCCCTCTATTATGCTTTTTTTGGACATCCCCTTTCATATAGTGTGTAATACAGCAGCTGTTTCTGAATGTAAAAGCTCTGCAAAGTTTCAAAGATCAAAGTGCAGATAAATGGTGTTTTTGTCTCCTACAAGAAAGAAGCGATTCGTCAGTCTCACTTCCTGGTGAACCGGAATAGGTTTGTAACTAATTTGCATAATATCAGCCTCTGATCTTGATTGGCTGAGCAGTGTCTCTTAGCCCCGCCCTCACTCACTGTAGTCGTCTCTGACACTGGAAGAGTTTGGTTGGTGTTGTTCATGTGGAGGAAATGCTGTTTTCTGCTGAGATTGAGACGGTCAAACCCATGCCATCGGTACTGTTCCTATCACTGTGTGTCAAGAGCTGAGATTCAGATATGATAATGAGCACTTGCTTTCTGACCAATCACAGCAGAGCAGCTCTCAGAGAGGCGGGGCTTAGAGAGGCTGAATCCTTGATGGAAGCGTCTGAGAGGAAAGAGCTGAAGCTGGAGTGGAGATGAGGCGAGAACTACAGTGTTTTTGAGCATGGATGCATGTAAACTTATCGTAGGAAACTCCAAAACAAAATTAGGAGCCTTTAAAATAGCATAATAGGTGCACTTTAAGCAGACACTGGACTGTATTGTTCATTGTGAGAGACCTCTGGGCTTTTTTATACAATTGTGCTTGTGTTTTTGACACACCTCTGGTGTGGCTCATCTCAGATGGAGGCTTGTGGTCTTCTGGATCAGAAGCTGAACACAGAAATCATGCACACATCAATCAGGACTCAGTCACAAAGACACAGTGACTCACAGTCACTACAATCACACAGTCACCATAACAGACTTCAGCCCTTGGGATTTAAAAATCTACTGTAAAGCTGAGGGCCATATGCTTTTTCTCATGAATCCAGACAGCTTACATGCATTTACTAAATGAGTACTGATACTTTCTCTTTGGTACTTTCTGCATGATCCCAATACCACTATTGTTAGCTGCAAATTCAAGTAAAGTGAGCTCATCACATCATGAAATGTAAATAAAATATAGTCCACAAAATTTCACAAATGTGACCGCAGCTTTACAAGAAACAGAAACCCGCTCGCTCCATATAGTTTCCTCATCATCGTTCTAAACACATGTGAGTTTCTTTGCTGCATGAAGCAGATAAATGAGTTACCCGCAGGATGTTCAAGCTGCTTCTTATATGCAATCAAAGGGGATGCAGACCAGAGACAGTTGCAGTAGTTCTGTTCTTGATGGAACTGTAAAACCTGTGCCCTATACGGAACAATCCCAGAGTCCAGCAGGAGACGACTGAGGCTCCCAACAAAGACTCTTCTGGATCCAGACACGGGGTTATAGGGCCCAACCCTGTGCCATCACAGACTTCCTACCATTTCTGTACTCAGTTGTTGTATTCTTGAAGATGCATTTATTTGTTCTGTTCTTACTACACTATTTTATTTTGCTGTATTGTGTGTATAATTTCATGTCTCAGTTGAGTGCTGTCAGGTCACACTTATTTCTATAACGCTTTATATAATACAGATCATTTCAAAGCAGCTTCAACAGTAATAAACAGGATATCTTTACATAGACCTTTATGCATTATTTTGTATTACTCAAAAATAAAATGAGAGGATACTTACAAAACTGTCCAAAGTTATACGGCCAGTGCTCATACTCTGTGTTATCAGGCCTTGGGTCCAGAACTGCAGAGAAGAGGCAGTGTTTGCAGGAACTGTTAGTCCAGCGTAATGCATTATGGAAAACATACCCATAACGCCTGTGTGAATGTTAGCAAAAAAAAGCCAGACAATCAAAAGCTGTAAAGAAAGCCGTAGCTTACCACCTGTTCTCTGACATGGATGATAAAGTTAAAGTCATATAGCAGAAACATATGCTCCTCTGAATGTTTGATATCATATGGGCCGCATATTGGCACTTATTAAATCTAGTGCCATGGCATATTTGAACAGCATGAAGGAAGTGAACGCAGTGTAAAAATGAGTAGCAGATATTGTAGGAACCTGCGTACATAGATATGATTCTATGGTGATCAAAACATACATGTGCTATGCACACCATGAAGCCATAATGCAGATTTATGCGTATTCTCCTCTGGTACTGCAGGGGACGTACAGTAGAAGAACATGAACTCCTTACCTGCGGGGTCACCAGTGCTCATCCTGCTCCATTTATTGCCTGTGTTTGTCACTGAGTGGCTACTATCTGAACACAGAAAGTGAGGGTTGGGCCTCATGTCAGATTTAACACTAATTATTGTGTGTTTATGGATATTCACTTGGGATTTAAAAGCATGTTTAGCCTTCGTTTATGTCTTCTTTAATGTTTGCTTATGGAGGGCTACGTTATTGAACTGGATGGGCAGGCATAATGATTCTGATACCTGTTGGCCTTCTGGTGCCAGAGAACCAATCAGGTCGTGCGTACGCAGGATGCGTCCAATCTCGTCGTGCCAGTGCTAAACAGGGAGATTTAGAAACTGCTTATAATACATTACGACATCAAATGGACTTGAACTGATTCTCTCGAGACAAGAGACAAAACAAGCTAAAGTTTATAAGCACGGAAATATTAATTAAATTACAGGTGAAATGTGAAAAGATGCCATTGAGCAAGAAAAACCTTTTTTTGCTTTTATACTTTTGATTACTTTTATGAAGACACAGAAAGTATGAATTTACAGGTGGTTTTAAAGTAATGAACTGGTACTTTTGGGTTAAGAACATTTTAAGGTTTAATCATTGATTACAGAACAGTTAGTTCCGGATATGTCAGTCAGTGTCGGGGGATTTTACTGTGACTCTTTCTACAGGAGTCATTGAATCATTTACTCAACCGATTTGCTCAAAAACACAGATTTATTCAGGAAAGTTGCTCAGAGACACAAAGTACAGTGACCGGGAGGGGACATGTTTGGTTCATTTAGTTTTGTTGTGACCATGTCATATTAACTCGTAGGAACGTGATAATATGTCGTGGCCATTTTGTCGAGGTAACAACATCCTTATTTCTCATGGCCACAAGTTAAATGTATAAACAACCTGCGCGATCATAGCAGCCTGGAATTATCCGAAATAAATAGGCCTATAATAATATTTAGAATATATAGAAAAAACTTGGAATTAAGATTTTATGTTTATTTTATTAACATATTGCTTATTATATTGTATTGCCCGCAGTGGTACACATCATTCATATGATGTTTGTTATCAATAATTGTTAAAAGAATATGCCTTGTATGTTTTTTTATATATCCCATCCAAGAATCTTTTAAATCCATTCACTGATGGGAGTTTTTTTATTTTTTTATTTCTTAAAATATTATTATTATCGGTTACATTTTTATTCATTGTCATGTATTTGCTTTATTTTCCCTTTCATTTCCTGTATATCTTTACCTAATTACTTTGCATATATTATGGTAAATGCCCAATCATGCCAACAAAGTTTTGAGGAAGCAAAATTAGTGGTAATATTGTGTCTAAAATCATTATATTTTGTGTCTGAGATAAGTCTCAAGAATCAGTGAGGGGCATCAACTGAAAGATCCTTGTTCAGGCTAGAACATCTGTCACTCATCTGAGTTGCCTTACATTTATTACTGGTCTTCACCTGACATCAATGACACTGAAGTAGAAAGCTCAATACTTGTTTACTGGTATGTATGATTTGGACATGCTTATTGGGGAGCCTTACTAACGTCTAAATGTGCTGTACATGATCCCTCTATAGATGCAAAAAAAGAGCAGTGGATTTTGGTAATTGCGTTGTTTGTGTATCAGCACACATGCAAAGACACGCACATGCTAATAGACGGCATCTGCACATACTTACTGGGATTAGACTGCGGTGTGTGCTGCTTTCGCTCAGACTGCGGCTGCACCCGACTGAAAGCTGCTTAACAATGTGAAACAGATGGAACAATATCCAGGAGAGAAGAAAGCAAGAGTTCATGCCTGCACCGAAGCTGCTACTGAGTGATGTCTGAACTGAAGGAATGAGTCATGCGAACCTGAAGCTGAAGGAACATGCGGCTGTCTTCGGATGATCTCTGGCCTGTGCACACCTGCCCACAAAACACAAACATGTTTAAGACAAGCCACGTCTAAAACCCCATCTCACTGAAAGAACACAGTACATTTAAATTAACAATGGAAGTCAAAGCCAACCAGACCAAGACAACCCATGCTTACTAGTTAACCAGCCTGAATAGTGGCTGGAATGAATATTTATTGTCTAGTTTGCTTCATGGATGGGGGCTCTATAGTGCCCCCTTTTGACTACAGTGGTGGTGGTGGTTCATTGGCTCCGGCCAACAGAAAGTCAGCCATCTTGAAATTAAATGAGAATCTTTTGAAAACATTTTAATAGGGCTACTCCTCCAAGGGGATTCATGTTATTCTCACCAAACTTGGTGAAGATGATGCCAAGACATTAAATATGATAAACTGCTAATGGACTTTTGATATCTTGAACGATGTTGATATGGCAAGAGAATTAATGACAAAAAGGAGGAAAGAGTAAACAGGAAGAGTCTCATACAATTTCAGATGCATTTTCGATTTAGATCGAATTGGATGTTTGCTCATGTGGGCTGACCACATGAATGCTGCTATTGTGGTTCAGTCATAGCGCCACCAGCTGGCCGCAGGAAGTGACACATACAACAGATTTTAAAACAGTTTTACATTTGGATTAAAGAGGCATAGACGTATAAGAGAGAAAACAGCAAGATCAACACAACTCATACAGCTCAGGACAAACAATCACCATTAAAAATCAAACAATAACGCTGTTTACTTTGAGAACGTATTAGAGTACAAAGCTCAACAGGTAAGCGTCACAATAAAAGGAAACACAGTCAGAGTAATAGGAGTGTGGTTTACCTGTGTTTGTGCGGGATGAAAACCTATTGGCATAGACGGAGCTGCCTCTAAATGCTTTAGACAAATGTTATGGTTAGAGTTTAAGGCTTGTGTTACTGACAGGAAGTGAGGACTACAGACAGTGTCAAAGACATACCTTGTGTAGGACCCTTTCCTTGGACGCTCTGTGATTGCCCTACATGCAGCATTTAGAAAGAACATAGATATTTAAGCACTAGATATATTTTCCGTTTTTTTTTCAGCTGTAACAGCAACTTTAAAGTCAACATGAAATCCTAGTTTTACAGGATTCATCAGAGCATTTTATTCTAAAGAAAAAAATATCTTAAACCCTCATCATAATGTAGTAATACACTTTGCCTTTGACACAACTGTTGCTCTAACCAGTGTCGGGGTAAAGCATTATAAATAACATGCATTACAAAATCAGATTTTCTTCTTTATGTAATGAGTAATTTATTACAAGTAATGTGTATTACGTAATCAGATTACTTTTTGATATAACATGTAAAGTACCATTACTGTTACATGTTTAGTCTGTGTCAGTTGTGTTTTTGGGTTCTGCCACATGTTCCTTTGTTCCAGTTTTCCCGCCATTCCCTCATCACTGTCATTATGAGTTCGCTATGTTCAGCTGTGTCTTGTTAATCACAGATTTGTCAGATCAGATTTGTCAGATCTGTCAGATTTTTTTTTGTAACGCATTGCAAGTAATATGCCTTATTTAATCAGATTACTTTTTTGATGTAATGAGAAAAGTAACCTATTAAAAGTAACCAGTAAGAAGACTTTCACGACGTCTTGCGCTTGAAAATGGTTTGAAATTACATTATAATGCGCACACAGGAATCAATAAGCGGAATACAATTTTTAATTGTATTACAAGTATCTGATTCCAGACCTTAAGTATCCAATTCCAGACCTTAAGTATCTGATTCCAGACCTTAAGTATCCTTTTCCAGACCTTAAGTATCTGATTCCAGACCTTAAGTATCCTTTTCCAGACCTTAAGTATCCAATTCCAGACCTTAAGTATCTGATTCCAGACCTTAAGTATCCTTTTCCAGACCTTAAGTATCTGATTCCAGACCTTAAGTATCTGATTCCAGACGTTAAGTATCCTTTTCCAGACCTTAAGTATCTGATTCCAGACCTTAAGTATCCTTTTCCAGACCTTAAGTATCCTTTTCCAGACCTTAAGTATCCGATTCCAGACCTTAAGTATCCTTTTCCAGACCTTAAGTATCTGATTCCAGACCTTAAGTATCTGATTCCAGACCTTAAGTATCCTTTTCCAGACCTTAAGTATCCTTTTCGAGACCTTAAGTATCTGATTCCAGACCTTAAGTATCTGATTCCAGACCTTAAGTATCCTTTTCCAGACCTTAAGTATCCTTTTCCAGACCTTAAGTATCCGATTCCAGACCTTAAGTATCCTTTTCCAGACCTTAAGTATCCGATTCCAGACCTTAAGTATCTGATTCCAGACCTTAAGTATCCTTTTCCAGACCTTAAGTATCCGATTCCAGACCTTAAGGATCCTTTTCCAGACCTTAAGTATCCGATTCCAGACCTTAAGTATCCTTTTCCAGACCTTAAGTATCTGATTCCAGACCTTAAGTATCCTTTTCCAGACCTTAAGTATCCTTTTCCAGACCTTAAGTATCCGATTCCAGACCTTAAGTATCTGATTCCAGACCTTAAGTATCCTTTTCCAGACCTTAAGTATCCGATTCCAGACCTTAAGTATCTGATTCCAGACCTTAAGTATCCTTTTCCAGACCTTAAGTATCCGATTCCAGACCTTAAGTATCTGATTCCAGACCTTAAGTATCCGATTCCAGACCTTAAGTATCTGATTCCAGACCTTAAGTATCCGATTCCAGACCTTAAGTATCCTTTTCCAGACCTTAAGTATCCGATTCCAGACCTTAAGTATCTGATTCCAGACCTTAAGTATCCTTTTCCAGACCTTAAGTATCCGATTCCAGACCTTAAGTATCTGATTCCAGACCTTAAGTATCCGATTCCAGACCTTAAGTATCTGATTCCAGAATTGGAATTGATTTTCCAAAGAAAACTGATATTGTAACGAGTACAGTAACGCATTACAATTAACGTGTTTTTAAAAGAAAATGTGTGTTATAGGCTGTTGTTGTTGAATGCATTACTGTGTTAAACACTTGAAAAAAACAAACAAAAAAAAAACACCTGCAAGGCCTGGAAGAGAGTGATCCTCAGCCAGGTGAGGAAAAAGTCATGCAAAATTAATGTAATGCATTACTCTGCATAAAATGTAAATTTACATTCATTACAGTCACAGATCATTAGCTCTGTAAATCACCAATAAAACAAGCCACCCAGAGATCTCTGAATAAAACTATACTACAGCAGCTACAAGAAGTCCCACGTCACCGACGCTTCAACATGCCTGCTTGACTTACGTGCAACAGCGCTGAAATACGGGTGACTGCTGCCTAGATCAGAAAGAAACAGGCTGCTTTAGAAACAGAGAGAGGAAAGAGGACGGATTGAGAGGGAACCTGATCCATATCATCCAGTCAGGATGTTCAATGCTGTACAATAGGGTACTGAAAAACTGACCCAAGAACAAATGGATAAAAACATGGGATTGATTTTACTATAAGGGACAATGATTCATTCAATTCATTAAGGCATTAAATCTATAACAGATTGGCTCACCTGCCTCGTGGACTTTATGAACGGTGGCCCGAGGCTTGGCTGATGTGGTAGATGGAGTGGTGGTGGGTGTGGTCACATGTGTGGTTGTGGGCGGAGCTGTGGTGGTGCTCGGCTCCGGCTCAGGAGTCTCTGTCACTGGAGACACTGTGGAGTACGGCAGGTCTTTGGGTTCACCTTAGGAAACATGAATGTATGATGAGCTGCTACTGGACAGCGACATTCATCATCAAAGAGCTTCTGTGAAATACAGATTCTGGCCATGGATCCACTCTCTATCAGGTTCTGCCAGAGGGGAGTTTGCTGGGAGTTTAGCAAACCCATGATCTGGGCATTGTTAGCACTATGCATTATTGTTTGAGCTAAAGGTAAAGGCTTAAAGACATAGAAATATGATAAACTACCATTACTAGCTGGCTAAACACAACACTTACCTGTTTTCACCATGGGTCTTGAGGAGACAAAGAAGACCAGAGTGGATGGATAGATCACCCCCTTCTTTGGCTTACCAACTGACACATAAAACCAAAGGTCATAAATCCACCATAAAAGTTAGGCAATGTGGGAAAGTAGTTTCTTATTAAATAAGTGTGTCTTAATACTTTCTTTGCATGATTCTCATTTTATTTTGATTGCTATATTCTTACATGTAGGAGTGGTTTTCTCAGAGTAAAGTCCACTCTACCTGAGACAGAAAACGATTCTCTCCAGTTGGGCAAGGACAGAGAGCGGACGCCATTGGCAAAGCTGCCCTTGTAGGCCGCCTGTCCTGCCATCTTCATCACAATTACCTTTCCTCCAGAGTTACTGATGACTCCACTGAAAACAACATAAACAGCAGAACACCATGCATGTGAGATCTAGTGGCTTTGGTAGCTTTTAGAGTGTAGAGCGAATATCGAGGAAAACATTTAATGTATAGCTAATGCTATGCAAATGCTGTCCATTTACTGAATTAGACAGGCAATTCAACTGAGATTTCGTAACTTCAATTTGACTGAGATCCAATGGCAAAGAGGGCTTGATCACTTCTGGAGATAATCCAAACTCAATATACACTATATTGCCAAAAGTATTGGGCCACCCCTCCAAATCCCTGAGTTCAGGTGTTCAGTCCCTTCATGGCCACAGGTGTATAAATCAAGCACTAGGCATGCAGACGCTTCTACAGACATTTGTGAGAGAATGGGTCGCTCTCAGGAGCTCAGTGAACTCAAGCGTGGTACCGTGATAGGTTGCCACCTGTGCAATAAGTCCATTCCTGAAATTTCGTCACTACTAAATATTCCACGCTCAACTGTTAGTGAGATTATAACAAAGTGGAAGCGATTGGGAACAACAGCAACTCAGCCACGAAGTGGTAGGCCACGTAAAATCACAGAGCGGGGTCAGCGCATGCTGAGGGTCACAGTGCGCAGAAGTTACCAACTTTCTGCAGAGTCAATAGCTCCAGACCTCCAAACTTCTGTGGCCTTCAGATGAGCTCAAGAACAGTGTGTAGAGAGCTTCATGGAATGGGTTTCCATGGCCGAGCAGCTCATCCAAGCCTTACATCACCAAGTGCAATCAAAGCGTGGGATGCAGTGGAGTAAAGCACCCGCCACTGGACTCTAGAGCAGTGGAGACGTGTTCTCTGGAGCGACCAATCACGCTTCTCTGTCTGACTGCATTGTGCCAAGTGTAAAGTTTGGTGGAGGGGGGATTATGGGGTGGGGTTGTTTTTCAGGGGTTGGGCTTGGCCCCTTAGTTCCAGTGAAAGGAACTCTTAATGCTTCAGCATACCAAGACATTTTGGACAATTTCATGCTCCCAACATTGTGGGAACAGTTTGGGGACGGCCCCTTCCTGTCCCAACATGACCGCGCTCCAGTGCACAAAGCGTCGGTCCATAAAGGCATGGATGAGTGAGTTTGGTGTGGAGGAACTTGACTGGCCTGCACAGAGTCCTGACCTCATCCCGATAGAACACCTTTGGGATGAATTAGAGCGGAGACTACAAGCCAGGCCTGAGGTCCAACATCAGTGCCTGACCTCACAAATGCGCTTCTAGAAGAATGGTCAAAAATTCCCATAAACACACTCCTAAGATTTTCAAGATTCAAGAGTTTTATTTGCCACATACACAGTTATATAAAGAATATGGAACCGGCAGTGAAATGTAAACCTTGAGGAAAGCCTTCCCAGAAGAGCTGGAGCTGTTAGAGCTGCAAAGGGTGGGCCGACTCCATATTAAACCCTACGGATTAAGAATGGGATACCATTAAAGTTCATGTGTATGGAAAGACAGGCGTCCCAAAATATAGTGTCTGCTATTTACTGGCTGCATAGTGTGTTGCAAAATGTTGTCCAATTCTGACCAAATTATAAGATGAACAGGAGATCAAGGAGAGAGCGGGAATGAGTCTAGGACATGATGAGGACCAGAGACCCACATGTGCACTAAACAATACACCACAGCAACTGATAAGAAACTAACACAACCTCACCAGACAACATTATCTGTTGAAGAGGCACACACAGCATTTTGTGCAACCTGATCCACATGTGCAATTCTGCTCATTTATCAAGTTTCATAGTGTCAGAACTTGGCCATTGACGCCATAATCTAAATTCTAGTACTCTCTGCCTCTCAGGATGTTGTGACTGCACTCAACAACCATGAGCCCCTCTAAACAGGATCAGATGCCAGATGCTCTCAAAGCAGGGAAAGCATTAAGCGATCTCTAATCAGGGCTCCCACAAAAATCTCAGATAAAACTGCTCTGTCATGTTCTGGCAGGTAAGAAAAGCTTCATTTCCCACACGCCACAAAAACTACTAAGGATAATTGAGCTTTGTCAAGAACTTCAGCAGGTGATGATCATGTGGGGTAAAACATGAAAGAGGACCTATTATGCACTTTTACACAGTCTAGATACTTTCTGGCTCCACTAGAGCAGGTTTTCCTGCTTGAATGTTGATTATTTCCTCATATTCTCCATTGCTGCAGCTCCTCTCTTCCCAGTCTGTGAGCAACGCTCTGTTTAGTTCCTGTTTCCTTCTTCTGAAAAGCACAATGTGCTCTGATTGGTTGGCTGGAGCAGTGTGTTGTGATTGGTCAAGCGCTTCCAGCGTGTTTGGGAAATGCCCCGCCCCTTACCATAACTGGCAGTTTCAACACACCCCGCCCCTTTATTCTGCATATGAATTATTATGAGGAATATTGTGACGTGTTGGTTTCTAGAAAGAAAAGTCAAGACTACAGTGGAGGTGCTTCAGGAGTTCAGGAACACTGACACTGATATAGAGAAGAACTCCTACTTAAACAGCAACATTACACACTAAAGACAGATGAACATGGAATACAGCACCATAGGACTCCTTTAAAGCACTTTTTATTCACTTATTATTAAAATAGCCATGAAAACGTCTTACTTACCTGTGAATCGCAGCATTGCAGATACTGGATATGGAGGCAAATACACCCGTCCCATAGACCTTCTCGTTGCTCTCCCTGCAGTTAGCTGGACACTTAACAATAAACTCTGGGAGATTGATCTTCCCAGCCCGCATTTCACATTCAATTGCTGGCACGACTGGAAATGCAGAAGCAATGGCAGAAGATCATGTTTAGAGGCAAATGTGGCAAACATGCATATTACTATTAGCATAGACTCTCAAAAATATTCAAAAGTTGTCACTGTCACCCTTTCAAAAGCTAATAAATATACCCCATTTAGGTACTAAGGTGTACATTTAAGATACTAATATGCATCGTTATCTTTTTAATTTAAGCTACCTTGTTTTGGCTTTTTGTTCTTTCCATTTGGCTTTGCTCCACTGAAGGTCAGGAGAAATGCTAGGAACATACAGAACATAATGCAAAAGCAAATTACAAGACAACATAATCCAAGTTATTGCAGTCTCTGAAAGCAAATGAGATCATCATAAGACTGCCTGGAGTAGATCCAGAACTCAAAGTATAGCAGTAAAACTGTAAACCAAAATGGAGTGTAAGGGCTTTATCTTCCAAAAACTCTTTCCTTCCATCTCTCTGATGTTGAACGGGCTGTAAGCTGTTAGCTGGTGTTTTGACTTTTGGACGTAAACATGTGAAATAGCTTATAGCAGCACAAAACCAAAAAAAGTGAATGAACGGATCATTACAGAGCTGATGTAAGTCTCTAAAATGACTGTTTATGAAAGTATGTAAATACATATATAAAGCCGGTGTCAGTTATATATTTAAGAGTGAAATCAGTGACAATAACAATTGATAAGCACAGAATTTAACTGCATAAACTTGAATGACACAAGGTATGCTTTTTATGCTGTGCATTTTGTATATGTTCAAAATGTAGTGTTCAAATTATGTTCAAAATACACTATAAATACATTATAAAAAATATTTTTTTGTAATACCATACCTTCACAAAAAGACAATTAAAACAAAAAGATAAATAGAGGACAGAGACCTTTTCTTTACAAAACTGGAAAGCATTTGCAAACAAGCAGGCGAATCATGATGAAAACATATCCTTCACAATATCTCCAGCAAAGTATTTTTCCTCAAAATAACTTGCAATTTAGGAGAATGTAATCTATAACTTTGTGTTGCCATTTTAAAATGGTAATATCATGAAGAATCCTCATATGAGAGTGATTAGTGAAGGATCATGTGACACTGAAGACTGGAGTAATGATGATAAACTCAGCTTTGATCACAGGAATAAATCACACTTTACTGTATATTCACACAGAGAACAGCTGATCTACACTGGAGGAATATTACACTGATCTACTGGAGTTATGAGCAGATTCATGAGCAGGAGAGATGTAACTATTCCAAACTATAGATTGGTAGTATAATAATAAATGGTCATGTCATTACCCCTTTAAGTAAAAATACCTGTTTTCAGAAGTACAGTTATATATATATATATATACATACAAACCCGATTCCAAAAAAGTTGGCACACTGTACAAATTGTGAATAAAAAAGGAATGCAATAATTTACAAATCTCATAAGCTTATATTTTATTGACAATAGAATATAGATAACAGATCAAATGTTGAAAGTGAGACATTTTTAAATGTCACGCCAAATATTGGCTCATTTTGGATTTCATGAGAGCTACACATTCCAAAAAAGTTGGGACAGGGAGCAATAAGAGGCCGGAAAAGTTAAATGTACATATAAGGAACAGCTGGAGGACCAATCTGCAACTTATTAGGTCAATTGGCAACATGATTGGGTATAAAAAGAGCCTCTCAGAGTGGCAGTGTCTCTCAGAAGTCAAGATGGGCAGAGGATCACCAATTCCCCCAATGCTGCGGCCAAACATACTGGAGCAATATCAGAAAGGAGTTTCTCAGAGAAACACTGCAAAGAGTTTGAAGTTCTCATCATCTACAGTGCATAATATCATCCAAAGATTCAGAGAATCTGGAACAATCTCTGTGCGTAAGGGTCAAGGCCGGAAAACCATACTGGATGCCCGTGATCTCCGGCCCTTAGACGGCACTGCATCACATACAGGAATGCTACTGTAATGGAGATCACAACATGGGCTCAGGAATACTTCCAGAAAACATTGTCATGAACACAATCCACCGTGCCATTCGCCGCTGCGGCTAAAAACTCTACAGGTCAAAAAAGAAGCCATATCTGAACATGATCCAGAAGCGCAGGCGTTTTCTCTGGGCCAAGGCTCATTTAAAATGGACTGTGGCAAAGTGGAAAACTGTTCTGTGGTCAGACCAATCAAAATTTGAAGTTCTTTTTGGAAAACTGGGACGCCATGTCATCCGGACTAAAGAGGACAAGGACAACCCAAGTTGTTGTCAGCGCTCAGTTCAGAAGCCTGCATCTCTGATGGGATGGGGTTCATGAGTGCGTGTGGCATGGGCAGCTTACACATCTGGAAAGGCACCATCAATGCTGAAAGGGATATCCAAGTTCTAGAACAACATCTGCTCCCATCCAGACGTCGTCTCTTTCAGGGAAGACCTTGCATTTTCCAACATGACAATGCCAGACCACACACTGCATCAATTACAACATCATGGCTGTGTAGAAGAAGGATCCGGGGACTGAAATGGCCAGCCTGCAGTCCAGATCTTTCACCATAGAAAACATTTGAGCATCATAAAGAGGAAGATGCCACAAAGAAGACCAAAGACAGTTGAGCAGCTAGAAGCCTGTATTAGACAAGAATGGGACAACATTCCTATTCCTAAACTTGAGCAGCTTGTCTCCTCAGTCCCCAGACGTCCTCCAGCTGTTCCTTATATGTACATTTAACTTTTCCGGCCTCTTATTGCTCCCTGTCCCAACTTTTTTGGAATGTGTAGCTCTCATGAAATCCAAAAATGAGCCAATATTTGACATGACATTTCAAAATGTCTCATTTTCAACATTCAATATGTTATCTATATTCTATTGTGAATAAAATATAAGTTTATGAAATTTGTAAATCCTTTTTTATTCACAATCTGTACAGTGTCACAACTTTTTTGGAATCGGGTTTGTATATATATATATATATATATATATATATATATATATATAAAGAAGAAGAACACCTACCGATAAAGACAGCAGTGAGAGTTGGTTTACTCATCTTGAGCTCCACCGCAGGAGTGTAAATCCACTCAGATGTTTTCGTCAGTCTCCGTATTGCTTCCTGTAATCCAATAGAGGAAAGGCTTTGGAAACTTTAAAGACAAATACAAAAATGACATGTGAATGAGTGCAAAGCAATCTGTTTTTAATCCACATCCATAGAGGCTATGTGCAAGTGGACTGATATGAAGTTTTGGTAACGGTAGTAGAATAACACCCTCCACAGATTTTACGGTAAAAATGAGTGTCAAAAAATATGCCCTTCTATCTGTAAGAGGTTAAATCCTTAGCAGAATGTTAAGATGGCTTTCTCTAAACCAGTAAACCCGTCTGGTTACAGGCAATACAGTGGAAGATAACTCATCAGACCATGTCATTTTGAGTTGGTCATTTCAGGGATCCAGATTTTGTGCTGCATTCATGGTGTATTTTTGTGCACTGGTTTTGGATACAACTGGTTTTTTAATGGCAGCCCTGCCAAAAACCCCGGCTTTATGAAGCCCTGTGGATATTCTGCGGCTGACAGTTGCTCAACACACATGCTGCCAACCTCATCAGGACAACAAACACTGCAAAATCAAAGCCAGCATGGCAGATCGGTCATTTCTCATCTCAATGAGGGCATTATCTCTGAACTCGACCCCACTGCCAGAGACATGGGCCTGATTTACTAAAGGTTTGCATATATAAAAATGTTTACAAAAAGAAAACTTACTGTAATTGACAGTACAGGTAGATTGGGATTGGGTCATGAGTTGTAAAATGTCTTGTGGTTTCTGGGGGTTTCCTTGAATTAAACTGTAATTTAAAAACTTGGGCCAAATGGGTTGATTATATATTGAACCTGCTGATCAGGGGTGTGCATCATTGAAGAAATCAACTAGAAATCAACTGTTTCCTCAAACCGTATTGTCACAAAACCTGTCGCTCAGGTTGGTTAATGATGTCCTGCAGATGGTGGATGAATCCGTTTGAGACTGAATTGATGCTAGATTTTTTGCTATAAATTACGGACATGGCTTTCAAATGGAGAATTCTAATTTTCCAAATTCAATCATAGGCTCGTTCTTGGGCACATGCGCACTTGGGCACAGGTCGAGAGCCATTCCAATCACACATTTCTGCGATAATGTTTGCGAATGTTCATTGGAACTATTTCTGGAAACATATACTCGTTAAACAATGCTGATAAGGATGCGACTATAGTTGGCTAACGATGCTTTTGGGAAACACATCCCAGTAAAAGTGTCCTCGAAAGGGAGCCACGGTTATACAGATAGATAAAACTTTATTGTCATTGCACAGTACAAGTACTCAGCAATGAAATGTAGTTTAGCATCTACCAGGAGTGCAAATAGTAGCATTGTGCAAATAGACAAAAGTGCAATTGAAAAATATACATCTACAGTAATAAATAAATAGCTGAATAGTAAATATATACACTACAGCAAAGAGAGAAAATTAGAAATGAGTTTAGATACTAGATAGTAATATAATCCTTGGAGAGATTACAGTAAACATCAGTGCCTACTGGTGTAATGTAGAGTTCAGGGTGATGGCTGAAGGCAAGACTCTGGCCCTGAGCCTGCTTGTTCTAGTGCGAATTCTCATGTATATCTTCCCAGACTCAAAGTCTCTTATGATCTTGCGATCTTTTGAAAGCCACGTTTCTAGCATCTGTAAAACCGCATTCTTCCATCTTAAAAATATATCTAAATTATGGCACATGCTTTCAATGACAAATGCTGAACAGTTAATTCATGCGTTCATGAGCTCAAGGCTAGATTACTGTAATGCTTTACTGGGTGGTTGCCCTGCTCGCTTAATAAACAAACTCCAGCTGGTCCAAAACGCAGCAGCTCGAGCTCTTACTAGAACCAGGAAGTATGACCATATTAGCCCGGTTCTGTCAACACTGCACTGGCTCCCTATTAAACATCGTATACATTTTAAAATCTTGCTTATTACTTACAAAGCACTAAATGGTTTAGCTCCCCAGTACTTGAGCGAACTCTTAACGCATTATACTCCATCACGTCTATTACGGTCTCAAAACTCTGGCCAGTTGATAATCCCTAGAATATCAAAATCAACTGCAGACGGTCGATCCTTTTCCTATTTAGCGCCTAAACTCTGGAACAGTCTTCCTAGCATTGTTCGGGAAGCAGACACCGTCGCCTCTGCCTTGCTTAGTTGGAGAAATCGAAATGCAGTAGTCAAGTCAAGTCCCCTTAATTTATATAGCACTTTTTACAATGCAGATTGTTTCAAAACAGCTTCACAGTGATAACAGGAAAATAATGGAACAGAGATTGTTTTGGCTGTATAGCAGCTCTAGAAGAAAGTCAGCTTAAGCCATCTTAAGTAAGTTCAGTGATGGTTCATTTGGTTGACCTGTGGGACACCAGTGTTCAGAATGAGTTGAGGACATGTGACTGCCCAACCTCACAGACGGGGGTCGATTAGTAAGAAAATCCAGAATCAATCTGCATATGAAGGTGCAGATACCCAAGTCCTTGAGCTTGATGATCAGTTTAGTAGGGATGGCAGTGTTAAATGCGGAACTAAAATCAATAAACAGCATCCGTAAGTACATATTATTATTATCCAAGTGTGTGAGGGCTGAATGAAGAGCAGTAAAGATGGCTCTGTCAACCTATTCAGGTGATATGGTATGGGTCCAATATAAATGGTAAACCTGATATGGAGTGACTCAAAGCACTTCATAATAATGGGGATAAGTGCAACAGGGCGGAAATCATTCAGGCACTCTGAAGTAGAGTGCGATGATAGTTGCCTTCAGACATGTGGGAACAGTGGCCTGTGCCAGTGACAGGTTGAAGATGTCAGTGAAAACCTGAGTCAGTTCAGCACATGAGCAGGTATACCATCAGGGCCAACTGCCTTACGTGCATCCACTCTGCTTAGTGCTAAATACACATCTGGTGAGGAGAGTGAGAAGGGATGGTCAACAGTGGAGAAGTCTGCATTTGTAGAAGTGTAGAGTCCACTACCTTGATCAAAGCGAACATAAAAATGGTTGAGCTCATCAGACAGGAACACTTTTTGTTGCTTTGCAATCAGGGTCTGGATGCCTTTCCACATGTGTCTGGGGTCAGAATTGTTGTGGATGTGCTCCTCAATGTGTGGCCTACATACTCCAGTCAGTGGCTTGAATCTGGTACTGTAATGAAGAACCTGTTCTCAGTGATGATGATTTCACACGTATAATGAGTGGCATGTATTTGGGTAGCATGAACAAAGAAAGGTGGTCAGACTGACCCGAATGGGCAATGGGAATGGCCTTGTATGCCTCAGCAATGTTTGTGTATAACTGGTCCAGTGTGTTTTCACCTCTGGTAGAACAGGAGACTGGAAGTACTGTTTTTAAGCTGGAGTGATTGAAGTCTCCAGCAACAATAAAAGCTCCTTTGGGATGTGCAGACTGTTTCCTAATAGCTGCATGCAATTTTCCCAAAGCTAGTTTAGCATTAGCGTCTGGAGGAATGTAAACTGCAGTCACAACAATAACTGAGAATTCTCTCTGTATGAAGAAGGGCCTGATCATCAAATACTCTAGATCATATATGGACTATTCTTTGAAAGGCCATATGTTCAGCTTTACACATAGTATTTGTGTCAAAAAACTTATACGTTGGGCTTTACAATATGACCTATATAACAATATGTGCCTGCCCATTCGATTCAATGTGAGGACACCACATCACATTTCAATTATAGTAATTTAATTTAACTTTTTGAATATTTTCTTTTTTTTTTTTTTTTTTTTTTTTTTAGATTTAATGCCTCTTCGAGCTGATATGCTATGGGGAAAGGGAGTGTATAAACATTTCCATGCACATATCAGGATTTATAATGTATGCAGCGTTCAAACTCGTGTTGTAAAATGCAGAAATCACATTCTGAGAGGAAGGGATATATTTATTTTCACATGAATGATCAGTGATTTGCACTTGACTCAGTAGTTGAGCAGTCTATTGGCTGGCTTTGTTACGAACTGCTCCGAGACTTGGGTTGAAGATTCAAATGCAGCCTTATTGGGACAATCCAGACTCATAATCCATATAACAGGCAAAATGTCAAACAATTCAAACGAGCAACTGGGCAGAAAACACAGGAAAAAGGGTAATCCAGAATCCAGCCAGAGAACCAAAAAAAACCACAGCACAGGAGCCCATGATAACACTCAGAAATGCAGTGTAACACATACAAGACTTCACAACGAATGTTGAAACACAGGGCTTACATAGGCAGGAGTAAACAAGATAATAGTACCCAGGTGAAATTAATCAGATGATAATTAGTACAGGCAATGTATTATGGGAAATGTAGTTCATGACATGAAAGCAAAGGAGACAGGAAGAGTGCCCTCTGGTGGAGATCATGGGAACTCCAGCTGGTGGTTGTGACAGGTTTATATAGAGTTGAATTGGTGCTGCACGCAGTATCTTACTGTACACTGCACATTCCATCTTAACTGCAAAGATTGTTAAATGCTGTAGTATTTAAAGACCAGGGGTTCCTGTTAAAAACCCTGCATGACCAGCTGAGAACTAACGCTTGAGGATGTCCTAAAAATGAGGCTTCTACTTATAACCTACAGTATATTTCTACGCTTCTTGAAGTGACCCAGCTGCACCACTGTCCCCACCACTGTTGGCACCCAAAGGCCTATCTGGCCCCGAAACAGACCAAGTCTGGCTCCATTAACCACCTTAATGGCATACCTCACTGTAACAGTTGCATTTACAGTTGTGATTTAGGTACTTGTTGAACTCAAGGTGAACTCGTGTTTCATGTTGTGTTTTAGTCCACCCCAGGCACTTTAGCACATATAGTTTTATTTTTTCTGTAGCTGTAATCATTCAGTGCAATCATAACACACGGATTAGGGAGGAATTTGGAGATCAATGAGCTTCAGCTCTTCTTCTTAAAGCCCAGTCCAAACCAATGACCATTTGGAGTCCACACATGAAAGAAAAGCTGTGACATACAAGCATCATAAAAGGAAACTATACACATTATTCATCCATCCATTCTCAAGCGTTTGTCCTCTGTAGGGACGCTGGAGTCTATCCCAGCACCTCACCTGCACTAAACATCCAGTACTGTGGGAATAAAAGAGCTCCTCATCATGACACCAGTGTAGCTGAATTAAACCACCACAGAAAAGACAGAAAAAACCCCTAAGGAAAATGGTTAAATGTTTCCTTTTTTTAATCACAAGACCGAACACAGCTAATGTTCAGATCAGTGGCAGCCGGTACCTGGAGCTGAAAAATCTCCTGAACAATCATGTGCTGGTCTAAGAAACAGTCTAATATCCCATAATCCCCATCTAACTGAAACTCATTCGCTAAGCATTACTGCAGGAAAAGCAGACCAGCACAAAGAATAAAAATACATTGAACCCACTGTGTCACTGTGTCATTTAAAATAATCATTTGATGCAGTTAGCCAACTATGCTCGCAAGTTCCGTCAATGCCAACATAGTTCAACAATTCTGTTTCCAGACAAAATAGTTTGAGTTATTACTCCTCCACCTGTGTGTGACATCATTAATGACAGTCCTATATTGTTGAACCAATGTGGTTCAAATGACGAGGTGCGAACGTGTAATATAGTTTCGAGAAACAGTCGTGACCGTTAGTTTCTCCAATGATGCACTGTATGGTAGTTAATCAGCGAGTGACATTATTGTACAGGAAACACACCTCTGACTGGTGCTCGACAAAACTCTTTATAATCTAGGGTTGCTAAGGAGTTGCTATGAGGTTGCTCTGCACATCTGACGTTGTTTACATCCTGCTTATGGATGTCAAGTTAAATTAGGGGGAGGGTCATTCTCATTCCAGACAACATTTGATTGGACAAAAATTCTCTAGACCTATGCGCAAGTTTAGTCACATACTTATCTTTGAAGACTACATTTTAAATGTGTACTCAAGCTTTTTTAGGAGTTCACTATCTACATACGTATGTACATACACCAAAAATGTGAATGTTTGGATATAATTAGGCAAATGCTTAAGAATCAATAATTGCATCATTATTGCAGTGATTAATATGTTTCTAGAATGTTTGGCAGCAGTTCTTCCAACCCTAATTGATAGAGTGTGTAGCTTCCCAGCAAACATTGTATGTTTAATGTCACGCGACACGCCCAATCATGGTTGAAAAACAGTTTGCATTTTTAGGAAATGTGTCATATTTTTACTGATTAATGCCGTCCTACCACGACTATTTTTGGCCAGGGACACGACGTTGCCGTCGGACCAATGTTTGCTGGGGTTTTATTTCTTAAACATGCGCCTCTTGATGGAAATAAATGTTGTGATGTTCTTTCCATCAAGAGGTGCGTCAACTTTTTGGTTGGTCAAGCTCTTGTATGGCCAATGCAAGAGTCCAGCACTCTGTAAAGACTTTCAGTGAATTTAAGCTCTGGGCTCAGAGGTGAAAATGATTCTTCATGCTCCCTCACAACCATTCTTTCACAGTTTGAGCTGATGAATCTTGACATCCTGGAATATGGCCATGATGTGTCTTCCTGCATGGTTGTTTAAGAAGTGAAAAGCTACACACTCCATCAGTTATACAGAAGAACTGTTGCCAAACATATAACATGCTAGAGACATAATAACCACTGCATAATGAGCCAATCGCAGACTGCCACATTTAAATCCAAATAGCGATTGTTTTTGGGCCGGGCTGTATATATGACCTCATAGATTATAGATGACTACAGTCTTGATTCTTTAACTAATTTAATACATTTATAGCAGGATATGGGAATAATAAATGCTGACACATATCATCCAGACACTGTTCGGACAACTGTGAGCCGCAGAACAAAGAGCAGCAGGAGAAACACAGCAGTCCTCAAAGAGCAGACATGTCTCTACAGAGCTTCCCTTCACACACACACACACACACACACACACACACACACACACACACACACACACACACACACACACACCATTCACTCAATACAAGCCTGATCAAGCTCACAGTGATTCCTCACATACTGCTGCTGTAAACACTGACACATGCGCGGATGAGAATACATCTGGACTGTTCTTCTGATGGCTGTAGGCTGCAGGTTCAGCTCGTCTGTGAGAGGGAACGCATACGTGCCCAAATAAACACTGAACCCGTGCATTCCCTACAGCGCATGCATAAAGTCTCTATATTTACTTAGAAAAAGCATCAGGTGAAATCCTGGGTGCATGAGGAGAAAATACTGAACCACAAAGCCGCACAATATAAAAGTGTTTCCTCGGAGAAACCGAATCCACATGAGAGAGGTGAGGGTGATCTTACCTTTACAGCTGCTCGGCTGGCGCGCACAGACGCGGTCAAACTCCAATCGCGCGCGCGGCTGCTCGGTGCGGTGCTCGACCTGTCAGTGTGTGTGTGTGCGTGTGTGTTGTGTGCGTGTGATGCTGGAGGGGGGAAAGTCACTGCCTCCTTCAGTCCCACCCTAAACACACGCACAGCTGTGAACAGTCATCAAGGTCACGACCAAAACTCTCCATCTATAATAGACAGTTATACAGTATGAGTCATTCAGAAAATCTGCATGTTTTCACTCACCAGACCAAAGGACCTTACGATATACCGAATACATTTCATTTATGACACAAACATGTTTAACAAAGGTTTTGCTAACATTTCCATAAAGTTGAAAACATTATTTCGAAATCTTCTTTGAATAGTTTTATTTTAAAATGTTTTTTATTGGTTATTGAACGGAAGATCCCATGTTATCATTCTTCAAACATTGGGCATTATACAGCACATTTCATACACACTGATAATTCAAAGAGCTTTACATAGAAAAGGTATTAAAATAATGATAAAATAATCACAACATATGCAAAAGAAATAAAAATACCAGGCATACGAATTAAAAATAACAACCGTATTTAACTAAAGGCTAAAATACTATTCCTGTCTGAATGAAAGCGTCCGAGAGCTTCGGTTCGTGGGACACACTAGCAACTCCAGCCTCCTAGTGACCTCCTGCTCTTCAACGGGACACCTTCTGCCCCTGAGGGCTTCCAGTGACCTCCTGCCCTTCAGCGGGACACCTTCTGCCCCTGAGGGCTTCCAGTGACCTCCTGCCCTTCAACGGGACACCTTCTGCCCCTGAGGGCTTCCAGTGCCCCTGCCCTTCAGCGGGACACCTTCTGCCCCTGAGGGCTTCCAGTGACCTCCTGCCCTTCAGCGGGGACACCTTCTGCCCCTGAGGGCTTCCAGTGACCTCCTGCCCTTCAGCGGGACACCTTCTGCCCCTGAGGGCTTCCAGTGACCTCCTGCCCTTCAGCGGGACACCTTCTGCCCCTGAGGGCTTCCAGTGACCTCCTGCCCTTCAGCGGGACACCTTCTGCCCCTGAGGGCTTCCAGTGCCTCCTGCCCTTCAGCGGGACACCTTCTGCCCCTGAGGGCTTCCAGTGACCTCCTGCCCTTCAGCGGGACACCTTCTGCCCCTGAGGGCTTCCAGTGACCTCCTGCCCTTCAGCGGGACACCTTCTGCCCCTGAGGGCTTCCAGTGACCTCCTGCCCTTCAGCGGGACACCTTCTGCCCCTGAGGGCTTCCAGTGACCTGCCCTTCAGCGGGACACCTTCTGCCCCTGAGGGCTTCCAGTGACCTCCTGCCCTTCAGCGGGACACCTTCTGCCCTGAGGGCTTCCAGTGACCTGCCCTTCAGCGGGACACCTTCTGCCCCTGAGGGCTTCAGTGACCTCCTGCCCTTCAGCGGGACACCTTCTGCCCCTGAGGGCTTCCAGTGACCTGCCCTTCAGCGGGACACCTTCTGCCCCTGAGGGCTTCCAGTGACCTGCCCTTCAGCGGGACACCTTCTGCCCCTGAGGGCTTCCAGTGACCTGCCCTTCAGCGGGACACCTTCTGCCCCTGAGGGCTTCCAGTGACCTGCCCTTCAGCGGGACACCTTCTGCCCCTGAGGGCTTCCAGTGACCTCCTGCCCTTCAGCGGGACACCTTCTGCCCCTGAGGGCTTCCAGTGCCCCTGCCCTTCAGCGGGACACCTTCTGCCCCTGAGGGCTTCCAGTGACCTGCCCTTCAGCGGGACACCTTCTGCCCCTGAGGGCTTCCAGTGACCTGCCCTTCAGCGGGACACCTTCTGCCCCTGAGGGCTTCCAGTGACCTGCCCTTCAGCGGGACACCTTCTGCCCCTGAGGGCTTCCAGTGACCTCCTGCCCTTCAGCGGGACACCTTCTGCCCCTGAGGGCTTCCAGTGCCCCTGCCCTTCAGCGGGACACCTTCTGCCCCTTTAATTAAACCACATTTTTAAAGCACATGCTTTACTTAGAAATATCTAAGAAAATAACACAATGGATATCGTGTAGTCATCATATCTGCATAATATAAAGCGGCACCTGAACACAGAGACAAAACACACACACCACACAGTGACGGTAACATCTGATGGAACGTCTTTGGAGTATGAATGTGTCATTTTGAGTATACAGTTAACTCCAAATGTCACAAAACAGCAAGTTACTAAACCTATCAACAAAAGCAAAGATAAATCAGTGTAAACACAGCTGGAAAAATCAACCTCCTTAATTATTCAAACCCCAGTGCATGATGGGAACACCAGTGTCAGAAACGTTGAGTAGCTTTACTTAGCTGATATTTACACTTTAATCTCTACAAGCTTGAATTGAGTACTAATATAGAGTTTTCTTACTTTTTTAAATTCTTGCCTGAATAACTTTTTCATGTACAAATAATTTTTTCCCCTGTAGTATTTACTTCAGTAATCAGTGAATATGATATAATGTCATGATGCTAAACTTCCCTTGCCTTCACGTCATTGAAAGCAATGGGATGAACAGTGCCACTTTCAGCACTTTTATCATATTCAATGATGCACAAAAGTCTTGAATATGCAGCGTTTATCAGTCGCCTTAGGAGTGAGAGCAGAATGAAAATCTCCTCGTCGTCTCCTCACCAGTTTAATCAAAATTATAGCGTTATCTGTTGCCTGTGTTTTTTTACTTTATAACTCTGTCTGGAAACAAAGTTGTGTTTATAATAAGGTGACCATACATCCTATCTTTCCCCAGCTTTTAGTCCCTTGTGTTTCTCTCTGTATATAAAGCGCTCATGTTCAGGGTTTCTGGTCAGATTTCCTCTCACTATACTGTAGGTGTTGTTCTGTTTCCAGTGTTTTTGTTTCCCGACAGCCTAAAGCCTGCTTGCGAACAGATCCAGCTCTTTTATTTCCGTCTTCTAGGACAGCTCCAGTGTGTGAGAGATACACGGTGTAGAGTAAAGACTGAGCGCAGGTTTCATGATACGGTTATTTCTGTGGTATCTACGGGGATGCTGTCATCACACGGTGGTGATTTTTCCAGTTGGCGATTGGCTCTTTTAATTGGAAGGTAAAGCTTACTTTCCTAGAGCTGTCATAAAGAATTCAATTCTGCAGTAAAGCAGCTCTGAGGTCCGTGTAAAGCACAGCTCACCTATAAAGCAGCTGTGTGGAAAACAGTGCTGTCATTGTCCAGCACAACTCGTTTCTCATCCAATACAGTCAACACTGTAACATTAATAATTGTCACAGTTGGGTCCAAACAGGTTTCTACAAACAAAAGATTCTTTAATAAAACAAACATCGGTAAATCCAGTGCAGGAATGCAGCATAACAACATGCAGCAAACATACACAAACCATACCGGACACTGAAGTGAGGAGCAAGAGGAGCTTAATACACAATGACGATGAGGCAATGACAAACAGCTGTGATGATTAATTAGTGTCCATGACAACAGATTAATGGTGGGAAACTAGAACAAAGGAAACACGTGACAGGTGTGGTTTAATTCCAGGCTGCATTAAAAGTCAGATTGTGGATTTGTATCATTCAGAATATTTCATCCAGATCCTTCTGCTTGAAGACTGGGGTACGTCACACCTGCGTCTGGGGGGAGGAGCCAAAGCTGGCCGTAGAGTCTGTGCAGAGGATTTGTCCGCTTCTCATTTTCCGATGATTTTTCATGTCAGTGCAGTCTTCACCGGGGATCTGTCTCTAGGGCTCGTCTGCACTGTACATTCTAACAAGTTTAGTTTACTTAAAAAAAGTTTGGAAACCAATTGCCTTATTTTTGCAAGGCAAACTTAAAAGGAAAACTGACGTTAATTTTAATAATCCGCTAAAAGTAAAGAAAGCTAACACCTCCCAAGTAAATTAAGTAATAAATATCAAGTTAGTTTAATGCCAATTCTAGTTAACATCAGTGTTAATTTTGACAGCCATTTTTAATTTAGTCTTCATCTTGAAAATCAGATGAAAGTGCTTATTAGTCTTAGC
Source organism: Paracanthobrama guichenoti (assembly GCA_018749465.1). Lineage (NCBI taxonomy): Eukaryota > Metazoa > Chordata > Actinopteri > Cypriniformes > Gobionidae > Paracanthobrama > Paracanthobrama guichenoti. The sequence continues at coordinate 6,243,973 of CM031955.1, forward strand.
TTAAGTTTTAGTCATTACTTTTAGTCAAACTGCCGTTACCATCATTAATTTTGGTAGCTTTTTTATATAGTCTTTAGACAAAAATGGTCATTATAATTTTTCTCTATTTAGACCAATTCAATTAAGCTTATGCAAAATCTATCTCAGGCTGTATTGACATTGCACTCTCAGTAGCAGCACTTATGCAACGCTTCATATCCCTTTAGCACTTAAGGGTGAGTAAATGATGATAGATTATTCATTTTGGGGTGAACTATACCTTTAAGACCTCATTAATAGCCTACCAGGATCCCATATATAGCCTACTACTACACATGCTTTATCTTAAACTGTTAACGTTTATTTAAGACACAAATGACTAAGTTTACGAGGACACTCGCGAAGACAGGGATTTTGAAACATGCTGTGTGTATTTGAACGTTCAAGCACAAGGCACGAAACAGAACTCAAGTTTAGTCAGGCGCTGTACGAGGTGTGCACCGCGCGTATAAGGCTTAACTTTAACCCGCGCATTTACCTAAATTCATTCTCCCTCGCTGCTTAATGTGTCTGAATGGTTTAAAAACAATGATTAAAACGCGTTTAAATGATAAGCTTGCATGATGACGGCGCAACACGATTGAAATATTTCAACCGGGCTATTGCCCATGCCTTAAGCTAATATATAGGCTAGAGTTTGTTCAAACATAAAAAGCAATATACACTCACCTAAAGGATTATTAGGAACACCATACTAATACTGTGTTTGACCCCTTTCGCCTTCAGAACTGCCTTAATTCTACGTGGCATTGATTCAACAAGGTGCTGAAAGCATTCTTTAGAAATGTTGGCCCATATTGATAGGATAGCATCTTGCAGTTGATGGAGATTTGTGGGATGCACATCCAGGGCACGAAGCTCCCGTTCCACCACATCCCAAAGATGCTCTATTGGGTTGAGATCTGGTGACTGTGGGGGCCATTTTAGTACAGTGAACTCATTGTCATGTTCAAGAAACCAATTTGAAATGATTCGAGCTTTGTGACATGGTGCATTATCCTGCTGGAAGTAGCCATCAGAGAATGGGTACATGGTGGTCATAAAGGGATGGACATGGTCAGAAACAATGCTCAGGTAGGGCGTGGCATTTAAACGATGTCCAATTGGCACTAAGGGGCCTAAAGTGTGCCAAGAAAACATCCCCCACACCATTACACCACCACCACCAGCCTGCACAGTGGTAACAAGGCATGATGGATCCATGTTCTCATTCTGTTTAGGCCAAATTCTGACTCTACCATCTGAATGTCTCAACAGAAATCGAGACTCATCAGACCAGGCAACATTTTTCCAGTCTTCAACTGTCCAATTTTGGTGAGCTTGTGCAAATTGTAGCCTCTTTTTCCTATTTGTAGTGGAGATGAGTGGTACCCAGTGGGGTCTTCTGCTGTTGTAGCCCATCCGCCTCAAGGTTGTGCGTGTTGTGGCTTCACAAATGCTTTGCTGCATACCTCGGTTGTAACGAGTGGTTATTTCAGTCAAAGTTGCTCTTCTATCAGCTTGAATCAGTCGGCCCATTCTCCTCTGACCTCTAGCATCAACAAGGCATTTTCGCCCACAGGACTGCCGCATACTGGATGTTTTTCCCTTTTCACACCATTCTTTGTAAACCCTAGAAATGGTTGTGTGTGAAAATCCCAGTAACTGAGCAGATTGTGAAATACTCAGACCGGCCCGTCTGGCACCAACAACCATGCCACGCTCAAAATTGCTTAAATCCCCTTTCTTTCCCATTCTGACATTCAGTTTGGAGTTCAGGAGATTGTCTTGACCAGGACCACACCCCTAAATGCATTGAAGCAACTGCCATGTGATTGGTTGATTAGATAATTGCATTAATGAGAAATTGAACAGGTGTTCCTAATAATCCTTTAGGTGAGTGTACATCATCAAGTTTATAATCAAACTAACCTAAAATTGGTGGGGACGATGATGCTGTGTTTTATCTGCTTCATGTCCCCGTCAACTTCCCCTCCATCAACAGCTTTAGTAAAATGACCTGTTGGCTGGGGATTTTACTGACTAACTCCGTCTCTGCTCTTTGTCTTTTAAGTTTTTCCTTTTTTGAATTTTTTTTATTTTTATTTTTTAGAATAGCTGACATTTATAACTATCGAAGATTGTTCTTTGCGTGACAAATGATTTGCGTTCTTTGAGTCTACACTAGAATGCTGCGTTGCAGCGAGCTCGCTAGTTCAAGTTTTGGTAGCCTAGCCTACCCGTACCCGTGACGTCAGCTGCCGCTGCCGCCGTCTGAGAGATTAGATTATGCAGACGCCCTCATTGACGGACGCACATTTTTGAAAGACAGCATAGGAAGAGATCATGTATTTTTAATGTCCGATATTCCTCAAATAACATTCTAGTCCTGTCTCGTCTCGTTAACAAAGAAACGGCATATGTTTCATCATAGTTTTTATCATCAGATATTAGTTTAGCTTATCAACATCTCGTTTTAGTCACAGAAAAAGTGGGTGTTAATGAATATTTTTCGTCATCGGCTTCGTTAATGAAATTAACACTGGTTAACATACTCTAGAATATTTACTAATCTTACTTAAGATTTAATAGTAAGATTACTTGAGTAATTCCATGTAACTAACAGTGTTATTCTCAACATTCTGTCATTTTCAGTTAAGGCGACTTAAACTATGTGCAATCGGTTTCCACATTTTCTTGAAGTAAAGTGAACGTAGTTTTAGTAGTTCAACTAGCATTGAATGCACTTAACACAAGTTTGAAATTGTCGTCATGTTATCCACTGCCATTCAGGGCTGCTGTGATCATCCAGGTGCAGGTCCACCATCTGATCTGGATATGGACCAGATCCGGCTGACTAATACCTAATAAAAGTGGCATTCTTATGACATAGCAAGTACATCGGGCATTTTAGGAAGTGTTCTGGTTGACCTAATTTATGCATATTAATCCTTTAACAGATTTGAGTTATAGAAATTTGATAATGTGTTATGTGTATGCTAGATTAAAAAGAGGTCTTTAATCTAGATAGTGTGTCAGCCTCCCAAACAAGGCTAGGAATACTGTTCCAGAGTTTGGTTTGTAAATAGGAAAAGGATCGACTACCTGCTGTTATTCCAGTAATACTTATTCTGGTAATTCTATTTAGTATTCTAGGTATTATCAACTGGCCAACATTTTTGAGACTGCAATAAATGTGAAGCACTATAATGCGATTAAGAAATTGCTCCGGTACTGAGGAGATAATCCATTTAAAAACTGTAAACAATCAGCCAGATTTTATAATGTATGCAACGTTTAGCCAGTGCAGTGTTGACAGAACCGGGCTAATATGGTCATACTTCCTGGTTCTAGTAAGAGCTCGAGCTACTGCGTTTTGGACCAGCTGGAGTTTGTTTATTAAGCGAGCAGGGCAACCACCCAGTAGAGCATTACAATAATCTAGCCTGGAGGTCATGAATGCAGGAACTAATATAACATGTGGAGGTTTTCGGTCTATTCAAAAGAATGTTGTGGTCGATAGTACCAAATGCATTCAACTCTGTTTGCCATATTACTAGAGAGAAGAGTGGCACCATCCAAGGAAGGACGAAGAAGGGCCAGGATGCTGGCCCACAGCAGAGTCGAGGGAGGAGCTATGGTGGAGGTTTGAAAGGTGTATCCAGGGTGATGAGTGACTGAGATGGAGCTGATGGTAGTGGAGATCTGGGCAAAGCTGAAGAATTTACGGGACAGGACATCAAAGGTCCCGGAGGGCAGGGTGGAGCCACACGGATGAGCAACCGGGGCAGAGCCAGGGCACCAGAGGGATGAGGCGAAGGTGTAATGACCGAGGACCAAGGCAGAGCTGGAGGGAAGGAATAGCCTTCCGGAGCCATAGGGGTGGAGGAATGAGGCACAGCCGAAGGCACGGAAGTCAGTGGAAATGGTAGAGTGACGACTGACCAAGGCAAAGCCGGAGGGATTAGGAGGCCTGGTGGAGTCGTAGGGATGTCACTCCTGGTAGGAGGCAAGGAGCCAAGGCAGAGCCGACTGCTCAACAGGCTGAGGTGCAGTCATGGGCCTGGAGGATCTGGGCGGAGCTATGCATTCTCCAGGGCTGAATTTATTAATCAATGAAATTTAATTTCTACACATACCAATATTTTTTAAGTTGTAAAAAATAACATAAGGTAGTGTATTCTGAACAAACATGAATATAAACTATATAAGTCTACAAAATGTTTAAAAAATATTGTGATATAGTGAAAAGCTTCACAAACAAGAACAAATGTAGGGTGGGGCTTGACTGTGTCTGTGGGGAACTGATTGGATGGTTGTGGTTTGCTATTGGTGGATCTCATGTGAGTGACAGGTGGCCCCGCCCTCATCATCAGAGAAGAGATGAGCTGTGAGAGGGAGAGGAAGTTATTCTGATTCAAGATTACCAGGACCGTGAATTTAAAACAATAATAATGATGTGCATTGATAAATCATTTATAATAAACACTGCAATATTCCATAAAAAACAAGAGTCACCCATTTTGAGTTCATGGTGACTTTAACTCAAAATCAACCAATTAAAATTGGATCAGGACAATTAGACAGTTCATGAAGACAAACAGATAAAAACATGTTTTTACCTACATTTTTGCAAAACACCAAAAACGTACAGTCACTGCAGTATCCATCTGAAATGAACAATAGTGGGAGTCAAACACCAACAACGTTTTTCTTCCAGAAAAAGAATTTACACATCCAAACCTAACTAACCTTTCTTGATCTGTTCTTTCTGAGTATTCTCTATTATTGGGTGTGTTTTGAAGCATGCATTAGAGAGCACGAATCTGACCAAATCAGAAGCACACTGTTATAATTTCAGTAACGCAATAAGGTCCATTAGTTAACTTTAGCTAATGCAATATCTAACATTAACTCACAATGAGAAATATATATAGTCTACAAATATATAATGCCTACATTTACTCATCTTTCTTGATGTTAGTTAATAAAATTACAACTGTTCATTGTTAGTTCATGTCAGCTCAGGTCCATTAAATAACATTAACAGATGCAAATGTTGTTTTTATTGTTAGTTTTATTGTTAGTTCAACAAATGGAACATTATTGTAAAGTGTAACCATAATTTATTTATTTTAAAGGTGTACTGACATCAGGAGGAGTTTTCCATGGCACATCAGTCATTATATAGTGCAGTCTGTCTCCATGCATGTCCTCAAAAATCCCCATTAAACAGGAGTCACTGCTTCACTGATGTAATGATTATTATTGCATTGCTGTTGTATAAAATTAAAACTTCAAGCAGTTGACAATTTTCAGGAAATTGCACAGGGGAAATAGTAGAGGACATGATCACAGCTGTTTTGGGTCATTGTGACAGAGCTTTACGGCAGCAGTGATGAGGCGCTATAGACAGCAAGTGTGTCTTATCACACAAAGCCAACTGTAGCATGACAGCGTTTATTGTGTGCCCGACTGAGCAACTTACAGTTTTATTACCGATATTTTGCACAATTGAAATGACAATTTTGTTATCTTGGACGTATGGGATGGAAATGCTGCTTTATTCGCAAATGTTTTATGCATTATTCCAATTTTACGCACAAGTTTAAATTCGCAACTTTAGCTGGAAACATAGCTTGTGTTGCAGTAGTGGCCATGCATTTGGCCGACATGTGGGTGATAGCATGAGATATTTATGATCTTTGTCAGCTAATGCTTAAACATTGATGTAATGCACATAAATCTACATAAGGAAGGTGGATATATATAAAACACACACACAGTTAGAGGTGTTTGAAACACTGAAAGCAGATGCCAGTTCTTTACACGATATGGAGCTCATGCTAAAGGATGTAAGGGAGTTGTACGAGCTCGCTGACCTGGCCAAGTGCCGAGTGCTCATGGTTGATATATGAAAACCGCAGTCGGACCACATGGCAACCACAGCATATGGTCGCCAGTGCAGAATATGGGCTCTGTAGACGACTATAAAAATGAAATATACATGTTATGTTGAACACAAGGCTAAATGTATAGGGATGTTTCACCATTATATATTTAATATGAAAGAACAAAAGCTCAGGCATGAATGTTTGTTTATTCCGCTATTTTGTATTACATATAAAACATGGTAAGCTGCAGTTGTTACCTTAAAGAGCTGTTTTTTTAATATATTTTTTAAACTTGTTTTAACCCATAAAAATGATAAATACAGAGTGTCTATAAAGTGCAAATGTTGACAAATGATATTTACACTGACTCCGCCCACCAATGATTGAACCAGACAAAATTACAAAAGAAACCTATCTGACATCAGGATCAGTGGCGTGGAGGGTAAGGCATGTGGCGTTAGCTTTTGAGCAACCAACCCGAGTTTGAATCCGCTTTTTCCCCATCACATATCAGCTTGGAGTAGCATTTATTTTAAATAATTTAAATATTTAAAAAGTGTAAATAAAGTGTTTATGGGGTAAGGTTAGAGGAAGGTCAAATATAATGTCCCAATCAGGCAGCATCGAAAACAATGACGAAACACACTATATTGCCAAAAGTTTTGTGAAGTTTCATGCACATGAACTTTAATGGTATCCCATTCTTAATCCGTAGGGTTTAATATGGAGTTGGCCCACCATTTGCAGCTCTAACAGCTTCAGCTCTTCTGAGAAGGCTTTCCTCAAGGTTTAGGAGTGTGTTGATGGGAATTTTTGAGCGCATTTGTGAGGTCAGGCACTGATGTTGGACGAGAAGGCCTGGCTCGCAGTCTCCGCTCTAATTCATCCCAAAGGTGTTCTATCGGGTTGAGATCAGGACTCTGTGCAGGCCAGTCAAGTCTCCACACCAAACTCGCTCATCCATGTCTTTATGGACCGACCCTTTGTGCACTGGAGCGCAGTCATGCTGGGACAGGAAGGGGCCGTCCCCAAGCTGTTCCCACAAAGTTGGGAGCATGAAATGGTCCAAAATGTCTTGGTATGCTGAAGCATTAAGAGTTCCTTTCACTGGAACTAAAGGGTCAAGCCCAACCCCTGAAAAACAACCCCACCCCATAATCCCCCTCCACCAAACTTTACATTTGGCACAATGCAGTCAGGCAAGTCCTGTTCTCCTGGCAACCGCCAAACCCAGACTCATCCATGGGATTGGCAGACAGAGAAGCGTGATTGGTCACTCCAGAGAACATGTCTCCACTGCTCTAGAGCAGAGGTCTTTAACCCTGCTCCTGGGGACCCACTGTCCTGCAGAGTTTAGTCAAACCCTAATCAAAGACAGGTGAAGCTAGTCAAGATTTTCAGGATCACTTGCTGAAAATACACAGGTAGGTGTGCTGAAGCACATTGGAAATAATCTTTTCAGGACATTGGGTCCCTAGGAGCAGGGTTGAAGACCTCTGCTCTAGAGTCAAGTGGCGGCGTGCTTTACACCACGGCATGAACACCTGCATGATTGAACACCAGAATTCTGTGATTTGGAGGGGCGGCCCAATATTTTTGGCAATATAGTGTATATGACTGGAAAATGTCTTTTATTGTATAATATATAAATTATAACAGCGCAACACTTGATAACGCTATGAAACATGAAGCGCAACACACATATTCAATCCCAAATGCATGTTATTGGAAAACCAAACTGCAGGCATTTGCAGAGATGGAGTTTGTGAACTGAGCCACTGAAATTATAACAGGGAGGAGCCAGTGGGGAGCCTGGAGCAGGAGCCAGATGGCACAGAGACCAGCCAGGATGAGGCCCCAGGGCGGAGTCGATGGTGGGAGGAGCCATGGAGGAGTCGACTTGGAGGCAGACGACACCCTGGGGACGACCAACGGAGAAGCAGCCACTGCTGGAGACCCAGATGGAGCCGATGAGCCCCCAAGAAGCTGACAGTTCCGCAGACCGAGGTGGCACCGCAGCGACAAGCACCCGGGGTGGAACTGGGGAACCAGAGGGCAGTGGCTGAACCGGTGGGACCAAGGACAAATGCGGAGCTGAAGGGAAGGCGGAGCCAGACAAAGCTGCAGGTGAAGGCAGGTCAACGACTCTAATCACCCTGCAAACCCTCATTTCATGCTGCTGCCATCTGGTAAGCGCTTCCGAAGCCTGATGGCCAAAACTGAGAGACTCAGGAGGAGCTTCTTCCCCGAGGCCATCAGACTCCTGAACTCAGTCACTTAACATCACGTGACCATCGACATACTGATATTGCACTGCACTTTCTGTTCTCGTTGTTACTGTGTAACAACCTGTTATAAACCTGTTTGCACATTATACTCTTTATACATTTGTTAACCACATATTTATAAGTCTACAGTTTACTCACTGCACAGACTACTTCACTTATTTTATTCCACTTCTTTATTCTTATTTTTTTACTTTTTTTTTCTTCTACTTGACTTGATGAGATGTGTGTGTGTGTGTGTAATATATATATATATATATATATATATATATATAAGTACTTTTTTATTCTATTTCTATATAATTTCCTCGTGTTTTTAACTGTGAATTTGCACTGTCCATGGAGCGGACCTGTTTACATTTCACTGCCGGTTGTATATTCTGTATATAACTGTGTATGTGACAAATAAAACTCTTGAATCTCTTGAATGAAGAGTCGACAGGCCAAGGCGGAGCAGGGGGCACAGAAGCTGGAGGTGGAGACAGGAGAACCTCAGTGCTGGACAGAGCTGGTGGCCTGAAGACACTTGGCGTGTCCACACAGAATGTGGCCGGAGCAGAGGGGTGGAAGGACAACAGGTGAAGGGAGGACTGAAGAATAGATCGACTGAGGAGGTGGGAGAGGGAAGCTGGGTGGGAATTCAGAGGCAGGAGACACTGGAGAAACAGGGAGTGCTGGAGATACGGGGGGACTAGAAATAACCTCACCAAAAAAAGTCTATTCAATTCTCCTCAAATGTCCTTCAGTTCCTTGATATAGCTGCCAGTGACCTCAGTCAGTGTTACCACAGTGGTGGTGTTGTAGGCGGGGCTTTCCACCCAGCCCTCCAGCTCCACAATCACTCCCTCAGAGGTGTACGGCGTTGCCAGCTCACGCACCTGGTCAGACCTTGCTGGTGGTCCGGGCTCCGATGCGATGACACACTCCGTCCTTGTCCTCAGTACGGGCTCGTCTCTTGCAGGTGGCCGGTCCCCACGGTCTGCAGTGGGCTCATGCAACTTCTCCGTTGCGTCACTGCATGAAATGTGTGTGTGTGTGTCGGCGAAATGGAGCGGACCGGTTTACATTTCACTGCCGGTTGTATATTCTGTATATAACTGTGTATGTGACAAATAAAACTCTTGAATCTTGAATCTCTTGAATGAAGAGTCGACAGGCCAAGGCGGAGCAGGGGGCACAGAAGCTGGAAATCTTCCTTTGGACCGCCCCCTGGAACGAATGCCTTCGACCACTCACTCAGGCCAGCATAATAAAAACCACAGAGTGAGTGGTCAGGGAAGTGCGTCTGCCACGCAAGGTCCAGGAAGTCCCATGTATGAGATTCCAGCAGGCGATCTCCCTGCTCCAGGCAGAAAAGACGGACAGCGGGAAGGGCTATGGGGAACACAGGGAAAAACTCAAACAAAACAGAGGAGAAAAATGCCACAAAAAAGAAAAAAAAGAAAACTGTTTTGGTCGGTTCTTCTGTTACAAACTTGGTGTTGATCAAACTCACAAAGGCGAAGGAGAACTTGGAACAGGTACTTTAATAATAAACTCAGGAAACAGGCAGGAAAAACCCCAGTATACAAGAACAACAACCGACAAACACTAAGGGCAAACAGAGGGCTTAAATACACAGGGAAAACAAGGTGATGACTCAACTAATTAACAAGACACAGCTGGGACAAATGGACTCATAATGATGGGGACCATGGGAACACAGGAGTGGCGGGAAAACACAGGAGTGGCGGGAAAACTAGAACAAAGGAACATGTGACAGGAAAAAAACACAACTGAAACAGACTAGACATGTAAGACGGTTAAACGCCTCTGCTGAAATAGCTGCTACCTAAAAATGATTTTTGTTTGTTTAAATTAATGTATTTAGGTTGATTCAGCACAATAAATACTATTTTTGACGAATAAAACCAGTTCATTTAGATGTTACCTTTTTTCAGTGCGGATCTGGGTCAGGTTTGACATCTGGTCATCTGCTCTCCATGTTTGCAATCTGACATCAAGAATGAAATGAACCATCAACAAAAACCAGAGGAATGTCAGGAGGTTCTCCTGCACTCACCATCAAAGACTGCATCAGCTTTCAATATTTTCATATTTGGTTTACATGTAAAAGATTGATCTTTTGGCTTTTGGTTAGTGTTCATACTATGCACGATCTGCAGTGAGGCTTGTAAATAAGGCGGTGAGAGGTTGGTTCTGGTAAATAACAGCTTGAACTCAATCCAGTCGAGTGGAGCTGATTACTGCTGTGACTGTAAAGAGCAGGTAAAGCCTGATGCAAATCAACTCCCATGTAAGCATGTAAAAAAGTGACTCACAGATGTGTCTCTAATTAACCCAATGACAGTCCTGTATTTACACAAATGAATATACAGTTTGGGAAGAACACTAAATATATATTTCTATACTGTGAATAAAACCAACAGAACAGATGGGCCTCTGCGATGCAAAGTGTGATCTCATGTGAAAATGCATTCTGTAGATAAATAGATAAAAATAAACAAAAAGATGAAAAAAAGGCTTGAGGTGAGCGAATCACAGACAACACATTTCTCCTAGATTTATCAAATACAGAAACAAAAGTTTCAGAATTGTTTCCAAACAAATTAAACTAAAACCACTAAATGTGGTTTAAATAATAAGCAATTATCCCCCGATTCCACAGACCAGGCTTAAGCTAGCCCCAGACTAAAGTGCATGTTTGAGCTGTTTTAACTGAAAGCTTATCTTAAAATATGCACCAGTAATGTTTGTTTCTAAGGCACGTTTATTAAAGCTCCTGAAATATCCTGATTAAACTAAGGTCTTAATCTAAGCCCTGTCTGTGAAACCGGGCCTAAATTATTTTAATATACAGCTAGCCGTGGATTATCCTGCTTATACCAATGTTATTTGCCAACATTGACAAGTTAAAGGATTAGTTCTCCCAAAAATGAAAACTGTCCAAGCCATCCTATAGGTGTATTTGACTTTCTTCCTTCAGCCAAACACAATCTGCGTTATATTAAATAAAATCCCAGCTCTTTCCAGCTTTGCAATGGCATCCAACGCTCCAGTGAGGTAATGCATGCACGTGTCCTTCACTACGCTAAAGAAACCACTTTTGTGAGAAAACAGCTTATCTTTTCATGAATCTTTTCACTTCTCTTAAACATTTTTTTTTTGGATTGATCTATTTTTGGAGTTTGCACCGAAACAATGCTGTTTTCTAAGAGAAGTCTCAGACAATAGCATGACAGGTATGATTCAGTGCACTTCTCAGTCATATCTATGGGATCCGCTAACAGTGATTGACTGTCACACAGCTCTGAACTCTGTCATAGAGCAAAACAACGGGCTCGAATTAGAAGTCTAAAACAAGAAGTTTTATAAAGAAAAATGCCTGAGGATTTCAATATAAGAGAGGACGAGCTACGCCCTACATCATAATTTTCATTTTTGGGTGAACTATTCCTTTAAAGTTGTTATAGACACAAATTTTGCCTGCAAGGCAATGTTTCTGTGTGTGCACAGCGTGAGTGCGAGTGTGTGTGTGTGTGTGTGTGTGTGTGAGTGTGTGTGTGTGTGTGTGTGAGTGAGTGTGTGTGTGTGTGTGTGTGTGTGTGTGTGTGTGTGTGTGTGTGTGTGTGTGTGTGTGAGTGTGTGTGTGTGTGTGTGTGTGTGTGTGTGTGTGTGTGTGTGTGTGTGTGTGTGTGTGTGTGTGTGTGTGTGTGTGTGTGTGTGTGTGTGTGTGTGTGTGTGTGTGTGTGTGTGTGTGTGTGTGTGTGTGTGTGTGTGTGTGTGTGTGTGTGTGTGTGTGTGTGTGTGTGTGTGTGTGTGTGTGTGTGTGTGTGTGTGTGTGTGTGTGTGTGTGTGTGTGTGTGTGTGTGTGTGTGTGTGTGTGTGAGTGTGTGTGTGTGTGTGTGTGTGTGTGTGTGTGTGTGTGTGTGTGTGTGTGTGTGTGTGTGTGTGTGTGTGTGTGTGTGTGTGTGTGTGTGTGTGTGTGTGTGTGTGTGTGTGTGTGTGTGTGTGTGTGTGTGTGTGTGTGTGTGTGTGTGTGTGTGTGTGTGTGTGTGTGTGTGTGTGTGTGTGTGTGTGTGTGTGTGTGTGTGTGTGTGTGTGTGTGTGTGTGTGTGTGTGTGTGTGTGTGTGTGTGTGTGTGTGTGTGTGTGTGTGTGTGTGTGTGTGAGTGTGTGTGTGAGTGAGTGTGTGTGTGTGAGTGTGTGTGTGTGTGTGTGTGTGTGTGTGTGTGTGTGTGTGTGTGTGTGTGTGTGTGTGTGTGTGTGAGTGTGTGTGAGTGTGTGAGTGTGTGAGTGTGTGGATTCCTGTCCTAGGATTTTACTTGGTGCCCCTTATCAAGGTTTAGCACTGCACGTTACATGTCATCAGAAGTGGTAGAAACACTGATACTGTTTTATTTTTGTAATACACTGATGTTCATTCATCATTGTGTTCATGATATATATACTCTCACCTGTCAGGATTATTAGGAACACCATACTAATACTGTGTTTGACCCCTTTCGCCTTCAGAACTGCCTTAATTCTACGTGGCATTGATTCAACAAGGTGCTGAAAGCATTCTTTAGAAATGTTGGCCCATATTGATAGGATAGCATCTTGCAGGTGATGGAGATTTGTGGGATGCACATCCAGGGCACGAAGCTCCCGTTCCACCACATCCCAAAGATGCTCTATTGGGTTGAGATCTGGTGACTGTGGGGGCCATTTTAGTACAGTGAACTCATTGTCATGTTCAAGAAACCAATTTGAAATGATTTGAGCTTTGTGACATGGTGCATTATCCTGCTGGAAGTAGCCATCATCGATTCCAAAAAAGTTGGGACACTGTACAAATTGTGAATAAAAAGGAAAGCAATAATTTACAAATCTCATAAACATATTTTATTCACTCAGTTCAGAAGCCTGCATCTCTGATGGGATGGGGTTCATGAGTGCGTGTGGCATGGGCAGCTTACACATCTGGAAAGGCACCATCAATGCTGAAAGGGATATCCAAGTTCTAGAACAACATATGCTCCCATCCAGACGTCGTCTCTTTCAGGGAAGACCTTGCATTTTCCAACATGACAATGCCAGACCACATACTGCATCAATTACAACATCATGGCTGCGTAGAAGAAGGATCCGGGGACTGAAATGGCCAGCCTGCAGTCCAGATCTTTCACCATAGAAAACATTTGAGCATCATAAAGAGGAAGATGCCACAAAGAAGACCTAAGACAGTTGAGCAACTAGAAGCCTGTATTAGACAAGAATGGGACAACATTCCTATTCCTAAACTTGAGCAGCTTGTCTCCTCAGTCCCCAGACGTTTGCAGACTGTTAGAAAAAGAAGAGGGGATGCCACACAGTGGGAAACATGGCCTTGTCCCAACTTTTGTGAGATGTGTTGATGCCATGAAATTTAAAATCAACTTATTTTCCCCTTAAAATTATAATTTTTCTCAGTTTAAACATTTGATATGTCATCTATGTTGTATTCTGAATAAAATATTGAAATGTGAAACTTCCACATCATTGCATTCTGTTTTTATTCACAATTTGTACAGTGTCCTGACTTTTTTGGAATCGGGTTTGTAGATAAACTGTTCATTCATTACGGAGAGAGGCAACGCGACACAACAAATTCCCAACGTTAAACTGATTGCGCATTCTATTTCTGACGCACTTCAAGCACTCGCTGGACGGGGTGAGATGTGGCGGGCCGGGAAGAGTCGGGGGACTTAGTTAAGTTTTTTTGTTGGTAATATTTCGAATTGATATTAATAAAATAGTACCAGTAATAAAACAGGAATAATCCCTCATTGTGGCGCCCCTAGCATTGCCTATTCCGCCTATGCCATGGGCTGGCCCTGGTTCTGTGTTCTGACTGATTACTGACAAAAAAAAATCATTTAGGCCACAGATTGGGTTCAATCCATTGGTTGTTGATTGGATGGAGGCAGATCTGGGGCCCTATTTCACTGATCTGATCTCAAGGTCTGGAGCTCACAGCGCAGGTGCTCTTAGGTCCAAAAGGGTCATTCCTCGTCTCTTAATGAGTCATGGGTGTGTTTTGGGTGTAACGTGCAATAAACCAATCAGAGTCTCATGAGTGACCAGAGATGCCCATGGGTGAACAGATGCGCCAGTGCATTTGATATTTAAACACCGTGGAGCTGGACGTGAACATGAGAACTGCGTCCGGCTGAGACTACACTTGCGTCCCGCCTGGTGTCACATTGCGCCGGGTGTGTTGTAGAGCCCCTGAAGTTTGCAGTGGATTGTACAAACAGTCGAGGTTAAAGCAGGGTTTAAGTCTGGCATATGTCTCCAGAGACATTTTAATTAAAACTTTTGAGGTTAAAAAATTAAAATGTATACCTGGTTCACAAAAAGATCAATAACAGGCATTTAGAAAATAGATTTTGATTTCATGTCGGCTTCAGTAACCAGTGGAACGTCCTTTCTTGCCCATAACCTCAGCAAACCTTGACCACTTTATCAAGTGCAAATGCACCCAATAAGAGCCGCTGGGATCGGGTCACTGAAACCACATTCACAGGTGCTCATGGATTCAATACACTTTCAACTAAGGTATACATACTAATGCAATCTCATTATCTGCAGAAGTAATGAAATATGTTTTCTGTTACCAGGATGAAGCAGAGTTCAGGTGCAGATGGGAATGCGTGAAATATAGTCTTTTCAGGGAATAGCTGAAGGTTACCTGGAGATCACCAGAGTACAATGAGGGAGATCGCTGGAGACTTACGAGCAGAACTACTGTGGTAAGGAGTCTGAAGGTGTGCTCTGTGTACTGGTCGAGATGCAGCGTTGAGTGACGGACAGCAGGTGATCAGGTGATCAGGTGAGAGCGAGCGCTGACTGGAGAGCCTGGTGCCGCCGCAACATGTATTCTGTTCTCACAATGTAAAAAATGCTGACTGAATGAAGAATATGAGTTTTCCTCTTTCTCTGTCCTGAGTAATATTAAGTAACTACATGCACTTACTATAGAGTTAGGGTTTAGCTTAAGCAATGTAATTATGCATAATTGAAGCTATAGTAACTGCATGTAACATATGTAACAATGACATGGTAAAATAAAGAGTTACCGAAAACTCAATATGGAACTTTACCCTGAAACCTAAACTACAAAAATGACACATTAAGCAACCACAGTCATTGTTACTACAATGTTACTAAACCATGGTTACTATATAGATACTGTAGTATTACTATAGTGAAGACATTCTGGCAGCACTTTATTTTCCACTCATTATAGTATACAATAACTGGGTAATAAGTATATAATGGGTAAATACATGGGTTAACTAAACCTAAACGTAACCCATGTATTTTATATTTCCCAGTACTTTCTTAGGTAAGTAAAGTGCAACCGCCTACCCTTTATTTCCCAGTAACAGTGAACTGTAAGCATACTGTAGAATTAAGTGCAACTGACAAAACAGAAAACATGGTTACTACAGTCATGGATTCTACAATATTACTGTGGTAAAGCCATGGTTAATTTCTGTTAGAACTGAACCCTACCTCTAATCAAAGGAGCGATGCAATCTAGAAATGTCCAAAGCTGTCAGTCTTTGTGCAAATTTATTTAATGGAAAGTGAATATTTTAGATCCTTTTACTGGCCACAATCGCCAGTTTTCCACTACTTTTAAACACACGTTGCTATTTGATTTTAAAGGGACTTAACAATGCCTTCACGGTTATTCTAAAACCGTAGAGGATTAAAGATGAATGAAGATATAAGTATGATGCCATGGGACATGTAAAGTATTTCTGCTACTCACATTGTGACAACAGTTGTCAAAAGAGCTGTCTAATCAATCATGTTTTGTCCCAGAATCAGCCCGACGCCGATGGCCCTGTATTTCACTGAAGTCAGTCTCTCCTGCTGAGTCTCGTCCCACTGGAGTACATGGACACTCGGGTGCAGGATTTCAATGTGATTCAGCCCTTGTGTGGCTGGTCGTGTCCCATCATGTTGATAGAGGAACCTGTTAATGCTTCCTACATGCCTGACTCGCTCTCTCACACACATTTACACCCTCACATCCCTCTTCTCCTTTCCAAAGGGAAAATACTGTCAGTGCAGTCTGCTTATTTGAGGGACAGGTTACTCTTTGTTTCTTGAATTTTTGATTGGCCAGAGTGGCCATAATTTCACATGTCAAAGAAATATTCCCTCTTCTATCATTCTGTGATAGAAGTGAAGGCCCATGCTCTGAAACGGGAGGATATAGTCTTGTTATTATTCCCCACACCCTGTTTTTCTAAGGTTCTGCAAACAGTCCTCTCACACAAGGCGACCGTATCCCACTGCACTACAGGCTTTGGGCAAGAAAATAAGCCAAAAGGCAGTCCGCATTCCTCACGGAGTATGAAGACAATGCTAACAATTTCACTGCCAAATGAGAACGACCAACACCATATTCATGCACTGAACAATCATGAGTACAGCATCATCATCATCATCATCAAGAGATAACATAATCAAGAAAACATGGGATGTGTCAGTTTTCAAAAACCCTAGGGTTAACCCTTTAACCCGCATCCTTCCCTCACAGCTCAAAATGACCCGAAGCCCTAAAATACTTCATTTTTTCTTCGTCCAGAAAGCTTAGTTTATTTCATTTTGATATTTTTTCTATTTTTTAATGCATTAATGCATTTTTTTTATTGCATTTACCTTTAAATTACTAGATTGTTTCAATAAATAATAAATACATAGTAAATCAAGCACATTCTTCACATTCTTTCAAATTCAGTTCAAAATAACTCTTTCATGCATAACCGGTAACACTTCAGAACAATGGTCCGTCATTAATAAGTAATGCAGGAGTAATGAGTAGTGCTACATTAACACTTCAGCTACTACTATTAACTAATACAGAAACAAGCTGAACTAATCAGTGAGAATGAATTTAGGACTAAGATAGTTCCTCATAAGGTAATCAATAATTACTGAGCATCATTAATAACTAGTAACTAGGGTTAGTTACTAGTTTACTATAATTAGGGGCAAATTATAGAGAACATTATTGTGTGCCTGAGAAGTAATCAGTCATCTGAAGTGTTACTGCATAACCCTGTTATTCAGCTCAGAATATCTCACATTGTGTGTCTCTGCAGACCTCTTGTGGAAAATAATACTATAAAATGATATTTCATGAGCTCTATATGGAGCAGATGAGCTGTTCCGCTGGGTCCTAAAGTCATTTCTCTTCAGAATGCATTCAGACACACATGTAGACATTATAAAATATATTTTTTGGTAGTTTTAGCATTTTTAGTTTTTCTATGTGTAGCATTCCTCGCATTCCATTCATTCCTAAGGGGGTCAAATTGACCCGCGAGGGAAGGATTTCCTCTTCAAAAACCCTTCGAATCCAGTCAATTTTTATTTGTGCATTCGTGGTTCAATTGCGACGAATGTCCTAGGGTCTTGGACCACTCAGATGAACCCTCAACTTTTAACATTTAAAAAAAAGAGTTTTGGGTCAAAATGACCCAGGGGAAAGTTGAGGGTTAAAGAAGCCATTTTTTGTTTTATACCCAATACTTTGGGGGTGCAGAGGTAATCACATTTCTGTCAGTGAAAGAAGCCAGGCATTGTTCAATGTTGATAAAAACAGGTAATAATAAAGAGAGTTGTAACCAGGCCATACTGAAACCTGAAAGCAACATTGTGCTCATAAATGACAGTATGCAACGTTTGACCTTAAAGCTAACTCAGAAAGATTTTTAAAAGGAAACAGAAAGATTTGGTTACAGCTCTTCGGCATGGCTTTAATTAGTGGGACTC
Source organism: Paracanthobrama guichenoti (assembly GCA_018749465.1). Classification (NCBI taxonomy): domain Eukaryota; kingdom Metazoa; phylum Chordata; class Actinopteri; order Cypriniformes; family Gobionidae; genus Paracanthobrama; species Paracanthobrama guichenoti. Next base: position 6,261,988 of record CM031955.1, read on the forward strand.
CTAGATCCAGAAGCTTTTTCAAACCAGAGAACTGCACAGTGTGATACTAAACGTCAGCGGCGCAATGGTCAACACTCTGAGACAGGCCAGGGTCAGCACTCGGCTGATGCCATCGTGCTGTGAAACTCGTTTAAGCACAGAGAGTATCAGAAGAATAAAGGAATACAGACTAGTGAGGCCATATACAGGAAGAAATGATGACATTCCTGAAGGCCACTTCAGATGCTCGCCAGAACTCAGCGTCGAGTCTGGTGGCCATGTAATCCCAAGATAGAACAGTAGCTCACTTAATGAAGTTGTGTTTGCTCAAATCCAAGGCAACTATGAGCCTTCTCGAGAGGTCAAATAAAACCTACACACTCGGTGCAGATATTTCTCGAATCGAGGTGGTGTCGCATCCTCTGAGGTCACAGCGACGGCAGTAAAAGAGGCTTTTGTCTGTCACAGCATTCCGGAGAGGACTGCCACAAATTGCAGACCTTTAAACAGTTTGCAGAAAACTTACACACAAGCAGACTGCACTATTGTTAGGACATAAGGGGGGAGTCAGATATACCGTTTGTCATCTCAGTGCGGTTGGCTAGTGATGCTATCAGTACAGCGATTGAAAATGAGTATCGTTGATATGATTCGTGTCTTTAGTTTGCACCAGCAGGTTGAGAAGTGCTCTGTTCGTCTCACTTATTCAGGGACATTATGTAGTTGGAGCTACAGATGAGGAAAGGCTGAGGTTTGCAGTTGTATAATGACTAAGGGTTTGTGTTACGGTTCGAAGTTTTAGAATGAACTGGAAACACTGGCTTGTATGCCAGTACAAATGTTTTGTGCTTCAATTGGTTCCTCTCTATATTAGGTGCCTCTAACTATGTATTCATGTTAAAAATCGTTTGGTATAATGTACTTTTTGTGTTGTATTGCTTTTTCTGCTATTGATGTGGGATACGGGATAAGGTTAAGGACAGGTTTAAGGGTGGGTCTCCCTTAAGGTCACAGTATACTCACGGCAAAGTTCTTTTTTGTTCTTCGCTTAGGGGTAAAACAAAGTTCGAAATACGTGACCAGCGATATACTGTTAGCAAACATCCCGACACCACACGCACTGCTGAGAGCGATGTTTAGATGAATATATGAATATGTGCTGCTCTTTCCTCTCAGTGACAGAATAAACACAACAGAAATGAGAAAACATCAGTTGAGAAAGCATCTGATCATAGTGATGAGGATCTGTTTGCTCTGTGAGATTCAGATCTCCAGTCACGTCACGTTTATTTATACACGCTTTATACAGTAGATTGCTTTAAAGCAGCAGCTTTACCGTATTAAACATGAACAACAGTGTCAATTACAATCACAGCTTCAGTTTCTGCTATAAAGCGGCTCTCAGTGTGCTCGTGTTTTTACTCGCGTCTGACCTCGACCGACTGAACACAACAAATGAAGGGCCACACCCACCTATTACATCATCACCACACGGACCAATGGGAGTTCAGAGGCGTTTACCAGCCGGAGAGAACTTTTCCAGGAAGCTGTTTCGAACTCCCAAAACGCACTCCAAGCGAACTTCATGGTCTGATTTTGTTCAAAATGACGTCACAGTTCGTTTATCAGGGCCTAAAGTTGTGTAATACCTTTGCAGTGATATACTGTTAATGAACATCCCAATGCCGTCGGCACTGCTGAGAGCGATGTTTGTGAAGATGAACCATGATGAATATGTAAATATGTGCTGCACACCTGGTCATCAGCTTGTCAGCAGAGAGCTTCATGAACTCAGCTGAGTGTGTCGGATAAGAGAGACATACAGAACGTGCTGTCTCCAGGACCAGGACAGAAAACCACTGGTTAAGAGGAAGAGAGAGGTTCAACAGTCTAATTATGGATATAATTACAGAAATTAAATTCAGATGTAGTTACAGATGTATTGACACGTAGGAATTTTTTTAAAAATGAAAGTAGAACGTAGAAAAAGATCAGCAGGTAGCTACACTATAACATTTTATTAGTTAGACTTATTTTTAAAAAGCATGCAAACTGATTGCCTTTAAAAAAACACAAGTAAAGTGAAATAAGAATAGTATGTATTACTGACAAATGCTTAGTTAGCATAGTTCACTTACACAAGAGTGTTATATATCATTCTTATTTATATATATATAAACATAATATAACATGATATATATTATGTTCCTTCCTTTGAAACCAAATGACTGATTTCTTGTTGCATCGCTGCATTAATAGGAAGAGAATTACAATAATATAAATTAAGTGCCCAACCAAAGGAAACACTGATCACCATAATGGTGACTTCAAACAAAAACATTTTAGGGAAATCAAGATCTTTCAAGAATCAAGAATTTATGATGTTTTCTCAAATGTTTCAGTTGTATTGACAATTCAACATTCATGATGACTTTGGGAAATGAGTGAATGCAAAATAAGTGCAGAAGTGGAGGACATGAGTTAAAAGTCTAGGGAGAAATGTGTTAGTGTTTAATCTTCTGTTATGTTGTAATTTTGAAGATTACCATTGTGGTCAACAGTTGAGGATGGACTGCACAGTCTGCAGACTTTAGTTACAGTACATATTAAAAAAATAAAGTATAATATAAAGTATAAAAGCTAGCAGCTAATTGTAAAATATTTGAGTTAAGAAATCTGATGCATTCAAAGAAAAGAAAAAAACATTTGTAAAGAGCTATAATATTAAATAATATTCCCTTACAGTACATTGTTAAAAATCTAAAGCCGTCTTGAACTACCTGTGAAATGCAACATTTAAATATTCATGCAGTTTTCAGGGGCCGAGCACTGAAGGTGTGTGTTACGTACAGAGGGACACGGAGAACAGGAGATGGAAATGAAGACAGTTCATTGAGTGACCGGGAAGTGCAGCAGATAAAGCGAGTAGTCAGATGAATGAATGGCAGGATAGGGAAGGTAACAGGGCACGGATACTCAGCATCTTTAGTAGGTGAACCAGGAGGACGGAATACAGGAGCCAGGGAGACGATGGAGACAGGAGACAGGAGACAGAGGACGAGGATGAGGACGAGGATGAGGACGAGGACGGGGACGGGGACGAGGACGGGGACGAGGAGACACACTGGAGACAGGGATAAGTCCTTGAGGTAAGTCAACATGTAAGCGTAGTGTTAACGAGACCGGACAGTGACTGAGTGTGTGCGTGGGGCTTAAGTGCAGGCAGTGATGAGATGATGATGAGGTGCAGGTGTGCGTGATCAGTACTCTGGAGAAGCTGTGCGTTGCGCTTGGGAGTGGATGGAGACAGTGTGTAGACATCGTTATTAACCGCTTGCAGGAAACTTATGAAATTTGGCACACAGATTGAGGACAGTCTGAACTGTCACCAGAGCAAATTTGGAGTCTCTAACTCAATCCCACCTAACGCCACCTACTGTCCAACATTGCACTCACGTTTGTGCTACAAACTTTTGAACGGTAAGGGCTAGAAACAATCTCAAGCCGATTGCAAATGCTTTTTCCGGTAAGACCTTCATTCATCTTCGGAACACAAATTAAGAATCAGAACACAAAAAGTATCCTCATCTCTTCATCACATGAACCGCTGGAGTCACATGGGCTATTGTAACCATGTCTTCTCTTCCTTTCTGGCCCTTGAAAGTGTTCATGACGTTGCTGTCTATGGAGGGGTCAGAGAGCTCTGGGGTCATCAGAAATATCTTCATCTGTGTCTGAAGATGAGCGAAGGGCTGACTGGTTTGGAACGACATGAGGAATTAATGACAGGATTATCAGTTTTGTGTGAACTAACCCTTTAACCAGTACTGGAGGAGTCTTTCCCCCAGTTTCACAGACCAGGCTTAAGATAGCCCCAGACTAAAGTGCGTGTTTGAGCTGTTTTAACTGAAAGCATATCTTAAAATATGTCAGTGCCATTGTTTTGTCTCAAGACGCACACCAGTAATGTTTGTTTCTAAGGCACGTTTATTAAAGCTCCTTAAATATCCTGATTGAACTAAGGTCTAATCCTGGCTTAATCTAAGCCCAGTCTGTGAAACCAGACCGTAGTGTTTTAAAGAACTGAAGAAGACTTTCATTTACTCTATCAGTAACCAATGCAGGGCTGTAGTTCTATAGGAGTTACAAAGACTTTTGATGCTAAAATCTTCTTTGCTTGACTTCCTTCATCAAAGTCGTTAAAGTGAGTGATTGGACTTTAGCCGCAAGAAAGTTCAACAAAGCTTTGATTATAATACATGTTTTCTATCATAAAAACCCTAGACAGAGAATATGTGTTCCACCAACTCATTATTCTTTATATGATTTTATTATAGTATCAATTTGATATTTTTCACTTTCATCATGGAAATAATTTATAACACATTTTTGGCTGAATATCCTATCAACACACAAGCTTTATACAAAGCGTCCTTTGGGACACTCGTAATTTTTCCTCATATTTGAGCACTACTTACGTAAGTTACAAAGTTAAACAAACCATAGAGGCCTACAGATGAAACGCCTCCTGAATGGAGCGGCATGCCTACGATAATATTTATACTCATCTCAGGGACCAAAACCTGCAGCTCCCGAGCAAATCTGAGCGCAACACAAGTACAGCAAGATATCGTGAGATGTCAAATAATGTGGAAAATCTTGCCATGCTGCAAGTGTAAATAAACATGCATGTTGTAAATAACTGTCCAGGTCTTCCAAACGTAGCTAAAGCATTGTACAAAAATTATATAATATAAAGTTACATTGTACAATGTGGATGTTGTCATGTTGCCAGAAATAAAGTCATCAAAATGTGCAATGAGCCAGTCTTTACCAGTGCCTGAATTTGTGCACACAATACACTGATTCACGAGCTGGAGAGCTGATTGAGACCCTTAATTAGTTACTCAGTTTAGCCACCACCAACTCAAAGCATGACTTTCAGCTATCGTATTGACAAAATGCATCATGTCAAATGTGAGCCTCTATTTGTTGCAACACGCAGCACCGGTAATGAATGCTGTGGGAGAGAGGTAAAGCAGAGAAGTGTTGGATAGCAGATAAATGACAGCAGAGGTCAAGGGTTTATCCCCACAGCGCAGGCTCTCTGTGCTCAAAGGAAACTGTGAGGTGGCGACTACAGTTTTGCACATTAAATCCAGAGAATTGCAGGAGTTGGGCTGCAGGCAAGTGTTAAAACAAGGGACATACTGTGAGCGTGTCGTCCACGCAGGGAATCGGGTTACTGATGGGTGGGGGTGCCTGAAATCATAGACCGTTTCAGTTTTGAGCCTAGAGGGGGGAAAGGATTTAAAAAGAGTACTTACTATATTTTTGCCATTGCCTTATGATTTCCTAAACCCCTTTGTCGTATCTCACATTCTTGAAAATGTTAGATTACCAGCAGCTGTAATTTATCCTAATACAGGATGTATTACAGTAATGTGGTACTACCATGGATTATTATTATTGAGATGATGACTGACAACTGAGAGATGGTGGGAAATATCCAGAAATATCAAATACCTTGCCTTGTATTCCTCAGTAAACTCCATATGCTCTTGCCTCATTACGAGCAAAAATAACTACTGTCAACTCCCGGAAAATACACTTTCACCTCCATACTACCCCGCCAACTCTTACACAAGATGACTGTGACTCTTCATAAATAAGACTGGCCACCAACACATTATTCCACTTTCACTGACGTGCACTCCAGCAAATCATCGCTTCTTTGCCCTGAACTGGACTCAAATTTGCCTGAACACATGCAGTGCCCACTGAGCCGATGTTTAAGACTGATGTCTCAAAAGTCCTTCATCCAAACTTATTACTCCTGCAACCTGTCGTTTAAATACTCCATCCCATCTTCTACAACATGCTCTTACCTGTTCTCACTCCCATCATCAACACATCTCTTACAACGGGCAACATGTCCTCCACATTTAGGCATTTAAGCTTATTTCTTTCTCTTCAAATTGACTTTAAAAGCCCTTAAAGGCACAATATGTAAGACACCGTGTCACACTCGTCTGACAGAATAAAAGCTCAGCTGCTGACGGCGTGTGTCGCGCTCATCTGACAGAATAAAAGCTCCGCTGCTGACGGCGTGTGTCGCGCTCGTCTGACAGAATAAAAGCTCCGCTGCTGACACCGTGTCACACTCGTCTGACAGAATAAAAGCTCCACTGCTGACGCCATGTCTGACAGAGTAAAAGCTCCGCTGCTGACGCCGTGTGTAGCGCTCGTCTGACAGAATAAAAGCTCCGCTGCTGACACCGTGTGTCGCGCTCGTCTGACAGAATAAAAGCTCAGCTGCTGACGCCGTGTGTCGCGCTCATCTGACAGAATAAAAGCTCAGCTGCTGACACCGTGTGTCGCGCTCGTCTGACAGAATAAAAGCTCCGCTGCTGACACCGTGTCACACTCATCTGACAGAATAAAAGCTCCACTGCTGACGCCATGTCTGACAGAGTAAAAGCTCCGCTGCTGACGCCGTGTGTAGCGCTCGTCTGACAGAATAAAAGATCAGCTGCTGACGCCGTGTGTCGCGCTTCGTCCTGACAGAATAAAAGCTCAGCTGCTGACGCCTGCGTCGCGCTCATCTGACAGAATAAAAGCTCTGCTGCTGATGCCGTGTGTCGCGCTCGTCTGACAGAATAAAAGCTCCGCTGCTGACGCCGTGTGTCGCTCGTCTCGCCTGACAGAATAAATGCTCCGCTGCTGACGCCCTGTGTATCGCGCTTGTCTGACAGAATAAAAGCTCAGCTGCTGACACCGTGTGTCGCGCTCGTCTGACAGAATAAAAGCTCCGCTGCTGACGCCGTGTGTCGCGCTCGTCTGACAGAATAAAAGCTCCGCTGCTGACACCATGTGTCGCACTCGTCTGACAGAATAAAAGCTCCGCTGCTGACGCGGTGTGCCACGCTCGTCTAACAGAATAAAAGCTCCGCTGCTGACACCGTGTCACACTCGTCTGACAGAATAAAAGCTCCGCTGCTGACACCATGTGTCGCGCTCGTCTGACAGAATAAAAGCTCCGCTGCTGACGCGGTGTGCCACGCTCGTCTAACAGAATAAAAGCTCCGCTGCTGACACCGTGTCACACTCGTCTGACAGAATAAAAGCTCAGCTGCTGACGGCGTGTCGCGCTCATCTGACAGAATAAAAGCTCCGCTGCTGACGCGGTGTGCCACGCTCGTCTAACAGAATAAAAGCTCCGCTGCTGACACCGTGTCACACTCGTCTGACAGAATAAAAGCTCCGCTGCTGACGCGGTGTGCCACGCTCGTCTGACAGAATAAAAGCTCAGCTGCTGACGGCGTGTGTCGCGCGCCTGACAGAATAAAAGCTCAGCTGCTGACACCATGTGTCGCACTCGTCTGACAGAATAAAAGCTCCGCTGCTGACGCGGTGTGCCACGCTCGTCTGACAGAATAAAAGCTCAGCTGCTGACGGCGTGTCGCGCTTAAAAGCTCCGCTGCTGACGGGCGTGTGTCGCTTCGTCTGACAGAATAAAAGCTCCGCTGCTGACACCGTGTGTCGCTCTGTCTGACAGAATAAAAGCTCCGCTGCTGACGCCGTGTGTCGCGCTCATCTGACAGAATAAAAGCTCCGCTGCTGACGGTGTGTGTCGCGCTCGTCTGACAGAATAAAAGCTCCGCTGCTGACACCGTGTCACACTCGTCTGACAGAATAAAAGCTCCACTGCTGACGCCATGTCTGACAGAGTAAAAGCTCCGCTGCTGGCGCCGTGTGGCGCTCTTCGTCTGACAGAATAAAAGATCAGCTGCTGACGGCGTGTGTCGCGCTCGTCTGACAGAATAAAAGCTCAGCTGCTGACGCCGTGTGTCGCGCTCATCTGACAGAATAAAAGCTCTGCTGCTGATGCCGTGTGTCGCGCTCGTCTGACAGAATAAAAGCTCCGCTGCTGACGCCGTGTCGCGCTCGTCTGACAGAATAAATGCTCCGCTGCTGACGCCCTGTGTATCGCGCTTGTCTGACAGAATAAAGCTCAGCTGCTGACACCGTGTGTCGCTCGCCTGACAGACAGAATAAAAGCTCCGCTGCTGACGCCGTGTGTCGCGCTCGTCTGACAGAATAAAAGCTCCGCTGCTGACACCATGTGTCGCACTCGTCTGACAGAATAAAAGCTCCGCTGCTGACGCGGTGTGCCACGCTCGTCTAACAGAATAAAAGCTCAGCTGCTGACGGCGTGTGTCGCGCTCGTCTGACAGAATAAAAGCTCAGCTGCTGACACCATGTGTCGCACTCGTCTGACAGAATAAAAGCTCCGCTGCTGACGCGGTGTGCCACGCTCGTCTGACAGAATAAAAGCTCAGCTGCTGACGGCGTGTCGCGCTAAAAGCTCCGCTGCTGACGGCGTGTGTCGCGCTCGTCTGACAGAATAAAAGCTCCGCTGCTGACACCGTGTGTCGCGCTCGTCTGACAGAATAAAAACTCAGCTGCTGACGCCCCAATGTCGCGCTCGCCTGACAGAATAAAAACTCAGCTGCTGGCGCCCTGTGTCGCGCTCGCCTGACAGAATAAAAGCTCAGCTGCTGACGGCGTGTGTCGCGCTCATCTGACAGAATAAAAGCTCCGCTGCTGACGCCGTGTGTCGCGCTGCCGTGACAGAATAAAAGCTCCGCTGCTGACACCGTGTCACACTCGTCTGACAGAATAAAAGCTCCACTGCTGACGCCATGTCTGACAGAGTAAAAGCTCCGCTGCTGACGCCGTGTGTAGCGCTCGTCTGACAGAATAAAAGATCAGCTGCTGACGCCGTGTGTCGCGCTCGTCTGACAGAATAAAAGCTCAGCTGCTGACGCCGTGTGTCGCGCTCATCTGACAGAATAAAAGCTCAGCTGCTGACGCCGTGTGTCGCGCTCGTCTGACAGAATAAAAGCTCCGCTGCTGACACCGTGTGTCGCGCTCGTCTGACAGAATAAAAGCTCCGCTGCTGACGCCGTGTGTCGCGCTCATCTGACAGAATAAAAGCTCCGCTGCTGACGGCGTGTGTCGCGCTCGTCTGACAGAATAAAAGCTCCGCTGCTGACACCGTGTCACACTCGTCTGACAGAATAAAAGCTCCACTGCTGACGCCATGTCTGACAGAGTAAAGCTCGCTGCTGACGCCGTGTGTAGCGCTCGTCTGACAGAATAAAAGATCAGCTGCTGACGGCGTGTGTCGCGCTCGTCTGACAGAATAAAAGCTCAGCTGCTGACGTCATGTGTCGCGCTCATCTGACAGAATAAAAGCTCTGCTGCTGATGCCGTGTGTCGCTGCGTCTGACAGAATAAAAGCTCCGCTGCTGACGCCGCAGGTCGCGCTCGTCTGACAGAATAAATGCTCCGCTGCTGACGCCCCTGTGTATCGCGCTTGTCTGACAGAATAAAAGCTCAGCTGCTGACACCGTGTGTCGCGCTCGTCTGACAGAATAAAAGCTCCGCTGCTGACGCCGTGTGTCGCGCTCGTCTGACAGAATAAAAGCTCCGCTGCTGACACCATGTGTCGCACTCGTCTGACAGAATAAAAGCTCCGCTGCTGACGCGGTGTGCCGCGCTCGTCTGACAGAATAAAAGCTCAGCTGCTGACGGCGTGTCGCGCTAAAAGCTCCGCTGCTGACGGGCGTGTCGCGCTCGTCTGACAGAATAAAAGCTCCGCTGCTGACACCGTGTGTCGCGCTCGTCTGACAGAATAAAAACTCAGCTGCTGACGCCCGTGTCGCGCTCGTCTGACAGAATAAAAGCTCCGCTGCTGACGCCGTGTGTCGCGCTCGTCTGACAGAATAAAAGCTCCGCTGCTGACACCGTGTCGCGCTCGTCTGACAGAATAAAAGCTCCGCTGCTGACACGTGTCACACTCGCCTGACAGAATAAAAGCTCCACTGCTGACGCCATGTCTGACAGAGTAAAAGCTCCGCTGCTGACGCCGTGTGTCGCGCTCATCTGACAGAATAAAAGCTCCGCTGCTGACGGCGTGTGTCGCGCTCATCTGACAGAATAAAAGCTCCGCTGCTGACACCGTGTCACACTCATCTGACAGAATAAAAGCTCCACTGCTGACGCCATGTCTGACAGAGTAATAGCTCCGCTGCTGACGCCGTGTGTGTAGCGCTCGTCTGACAGAATAAAAGATCAGCTGCTGACGGCGTGTGTCGCGCTCGTCTGACAGAATAAAAGCTCAGCTGCTGACGCCGTGTGTCGCGCTCATCTGACAGAATAAAAGCTCTGCTGCTGATGCCGTGTGTCGCGCTCGTCTGACAGAATAAAAGCTCAGCTGCTGACACCATGTGTCGCGACTTCGTCTGACAGAATAAAAGCTCCGCTGCTGACGCGGTGTGCCACGCTCGTCTGACAGAATAAAAGCTCCGCTGCTGACGCGGTGTGCCACGCTCGTCTGACAGAATAAAAGCTCAGCTGCTGACGGCGTGTCGCGCTAAAAGCTCCGCTGCTGACGGCGTGTGTCGCGCTTCGTCTGACAGAATAAAAGCTCCGCTGCTGACACCGTGTGTGTCGCGCTTCGTCCTGACAGAATAAAAGCTCCGCTGCTGACGCCGTGTGTCGCGCTCATCTGACAGAATAAAAGCTCCGCTGCTGACGGTGTGTGTCGCGCTCGTCTGACAGAATAAAAGCTCCGCTGCTGACACCGTGTCACACTCGTCTGACAGAATAAAAGCTCCACTGCTGACGCCATGTCTGACAGAGTAAAGCTCCGCTGCTGACGCCGTGTGTAGCGCTTTCGTCTGACAGAATAAAAGATCAGCTGCTGACGGCGTGTGTCGCGCGCGCTCGTCTGACAGAATAAAAGCTCAGCTGCTGACGCCGTGTGTCGCGCTCATCTGACAGAATAAAAGCTCTGCTGCTGATGCCGTGTGTCGCGCTCGTCTGACAGAATAAAAGCTCCGCTGCTGACGCCGTGTGTCGCGCTCGTCTGACAGAATAAATGCTCCGCTGCTGACGCCCTGTGTATCGCGCTTGTCTGACAGAATAAAAGCTCAGCTGCTGACACCGTGTGTCGCGCTCGTCTGACAGAATAAAAGCTCCGCTGCTGACGCCGTGTGTCGCGCTCGTCTGACAGAATAAAAGCTCCGCTGCTGACACCATGTGTCGCACTCGTCTGACAGAATAAAAGCTCGCTGCTGACGCGGTGTGCCACGCTCGTCTAACAGAATAAAAGCTCAGCTGCTGACGGCGTGTGTCGCGCTCGTCTGACAGAATAAAAGCTCAGCTGCTGACACCATGTGTCGCTTTTCGTCTGACAGAATAAAAGCTCCGCTGCTGACGCGGTGTGCCACGCTCGTCTGACAGAATAAAAGCTCAGCTGCTGACGGCGTGTCGCGCTAAAAGCTCCGCTGCTGACGGCGTGTGTCGCGCTCGTCTGACAGAATAAAAGCTCCGCTGCTGACACCGTGTGTCGCGCTTCGTCCTGACAGAATAAAAACTCAGCTGCTGACGCCCTGTGTCGCGGCTCGTCTGACAGAATAAAAACTCAGCTGCTGACGCCCTGTGTCGCGGCTCGTCTGACAGAATAAAAGCTCAGCTGCTGACGGCGTGTGTCGCGCTCATCTGACAGAATAAAAGCTCCGCTGCTGACGCCGTGTGTCGCGCTCGTCTGACAGAATAAAAGCTCCGCTGCTGACACCGTGTCACACTCGTCTGACAGAATAAAAGCTCCACTGCTGACGCCATGTCTGACAGAGTAAAAGCTCCGCTGCTGACGCCGTGTGTAGCGCTCGTCTGACAGAATAAAAGATCAGCTGCTGACGCCGTGTGTCGCGCTCGTCTGACAGAATAAAAGCTCAGCTGCTGACGCCGTGTGTCGCGCTCATCTGACAGAATAAAAGCTCAGCTGCTGACGCCGCGGTGTCGCGCTTCGTCTGACAGAATAAAAGCTCCGCTGCTGACACCGTGTGTCGCGCTCGTCTGACAGAATAAAAGCTCCGCTGCTGACGCCGTGTGTCGCGCTCATCTGACAGAATAAAAGCTCCGCTGCTGACGGCGTGTGTCGCGCTCGTCTGACAGAATAAAAGCTCCGCTGCTGACACCGTGTCACACTCGTCTGACAGAATAAAAGCTCCACTGCTGACGCCATGTCTGACAGAGTAAAAGCTCCGCTGCTGACGCCGTGTGTAGCGCTCGTCTGACAGAATAAAAGATCAGCTGCTGACGGCGTGTGTCGCGCTCGTCTGACAGAATAAAAGCTCAGCTGCTGACGTCATGTGTCGCGCTCATCTGACAGAATAAAAGCTCTGCTGCTGATGCCGTGTGTCGCGCTCGTCTGACAGAATAAAAGCTCCGCTGCTGACGCCGTGTGTCGCGCTCGTCTGACAGAATAAATGCTCCGCTGCTGACGCCCTGTGTATCGCGCTTGTCTGACAGAATAAAAGCTCAGCTGCTGACACCGTGTGTCGCGCTCGTCTGACAGAATAAAAGCTCCGCTGCTGACGCCGTGTGTCGCGCTCGTCTGACAGAATAAAAGCTCCGCTGCTGACACCATGTGTGTCGCTTTCGTCCTGACAGAATAAAAGCTCCGCTGCTGACGCGGTGTGCCGCGCTCGTCTGACAGAATAAAAGCTCAGCTGCTGACGGCGTGTCGCGCTAAAAGCTCCGCTGCTGACGGCGTGTGTCGCGCTCGTCTGACAGAATAAAAGCTCCGCTGCTGACACCGTGTGTCGCGCTCGTCTGACAGAATAAAAACTCAGCTGCTGACGCCCTGTGTCGCGGCTCGTCTGACAGAATAAAAGCTCCGCTGCTGACGCCGTGTGTCGCGCTCGTCTGACAGAATAAAAGCTCCGCTGCTGACACCGTGTGTCGCGCTCGTCTGACAGAATAAAAGCTCCGCTGCTGACACCGTGTCACACTCGTCTGACAGAATAAAAGCTCCACTGCTGACGCCATGTCTGACAGAGTAAAAGCTCCTGCTGACGCTGCGTGTCGCGCTCATCTGACAGAATAAAAGCTCCGCTGCTGACGCCGTGTGTCGCGCTCATCTGACAGAATAAAAGCTCCGCTGCTGACACCGTGTCACACTCATCTGACAGAATAAAAGCTCCACTGCTGACGCCATGTCTGACAGAGTAATAGCTCCGCTGCTGACGCCGTGTGTAGCGCTCGTCTGACAGAATAAAAGATCAGCTGCTGACGGCGTGTGTCGCGCTCGTCTGACAGAATAAAAGCTCAGCTGCTGACGCCGTGTGTCGCGCTCATCTGACAGAATAAAAGCTCTGCTGCTGATGCCGTGTGTCGCGCTCGTCTGACAGAATAAAAGCTCCGCTGCTGACGCCATGTGTCGCGCTCGTCTGACAGAATAAATGCTCCGCTGCTGACGCCCTGTGTATCGCGCTTGTCTGACAGAATAAAAGCTCAGCTGCTGACACCGTGTGTCGCGCTCGTCTGAGAGAATAAAAGCTCCGCTGCTGACGCCGTGTGTCGCGCTCGTCTGACAGAATAAAAGCTCTGCTGCTGATGCCGTGTGTCGCGCTCGTCTGACAGAATAAAAGCTCAGCTGCTGACACCATGTGTCGCACTCGTCTGACAGAATAAAAGCTCCGCTGCTGACGCGGTGTGCCACGCTCGTCTGACAGAATAAAAGCTCAGCTGCTGACGGCGTGTCGCGCTAAAAGCTCCGCTGCTGACGGCGTGTGTCGCGCTCGTCTGACAGAATAAAAGCTCAGCTGCTGACGGCGTGTCTCGCGCTCGTCTGACAGAATAAAAGCTCAGCTGCTGACGGCGTGTGTCGCGCTCGTCTGACAGAATAAAAGCTCAGTTGCTGACGGCGTGTGTCACGCTCGTCTGACAGAATAAAAGCTCAGCTGCTGACGCCGTGTGTCGCACTCGTCTGACAGAATAAAAGCTCCGCTGCTGACGCCGTGTGTCGCGCTCGTCTGACAGAATAAAAGCTCCGCTGCTGACGCCGTGTGTCGCACTCGTCTGACAGAATAAAAGCTCCGCTGCTGACGCGGTGTGTCACGCTCGTCTGACAGAATGAAAGCTCAGCTGCTGACGGCGTGTCGCGCTAAAAGCTCCGCTGCTGACGGCGTGTGTCGCGCTCGTCTGACAGAATAAAAGCTCCGCTGCTGACACCGTGTGTCGCGCTCGTCTGACAGAATAAAAACTCAGCTGCTGACGCCCTGTGTCGCGGCTCGTCTGACAGAATAAAAACTCAGCTGCTGACGCCCTGTGTCGCGGCTCGTCTGACAGAATAAAAGCTCCGCTGCTGACGCCGTGTCGCGCTTCGTCTGACAGAATAAAAGCTCCGCTGCTGACACCGTGTCGCACTCGTCTGACAGAATAAAAGCTCAGCTGCTGACGCCATGTGTCACGCTCGTCTGACAGAATAAAGCTCCGCTGCTGACGCCGTGTATCGCGCTCATCTGACAGAATAAAAGCTTCGCTGCTGACGGCGTGTGTCGCGCTCGTCTGACAATAAAAGCTCAGCTGCTGACGTCGTGTGTCGCTCGTCTGACAGAATAAAAGCTCCGCTGCTGATGCCATGTCTGACAGAATAAAAGCGCCGCTGCTGACGCCGCAGTGTCGCGCGCTCGTCTGACAGAATAAAAGCTCCGCTGCTGACACCGTGTGTCGCGCTCGTCTGACAGAATAAAAGCTCAGCTGCTGACGCGCGCGTGTCGCGCTCGTCTGACAGAATAAAAGCTCAGCTGCTGACGGCGCAGTCGCGCTTCGTCTGACAGAATAAAAGCTACGCTGCTGACGCCGTGTGTGTCGCGCTCGTCTGACAGAATAAAAGCTCCGCTGCTGACGCCGTGTGTCGCGCTCGTCTGACAGAATAAAAGCTCCGCTGCTGATGCCGTGTGTCGCGCTCGTCTGACAGAATAAAAGCTCCGCTGCTGACGCCGTGTGTCGCGCTCGTCTGACAGAATAAAAACTCAGCTGCTGACGCCCTGTGTCGCGCTCGTCTGACAGAATAAAAGCTCCGCTGCTGACGCCGCGTGTGTCGCTTTCGCCTGACAGAATAAAAGCTCCGCTGCTGACGCCGCGTGTCGCGCTGCGTCTGACAGAATAAAAGCTCCGCTGCTGACACCGTGTCGCACTCGTCTGACAGAATAAAAGCTCCGCTGCTGACACCGTGTCGCACTCGTCTGACAGAATAAAAGCTCAGCTGCTGACGCCATGTGTCACGCTCGTCTGACAGAATAAAAGCTCCGCTGCTGACGCCGTGTATCGCGCTCATCTGACAGAATAAAAGCTTCGCTGCTGACGGTGTGTGTCGCGCTCGTCTGACAATAAAAGCTCAGCTGCTGACGTCGTGTGTCGCTCGTCTGACAGAATAAAAGCTCCGCTGCTGATGCCATGTCTGACAGAATAAAAGCGCCGCTGCTGACGCCGTGTGTCGCGCTCGTCTGACAGAATAAAAGCTCCGCTGCTGACACCGTGTGTCGCGCTCGTCTGACAGAATAAAAGCTCAGCTGCTGACGGCGTGTGTCGCGCTCGTCTGACAGAATAAAAGCTCAGCTGCTGACGGCGTGTGTCGCGCTCGTCTGACAGAATAAAAGCTCCGCTGCTGACGCCGTGTGTCACGCTCGTCTGACAGAATAAAAGCTCCGCTGCTGATGCCGTGTGTCGCGCTCGTCTGACAGAATAAAAGCTCCGCTGCTGACGCCGTGTGTCGCGCTCGTCTGACAGAATAAAAACTCAGCTGCTGACGCCCTGTGTCGCGCTCGTCTGACAGAATAAAAGCTCCGCTGCTGACGCCGTGTGTCGCTCGTCTGACAGAATAAAAGCTCCGCTGCTGACGCCGTGTGTCGCGCGCTCGTCTGACAGAATAAAAGCTCCGCTGCTGACACCGTGTCGCACTTTCGTCTGACAGAATAAAAGCTCCGCTGCTGACGCCGTGTGTCGCGCTCGTCTGACAGAATAAAAGCTCCGCTGCTGACACCGTGTCGCACTCGTCTGACAGAATAAAAGCTCAGCTGCTGACGCCGTGTGTCACGCTCGTCTGACAGAATAAAAGCTCCGCTGCTGACGCCGTGTATCGCGCTCGTCTGACAGAATAAAAGCTTCGCTGCTGACGGCGTGTCTCACGCTCGTCTGACAATAAAAGCTCAGCTGCTGACGGCGTATGTCGCTCGTCTGACAGAATAAAAGCTCCGCTGCTGATGCCATGTCTGACAGAATAAAAGCTCCGCTGCTGACGCCGTGTGTCGCGCTCGTCTGACAGAATAAAAGCTCCGCTGCTGACGCCATGTGTCGCGCTCGTCTGACAGAATAAAAGCTCCGCTGCTGACGCCGTGTGTCGCGCTCGTCTGACAGAATAAAAGCTCCGCTGCTGACGCCGTGTGTCGTGCTCGTCTGTCATTAGCAATCTCTCATTCAGCTCCACAGCACTCGCCCTGCTCTGCTTCATATACAGTAACGTTAATAATCTCATCTATGAACATAATTTCTGCCCGAGTCCCATCTGATTCTCCGGTGAAGACTACAACTCCCATGAATCTGCGCTCAATCTCTGCATCATCACGATATGCCTTTATTTTGAATAGGTGACCTCTAGCGGCGAAAAACTACATAGTGTGCCTTTAATCAATAAAACCCAAACTAGCTTAAAAAAATTGACATTTCACAAAGATTGCTCTGCTACGGCCACTAAAATTCTGCAGCTGTGTGCCTCAAGGTTCAGTGCTGGGTCCTTTTCTGTTCTTGAAATACACACCTTTATTGGGCATAATAGTCACACAACTTCTATTACTGATACAGTCATTTCAACCTGATGACCCCACCATCATTTATGCAACTTTACCACAATTGCAACAGATCAGAATGTTATAAAGCATGAATCGTGCATATAAACGTCAGGAAAATTAGACCCTACTTGTCCAAGTCTACTGCATACCTCCTAGTCCAAGTCATTTCAAGACAAGATTTCTGCAATGCTCTGTTGGCTGACCTTCACACTAGCACATGGCTAAACCTCTGCAGATGATCCAGAATGTGGCAGTGCATCTGGTCTTCAGTCGATCACCACATCACACCCCCGCTGCTCTTACTGCACTACACTGTAAAATCCAACACGTTTTAGTTAACTTGACTTAATGTCTTAACTTAATTGTAAAAATCTAGTAATCTGTACTATTCACATACTACGCCTTTTTTTACGTTAAGATTGATTGATTGGTTTGAGTACCATTTTGTCAAGTAAAAAAAAACAACAACAAAAAACCTTTTTGACCACCTTTTTGAGGTGGCCAATTCAATAACTCTTCATTTCAACATTGATTCTCCTTATGCAATCTGACGCAAAGCATGCTGGGAACTAGAAATCTGCCACACTCGTTCGGTTTAAGTTCAGCTAAATATAATCAGTAATTGAGTTCACTTAATTCTTTAATGTTTAAACAATGGTCACTGGAGCAAGAATAGTACGCTTAATGTATTCTGACTGCTGGAATGCATTAGTAGTTGTATAACATCACAGGTAAGGCAGAGTCTTCAGGCAGGTGTGGATGTTGATCATATTCAAGCTGCTGCAATGAAAAACATACAATAACACACTCACGCATGTGAGGGGCGTTCACAGCTTCCAAACACAAGCAAAGACAGCACAAGTTCTTCTGGCTCTTGTGCACTAAATGTTAAACAATAAACTAGAGTTTGATGATTTTATTAAACAATATGGGCTTTTACACATCTTGTTTATTTTATACATTATAAAATGCGGCGGTTTATGCATGCCTAGGTCAGTAGTGGGTCAATGGTGACCTCTGGTGGCGATCTGAAGTGAAGTCAGTGTGGATGTGACCTCTCAGGAGTCTTGAGGAATGAAAGACATCATCTCACTTTACATTTGTCTGCATCTCATCAGTGTTATTGTGTCTTTGCATTATCCCAGTTTGTTTTAAACTGATGGACCCTGTTATTTACATGTGGAAAACATCAATTTATAAAGACCTTAAGAAACTTTTAAATTCCTGAATTTTGACAGACATATGGCCTCATAAAGCAGGATAACATGTGGTTAATTAACTTCCAATTCTGGCAGCTGTTGCTCACATCCCATGTGAAATTATAAGGGAAACTAAAGTGATTTTCATTAGGGAAATAGAAGAAATCGACAATTGGAGCAATTGCCTAGCAATGTCAATGATTATTATGCATAGCTTGATAAAAGTAAAACCCAGCAATTGGTTTCCAACTTCAGCCTGAAGTATATTTGTAAATATGCACATTTTAAGAATTCATCCATTCATCAGTTTTTCATCAATGACTGAAAACCTTGTGCTAGATCAAAATTGGCAAACTACGGCCCTCAGCATGATTCAATCTGGCCCACGAGTCAATTATCCTGCGCCTGTCCTGTCATGCAATCGCTCTGTTATCTTCAGTAGCACTTAACAAGCCTCAACAAGTGTTTACCATGCAGTGAAACTATAACTGATCTGGACACAACATGCAAAATCTTGATCTCAGAGTCAGAGTCAATCAAGAAGACATAATACTGTTATAGACGGCATTATTTTCTAAATCTGAAGAAAAGGTGAGAAAACTATTCAGTGAAAAACTACAGGATCATTTGAAAATCTAAAGAGCTGGATTGAGCTTGTAGGACTAGGAAGCCAATGGCATCACTAGAAAAGCCCAGACGCATTGTGGTCAGATTTCAGCAGATAAAGCTAAACACGTGAGAGGTCAGGCTTCTGTTTTAATGAGGAGTTCCCTGAAATCATCCAGCAAGGACATTTTACCATATATTACTGCCAGCAATGAAGGCAGAGGTGATATGTGACCCTGGACCACAAAACCAGTCATACAGCCAGACATTTTTTTAAATTGAGATTTATACATGATCTGAAATCTGAAATAATCTTTCCAATCTGAGAGGGCACAGAGTCGACCACCAAAAGATGTTGCAAACATTTTGGGAGAAGGAGTAGATGCATGAATAAAGCTTTAGGCGGATAGGATTTTAAATAGTAAAAGATGTGGGATTATGATAAGGAATATGTCCAGGAACTGCTTGACATAAGATTTGATTTTATCTTGTATCTCTGGCTTACAGCTTTATCAGGTAAACATTCATATTCCTCAAAGAGTATCAAATTTGCTGTATGTAACTGTGCATGGTAAAACTCAAAATTAAAGACATTTTCATGTGATCTTTAAAAAGATTAATTGGTTTGCATTTAGTTGAAAATAATTGAGCTGTTCTTACAAGCTAAACACAGAACCCTTGTCACTTGCTACAATATGTAGTTTCTTGGTAAATTAGTTGCCATATAATTTAGTCCTGCGTATTCATAAATTGTCAAAAGTAAAAAAAAAAAGTTATGTTTAATGCTCTTATATGTGACTGTATGTACAGGTATGCATGAGAATTTAATTGACTTGCTTTTAAACGATATCCTGCTTGCTTTTTCAGAGAACCCAAAAGAAAAGAGGCACAGTCTGACATATAATAAGCCAGTTTTTAAAAACTTGAACTGTTGCACCACTTGTAGCAATAATGACTTCACGGTGGTCAAAGAGGCATAAATTGAAATCAGTGATTAAGTCCACAGAGTCAGAAATACTGCAACAATTTAATGAAACCAGTGCACAAAATTCTGTCACAAAAAAACCATGTTGAAGCAGTAAAAGATTATGTTGAGTACCCTAAAGTTGTTATAGAGTCAGCTGGTTGAGATTGTAATGATTCAGTCACAGATGAGTTCACTGGTTCTGTGAGGTTCTGTTGCATCCAATCAATATGCATGATGTTAATAATGACACAGTCAACTCATCAGACTTTGACTCTGATACTGAATCAGAAGCTCCAACGAGTGAGTTTCTTTTAAGGAGTTTGCGATATTGGGCCTTTACCTTCTCAGTCTCACTTGCTGCACAGTTCTTAAGACCCAAACCCATGTATCTACCATAAAGATGGAAGGTGGGGAGAATTATCATTTTGGCTTGGCAAAGGGGATAGTGTCATGTTTGAAAAGGTTAAGCAAACAGTTCAATTACAGTTTAGATGGGCTTTAGAATGGTTGAAATGTATTGGTACAAGTATGCTCTTTTGTGTGTGATGCCCCTGCCAGAGCCTTTGTAAAAAATACAAAATCTCACAATGGCTACTCAGGCTGTGACAAATGTGTTCAAGTGGGTGAGTGGCAAAACAAAATGACACACCCAGAAACTGATGCAAAGTTGAGGACTGATTCTGATTTTAATGGTATGATTGATGAAGACCACCACTTGAACCAAAAACTTTCTCCTTTAACTGGCTTGGTAAAAATGGTTACCAAGTTTCTTTTAGATTATATGCACTTATGCTGTCTAGGCATCACTAAGAAACCTTTTGAATTTATGGATAAGAGGTCAATTGCTGAAAAGCTGAGTCCCTACACGCCTGTTGAGTTTAGCCGGAAACCAAGAGGGTTATCAGAAATTGACCGCTGGACTTCCGGTGTAGTGCTGAAGCAGACGGCTGCTTGAAATAACGTCTCCAAACCGATCGATTGTAATCAACCCCTGGGAAATACACTTGGGAAGTTAAAAACAAGCTGAAATTTAACATGGAAGGGGAGAAGCAAAAAAAGGTTTAAAAATAAAGCAGGCTCCAAACGGGAAAAAGGAGAAACAACCGAATATATATTGACGGCGCCGAAGACGGCAATGGAAATAATGGCGATGCTGGAAAAGCAAACGAAGCAGTAGCTAGCTAGCCTGTATACCAATACAGGCCATAGGAGAAGAAATACGAGCTTTTAGAGCGGACTTCAAAAATGATATGGGTGCATTTCGACTCTCACTTTGGAATGATATGCGGAATGAGCTGAACGATTTTAGAGAAGAAATTAATCAGAAATTTAAAGACTTCTCAGGCGAAATGCAAACCACAAACACCAGAGTTAGGGAAACAGGACAACGCATAGCCGACATGGAAGAATGGAATGTAGCAGCAAGTGATGCATTCCATTTTACGTCCCGACGAGTTTGTGACAAGGCTTATAAAAGTCGGAGCTTGGCCTGTTGTTCACGGAAACGGAGATTGGAATACAACGCTGCCACAGAGCACTCGTTCCAAAGCCTCCCCGCGATGCACCATCCAGATCGCTGGTTCTCTGCTTCCAAGAGTTTAGAGTGAAAGAACAAGTACTGCACACTGCATGGGAAAAGAAAGAATTTTGGTTAGAAGGAAAGAGGATCTATTTCGACTCGGACTACCCTCCAGAGATATTGAAAAAGAGGAAGGAATTTGTGGGAATTTTAAAGGAGCTCAAATCCAAGGGGATTCGGTTTCAAACGCCATACCCAGCAAAGCTGAGAGTGTTCTTTGAAAACGGTACCCAAATCTACAAGGCAGTTAAAGACTTGAAGAAGAAGGGATTCTCTTCTGATAACTTCAAGGAGCCTGAACCAAAACAGCGGAGACTTGCAACGTGGAAAACAGCACCTCAGTCCTAAATGTGGTAATAAATTATTTGCTTCAATCTTATCTAAGAGATTAGAGGGTATCATCCCTGAGTTGGTGGATCTTGATCAAACTGGCTTTATGCAAACACAGGATAATATAAGGAGAGCATTGCAAGGAATGAGTCATGTTGTAACAGAAAATACACTCACCTAAAGGATTATTAGGAACACCTGTTCAATTTCTCATTAATGCAATTATCTAATCAACCAATCACATGGCAGTTGCTTCAATGCATTTATTCAAGATTCAAGATTCAAGAGTTTTATTTGTCACATACACAGTTATATACAGAATATACAACCGGCAGTGAAATGTAAACAGGTCCGCTCCATGGACAGTGCAAATTCACAGTTAAAAACACAAGGAGGAAATTATAATAGAAATAGGATAAAAAGTACTAATATATATATATATATATATATATATATATATATATATATAAATAAATCTGTAAATTATAAGTAAAAAGTCAAGTAAAAAAAAGTAAAAAGTAAAAAAATAAGAATAAAGAAGTGGAATAAAATAATTGAAGTAGACTGTGCAGTGAGTAAACTGTAGACTTATAAATGTGTGGTTAACAAATGTATAAGAGTATAATGTGCAAACAGGTTTATGACAGGTTACACAGTAACAACGAGAACAGAAAGTGCAGTGCAATGTCAGTGTATCGATGTTTATCCTGAAGTGAAGTCACGTGATGTTAAGTGACTGAGTTCAGGAGTCTGATGGCCTGGGGAAGAAGCTCCTCCTGAGTCTCTCAGTTTTGGCCATCAGGCTTGAAGCGCTTACCAGATGGCAGCAGCGTGAAATGAGGGTTTGCAGGGTGATTAGAGTCCTTGATGATTTTAGTAGCTCTACCTTTGCAGCGTTTGGTGTAGACATCCTGCAGAGACGGGAGAGCTGACCCTGAGATGCGCTTGGATAAGCGCACGACTCTTTGCAGGGCTTTGCAGTCATGACTGGTGCTGTTCCCATACCACGCTGTGATGCACTGAGTTAATACACTTTCTATCGCCCCTAAATAGAACGTTTTCAGGATAGCTGGTGAAACCCTGAATTTCCTCAGCTGGCACAGGTGGTACAGTCTTTTCCTGGCTTTTTTCACCTGTGTCTGAATGTGAGCAGTCCAGGTCAGGTCCTCGGAGATGTTTACACCCAGGTACTTGAAGCTGCTCACTCTCTCTACTGGTGACCCGCTGATCATGAGAGGGGGAGTATGTCCGTTGCTGTCTCTTCCTGAAGTCCACAATCATTTCTTTGGTCTTGCCAACATTCAGAGAGAGACAGTTGTCCTGGCACCATGATGTTAGATGCTCCACCTCATCCAAGTATGCCGTCTCGTTGTTGGAGATGAGGCCCAGGACAACAGTATCATCAGCAAATTTGATGATAGAGGTGGAGCTGTGTGTGGACAAACAGTCATGTGTGTAGAGAGAGTAGAGCAGGGGACTCAGGACACAGCCCTGTGGAGCTCCCACACTCAGGGTGATGGAGGTGGAGGTGGACTGGCCTATTCTCACCACCTGAGGCCTGCCAGTGAGGAAGTCCTCAATCCAGTGGCAGAGAGAAGGATTCAGGCCGAGATCCAGGAGTTTGGAGGTTAGCTTGATGGGAACTATGGTGTTAAAGGCTGAGCTATAGTCAATAAATAGCAGCCTTACGTAGTTCCCACTTTTGCTGTCGATGTGAGTGAGAGAGGAGTGGAGGACATGAGAGATGGCATCTTCAGTCGATCTATTGGGACGATAGGCAAACTGAAGAGGGTCCAAAGTGTCAGGAATGAAGGCGCAAATGGTGTTTTTAATGAGTCTCTCAAAGACCTTCATGACTATAGACGTGAGAGCCACTGGATGATAGTCATTTAGGCAAGAGGGTTTACTGTTCTTAGGGACAGGGATGATGGTGGATTTTTTGAAGGCGGTGGGGACCACAGATGTAGCGAGGGACTCATTAAAGATAGATGTAAACAACCCGGCGAGCTGATCAGCGCAGGACCGCAGAACACGACCTGAAATACCATCTGGCCCAGCAGCTTTCCTGACGTCCACACGCTTGAGTGCCTCCGAGACAGAGATCACGTGGTTGTTGCTGCTCTGAGTAATTCCCTCTGACGCACCACTTGGCGGAGTCGCGTTGCCACGGTTACAGTCAAAGCGAGCGTAGAAAGAGTTTAACTCATTCACAAGCGACGGATCAGCGCTCACCTCTGCAGAGGATTTAAATCCAAAAGAGCAGATGGACCTCAGACCCTGCCACATGTGCCGCGAGTCGTTGAGTTGGAAATGAGACTCCACTCGGTCTTTGTAACGGAGTTTTGCGGCTTTAACTGCGCGTCTGAGAGCATAGCAGGACGATCTGTATTCATTCATATTCCCCGTTAGGAGACCGGCGTTGTAAGTGGCAGTGCGTGTGTTCACTGCAGCGTGGATTGAATTGTCCACCCACGGTTTCTGATTTGAGAAGGACGTTATTGTTATTGTTTGTGTGGCTTGCTCCGTAAGCGTGTTGATGAAGCAAAGCGCCACATCTGTGAACTCGCTGACGTCAACTGAACTCGCTCGGAACATGTCCCAATCCACATCATCCAGAGCTGCCTGTAGCGCGGTCTCTGAATGGGGCGACCAGCGTTTAACTTCCCGCCTCACCGGGGTTCCTGAACGAGCCTTTGTTTGTATCCAGGTGTGAGGAAAACGGCGGCATGATCCGATTTTCCAAAAGCTGGAAGTTCTTAAACGGAGAGTAGCAATGATCCAGCGTGTTTGCTCCTCGTGTAGGACAGGAGACGTGCTGGTGAAAGTCTGGCAGGACTTTCTTTAGGTTTGCTTTGTTGAAATCGCCCGCGGCGATGTACGCCGCGTCGGGGTGTTTGTTTATGACGCCGCTGGCAACATCATGAAGGCCAGATAAAGCCAGCCCTGTGTCTGCCTGTGGTGGAATGTAAAGAGCAGTTGCGACGACCACAGAAAACTCCCTCGGCAGATAGAATGGGCGGCAAATGATTGTTAAATGTTCCAGATGAGGCGAGCAGGACCGCGAGAGAATGGTGATGTTCCTGGGGTCGCACCATTTCTTGTTGATCATGAAGCATACTCCACCGCCTTTGGATTTACCGGCCTCGGCTGTTCTGTCCATCCGAAAAACAGAGAAGTTCTCAGACGGCGTCACAGCTGTGTCTGGAACCGCGGGCGTGAGCCATGTTTCGGACAAACAAAAGATGTTACAGTCTCTCATGTCCCGTTGAAAACTTATCCTGGCTCTAAGATCGTCCATCTTATTCTCCAAGGATTGAACATTTGCTAGAAGAATGCTCGGGAGGGGAGGGCTGAATGCCCTTTTCCTCAGTCTGTTACGGATACCAGTGCGTTTCCCACGGTGTTTCTTGATTCTTCGCCGTTGACTCGTCTGGCCATTGTTCAACTCGGCATTCCGAAGGATCTCAGATGGCCACAGAGGATCGGCGAAAGTGTCCTGAAGCAGTCCAGTGTAGAGGTAACCAATGTCCAAAAGAGTTTTGCTGTCATAGCAGATCAATGCAGTTGATAAGTTTGTAAAAACTGAGAGTAAAAGAAAGTAAAATAGTAAATAAAAGCACAGTCTTCGCGGAGCGACTGAACAGCGACCGAACACGGCAGCGCCATTTTGAAGAGAAGATACTTCAAACGGCCTTGCCAGGCGCCCTCGAACACATCAAACGACGAGGACGGGATATAAGCAAACTTAAAACAATCTTCACATAAACCCATTATAATAAATGTCATATTTACCCGTGGCCTTCATATGTAATCAATATATCAATATAATCTGCTTGATAAGTCGCTTTGGATAGGAGCATCTGCTAAATGATTAAATGTAATATACATATTTGATAATAATAAAGCTATCAAACAGTCTGCACTGCATAAATAATACATTAAATATAGATTATGCCTTATTGAAGCTACAGTTATTGTTGTTTCCTTTGTTCTGTGATGAACATTAATGACAGGCATCATTAATGGCTGGAGAAAATTAACTTCTTTTAACTTTTGAGCGCTGTGTTTTAAGAGCGCTGTGTCATGTGCAAGACGCGAGCACAGCGGTCAGAGACATCCGTCTAGTGCGTTTACACAGAAAATCAATGGTAATGTAGTGCGGTGGAATGGAGAAATGTATTGTGTGAACTGTTCCTAAAGCATGAATACACCTCCGTTAAGTTCACACAATTATTTCTAAGGGTGCCAATAATTGTGGTACAAGTTTTTTTTTTTTTTTTTTTATGTGCTGCTGATATTGGTTTATTGTCAGCTTTAAAAGTATGGCAGATACAGATTCAACAAAAGATACAATAAAAGTATTTTATAAAATTTAGCGTGGAAAAAACTGTGTAACAGTTCGTTGATATGGGAAGAAGGAGGCAGGAACCGGCGAACATTTAAAAGACTTTAATAAATAAATAAACAAAACGAGAAACGCTGGGGCAGCCCCTCACGGACGACTGCCACGCACACACATAATAAAACAAAAACAAAAACAAGTCCAGCCCTGGGGTCCGTTCTTCGTAGCTCGCTTAACACATCTGAGATGATTTGACAGATCCCAGATCTTCTAATCGGGATAACTGATCTCTGGCTAATTTGGTTCTTCAAACTAATTTGTGGATTGGATTAAAACATCTGGATTAAGTTATCTGAGATTACTGCACGTTCCTGTATTCCCTGAAGAGACCACGATCAGTGATCGGCTGGCGTCAAGACAACGTAATGACATCATATAATTCAAAAAGCCACCTTGCAAAAAACGTGACAAACTAAAAGAAAAGAAAAAACATGAATTTCTGTACAGCCATATGGCCAAACCAACATAAAAGTTATAATAGATAAATGATAAATGTTTTTTTTAAACATGATTCCCAATTATTTATATTCATGATTTTATAGTATCTGTACACACTTTACATTTTTATATCAATGTTGTAATTAGCAATTCATTTAATTTAAGTCAATTTGAAGCAGATTTGTTGCGTGACAGCATTAATTAAAGTTTCTTAAGGGTCAAGATCAAGTTCTCTGCTTCTCCTGCGCTGCATCAAGCCATCCCATAATATCCGTCATCACTCAAATTAATGCACGGCTCAGAATAACTGTACAACGTGAGTAAAACTCCAATACAATTATAAAGTAATTATTCCATCACAAATAAATCTCTCAATTAAGTGTCTGTGTCTATAGTATAATACACCTTTTACACAACATTATAATATTATTTTCAAATACATTTTTATTATTTAAAATTATTATTGCCCCTGGTTCAGTAATGAACTCTGGTAATAAAGTAGCAGCGGCTGGGACAGATTTTAATATCACCTCAAGATGAAATCTAATCCTGTTTACATGATGAGTTGCTCGTGAACAGGTTTAAGCTTATGGACCTGTTGCTATGACAACAAGTCCAGGATGAGCGTCGACGAACCAAACAATCCAAGATCATGCCAAACCATCAACAATCAAATCCAGCTTACTGAGTTAGCGACGTATGAAGAACAGACCCTTGTTCTTAAGTTACTTGCCTGGTTAAATAACTCAATCATTGTGTTTATTCATCTTAAAATGAACTTTATCCACTTAGATTAGGCATTAACATTTGGTGTTAGTCACTTGTAACACTTTCTAGTGTCTAGTTTGTATACCCAAACCAACTGTCACAAGATTTATATTAGGGAGGGAACCACCGGCTACGCTCTGTGTATGTCAAAATACTCAAGACAAGCAATAGATGCAAAAGTAAGTATAACCTGAAAAATAACAAAATAAAGAATACATACAGCCATCAAAATACAAGAGATGAGTTCACACTAAAAAAACACACACATCAAGAACACTGGTCACTGGTGCAATGGTTGTACAACCTTTTAACTTGAAGGATTAGTTCACTTTTAAATAAACTTTTGCTGATAGTCTCCTCACCCCCATGTCATCCAAGATGTCCATGTGTTTCTTTCTTCAGTGGAAAAGAAATGAAGGTTTTTGATGAAAACATTACAGGATTTTTCTCCATATAATGGACTTCAGGGGGCTCCAAACGGTTCAAATGACAGTTTCAGTGCGGCTTCAAAGGGCTTTAAACGACACCAGACGATGAATGAGGGTCTTATCTAGCCAAACGATCGCCCATTAAAAAAAAAAAAAAAAAAAAACTGTTAAAAGTTTTATAAGCACAAATGCTCGCCGTACTCTGTTCTGTGTTGCGCGTTCACGTAATACGCAAAATATGCTGAAAAGGTCACGCTTGACGTAGGCGGAAGTACCGACTCAATGTTTATAAACTAAGTCAAACACCATTTACAAGAAAGGGAGTTAAAAGATAAAACAACAATGTCATTTGAGAAACTGTCATTTGAACCGTTTGGGGCCCACTGAAGTCCATTATATGGAAAAAAAACCTGTAATGTTTTCATCAAAAACCTTCATTTCTTTTCCACTGAAGAAAGAAACACATGGACATCTTGGATGACATGGGGGTGAGGAGACTAGTTTATTTAAAAGTGAACTAATCCTTTAATAGTCCGCAATGACAGTCCTTGCTGTTGTAGATAGGTATGCAAAAGTCTTGGAATGATGTGGGCTCAAACAGGTTAATATAATCCCTTTAAGTCTCATGTGAGCAATCATCAAGAAATCACAAGGAGGGTAGGAATAGGCTGCCCTGAGGTTAAACAGCCCTTTTCAAATGACAAATAATCCTCCTTGATATTGTCACTAAAACTAAAGAGTTCTCATTGACTGAGCAGAAAATCCCAGATTCCCAGTCAGGACTCTAAGAGTGGCTCGCCGACACCATTAGCCATGCTGTTAGCACCAACCCAATCTCACTTCTTCCGTCATTAACCCGCTGATATACCGAACAATCGGCACAATACTTCCCCTAGTGTCAGGTAGATGGCCTACATATAAAAGGGCTAATGTAACAAGTCAGCTCTGTTACACACTCTTGTCCAGTTCTTGTCCAGTCATGTTCTGTTGCGGCCTGGCTCAAGAATGGTCATAGCAGAACTGGGGCCTCATCTTGTACCATTTTGTGCTTTTTCAATGGATTCTTTTTTGTACATGTTTGTTTGCATGGCAGTTTTCTTTTAGTAGGGGAGGAGTTACACTATTTGATAGCAACTAGGGTTTGAGCAACTTACGATTTTTAAAGTCAACATTTATGTGATTAAAGTCTAAACGCCATCAGTCGCTGATGGCGTCACTAATGAACAAATAAGCCTGAACACTGAACTGAGACCTAGCTTATTTTACAGCTTATTTTTATCAGTTCTTTTGTCTTTGGGTCGTTATATCTCTCACAGATTTCTGCTCGTATTAAATCAGATACAGATAAAGTGACAGTAAAGATTACATTCATATGAATGCATTAGTGAGAGAGAGATAGCGATTGCGTGTGAATTAATTCTACCTGGCGGCATCTCTCTACTAACAGTGAAGCTGTGGGTTTTCATTACTAAGAAATATATGCTAGAACTTTTCAGTTTCAAGCTATTTTATTGATAAATCACAGAACAGTGTTGACAATATATTTCTGCGCTACTGAATGCTTCTGTGCGCACGATCTGCACGTGACATGCAAACTACTGTCTGTATGTGTGTGCGTTACAATGCAGCAGCGCATTAGTTCAGAGCGGCCATTAACTTACGTGTATGATAAGCTGTTTAAAACGTACATTCACCCGATCGAGTTTGAGCATCCAGGCGGTGTAATCAAACATATCTTGTGGAGCGATCTCGGAGTATGCATTTATTTGTAATTTTAACTGTAGGAGCACTCTCTACTAATGAGCTGATTAGTTGAATCAGATGTGTAATGTCTGCTACAGATTATAAGATCCTATAAGATCATTTCAAATCACACTGTACGACATGGATCTGATAAACTTGGCTACGTGTAAGCAGACTGTATGATGATGACACCCATTGAATCGCAGGCTACGACGCAAGTTAGTATAGAAGAATAAAACGTCATCCGCATGTGCTAGTGGTGAACAAATAGAGCAAGATGAATTACGCTTTGGCAAATGTGGTTTTATGTGCACTGAAAAAAGAGGAGGAAGTAAAAGAGGAGAATATGGATGCGGTCATGTTAAAAAATAGGCCATCTTGGCATGCCAATTTTGCAAGTGGAGCATGACGTAAGTAGTCTTAAGTTTTACCATCATATCGCATTGATCTATACATCACTTCATGTTGCATTTTTATTGGCTAGTCAGTAGACGTAGGAAGTAGCAGCAAACACACTGAGATGATCCTGATAAATTTATGACACTGTCAGGTAATTATCACAGGCTATCTTTGGTCAAAGACTGTCCCACTGTACGATATAGGACCACCATTAAGGAGCCACGACCACAGAAATCACCATGACTCTTTCATCTGGGAAAGCCTAAAATCGTACAGTGTATACTGGGCATAACTCATTTATCTGGTTCAGCTCAAAATAACCTTGTGAGCTTAATTAAAATGTACCCATTAATATTTTCAGATGTTCCTTCTACAACTGAAGTAAGTATGAAGTATGTGCCACACACTTGAAGATTTTAAGCCAGATTTTAGGCCCAATTTGCAACCTCAACGATCGGGAATGAGCAATGAAAATATACACAATAATGTACTCCACTTCAGATATGCAAGTAATTAGCAGGTTGACCAAAAACAAGGGGAACACAGTACTGTTTGAAATTACTTAATGTTTACATAACTTCAACATGAAGTGTATAAGAGAAACAGGGAAAGAGTCCAAATTCAACCTGGCCCACAGCGTCATCTGACCAATCAGCTCTTTACTGAACAATGTTATTTATCTGATGAAATTTTTGCCTCTCCAGAGTGTCTATTATCACCTCTTTGTCCGTGGTAGTGATGTCTCATTAAATGTGTTTGAAGCCTAACAATCCGAGGTGTTAGATAAACAGACCTGTGCTGATGCAATCGCTGCTGTTGTAGAGATGGTAGCTTAGACCCATTCCCTTGGGAGCAGGGTACTCATTAAAACACCCAGACTAAAACACCTAGAACTTTACTGAACTTTGCTTAAAACAAACAAAAGTGTCACTTTAATAATATGTTGTTATGATAAATGCGCATGTACGTTTTATACAACTAGTATTCTAGTAAAGTTGAGTGTGTGTTTTAATCTAACTGCAGTCTCACTTTAGTGTCTGTTTATGGCAGATTATGTCACTAGTGTTTGTTGAAGTCCGATGTAACCAGAGATTGCCTCAAGCAGCTAAATGTATCCGAAACTCTCTTTGTAAGAGTGGAAAAGTGGAAACTGGTGATGCTGCTTTACCAATGAAAGCGGTGGATCAAAAAAGATTTGTGTTCTGCGTCCCAATTCACCTACTTATACTATGCCCTAAAAGTACTGTTTGTGAAGTGTGTAGCAGAAGATCTTTAGGACAAATTACTTCATCATAATCGTGCCTTTGGCTACGTTCACATTGTCAGTCCAAATCAATTTTTTGTGCATATCCAATTGAAATCTGATCAGAAGTGTGAATGGCAAAAAGAAAATCACATGAAATGCGATTTTTGCAAATCCGTTTCGAGCTACATTCATATGTGGTTTGAAATGATTTCTGGAAATCCGCTTCAGGCTGTACCGCTCTGATCAGATTTTGCTGGGTTTATGTGACTTTCTCACGCCATGTAAAATGGAAAGGTCATATGCTGTTATAGGAAACATGGTTAAAGAAACAAGGTGCCGGACCATATAACGGAGATGTTTTGAGACCGGCAGAGATGACAGAGCAGAATAAAGTCACTCGTACCAGCCTCATATGGTTCTGACGCTGCCTCAGAAGACGCACCATGCAGACGTGTTTGCTACACTAAACACTAGGGGTGCAACGGTACACAAAAATGATGGTATACCTCAGTTTTGAAGTCAAGGTTCAGAATGTTTTCGGTACAGCAGGGGACGAAAAACAAACCATGTTAAACAGTGGTTTACTGAACAATCTGTGTCTGTCTTTAAAATGTCTTTAAAATGATTTGAAGAGCTTAAACTTTTGGATGCAAAATATTTTAGAATAAGATTATAGTTATAGTGATCACATTCTAATCTGCTCCATCTATTTGACACATGTGTGCAGTGGTACTCGTTCATTAAAGTCTGTAAAGTTAAATGTATACTTGCTTGTTGTCAGTATAATCCTTTATGCAAAATGGAAATACTTGCATGAATTTGCAACATTTACAGGTAATTACACAAGTGTAAGATGCAAGTTGTGGTTGCCTCAAACCCATTAACAACACATGCATCTGATAGGAGGGCCTACATCCAGAATGTTGAATTTAGGTTAAAATGCCAATTGGTTATTTGGTTATTTATATTTAATAGTTAACATTTAATTATTCTGTTTAATCCTTTGTTGAAATTATACCCGTTCATAATCTGATAGTTAATAATTCCAGAGTAAATCAGAATAGATCAAAATGTAAAAATGTATTAACAGTCAGGTAACTGTATAACACCAATTACATTATCAATTCAAAGATAATCCATACATAACATCAAATACTCTGAAGTAAAGAATTAAATATGGATACCTGACTTCTTAAAATGACATAACGCTGAGCATCTATAGCAGACACTCAGCGTTACGGGCTGACCGATGTAAGAGTTCAAGCCCTGACCCTTTCTGAAACATCTCCTTAAATATCAGACCAAACTCTTTCAAATTTAAACATGTGTTAATGGGAATTTAAATTGAGTCACTCTAACATATGCCTGTATTGTTAGAAGACCAAATGGCTGAAGCCACACCCACTGTTTTTAGCAAAATGTCTCTAAACTTCTTAAAACCTTTATTATATTCTTGTTTACTTCTGTGGGGATGAGATTTTTGTACCATTCGCAGTGAGACATTTCAAACGATATCAAACATGTATAATATTGTATTATGAGAATTCACATTAAACCATATAGATTTTGATTGTGAAAACTGGAGGAATGGGGGAAGAGATCATGAACCAAGATGGCGCCGCCGTGTTCAGTCGCCGTTCAGGTCGCTCCGTGAAGACTGTGCTTTTTTTTATTATTTTACTTTCTTTTGCTCTCAGTTTTTACAAATGTATCATCTGCATTGATCTGTTATGACAGCAAAACTCTTTTGGACATTGGTTACCTCTACACTGGACTGCTTCAGGACACTTTCACCGATCCTCTGTGGCCATCTGAGATTCTTCGGAACGCCGAGTTGAACAATGGCCAGAGTCGAAGGCGAAGAATCAAGAAACACCGCGGGAAACGCGCGGGGATCCGAAACAGACTGAGAAAAAGGGCATTCATGCTCGCAAATGTCCAATCCTTGGAAAATAAGATGGACGATCTTAGAGCCAGGATAAGTTTTCAACGGGACATGAGAGACTGTAACATCTATTATTTCTAACAGCCGAATCCGGTAAATCCAAAGGCGGTGGAGTATGTTTCATGATCAACAAGAAATGGTGCGACCCCAGGAACATCACCATTCTCTCGCGGTCCTGCTCGCCTCATCTGGAACATTTAACAATCATTTGCCGCCCATTCTATCTGCCGAGGGAGTTTTCCTCTGTAAGGGTGGATCCTCTACAGCGGTTCTGACTGCAGGGTTGCCGTTAACGTTATCAGCAAGATGATAGAAAACTGTACATTTCTTGTCTTTACCACCCACTGCAGCTTATACCAACGACGGAAATAAGCGCAGTTACAATAGCTAAACATGTGGGAGAGCGTTGCTATAATGTGACTATATTGTATTGCAATAGGTAACTCTTCAAAGTCAATACCAAATCAAAACTAGTTAGCACATCATTTGTAATTGAAAGAATTTAATGACAAAATCTAGTTACAGTTACACTTAAAATAGTTACAAAATAAATGTATGAGATGATGAAAACTTATACCATTAATCGTACCCAGCATGAATTTTACCTGAGAGAGAGAGAGAGAGAGAGAGAGAGACAAAGAAGAGAAGAGAGCAAAGGAGAGAAGAGCCAAAGAGAAGGCCCCCAAGAAGAGAGAGCCAGAGAATAAAAGAGCCCCCAAGAAGAGAGAGCCAGAGAAAAAAGAGACAGAGCAACAGTTACAATCTTCTTTTATCTATTCCTTGACCGTGTGACTGAAACCCTAACATGAGCCATTCAAACTGACCAATCAGACCAAACTTCCCCCACGGTGTTACAGGTGTGACACACATTTGGCCTACAGGCCTTCAGCATTTCTTTGTCTTTAGGAATTCCAAATGGCCCTCCTGGAGAGAGATGGGGGTTGAAAACAGTAAAGCAAATGTCTTTGTTCATTTTACAAAATCAAATATCTTTGATTATTTTCAATTCTTTCACCTCTGTCATCGCGACCGCCATTTACATTTCACCACAGGCAGACACAGGACTGGCTTTATCTGGCCTTCATGATGTTACCAGCGCTTCATAATCAAACACCCCGATGCTGCTTTCATCATCGCGGGTGATTTTAACAAAGCAAACCTAAAGAAAGTCTTGCCAAACTTTCACCAGCACGTCTCCTGTCCTACACGAGGAGCAAACACACTGGATCATTGCTACTCTCCATCTAAGAACGCCTATAAAGCTCGGTCAATTCCAGCTTTCGGCAAATCAGATCATGCCGCCATTTTCCTCACACCTGAATACAAACAAAGGCTGGTTCAGGAACCCCCGGTGAGGCGGGAAGTTAAATGCTGGTCACCCCATTCAGAGACCGCACTACAGGCTGCTCTTGATGACGTCAACTGGGACATGTTCCAGGCGAGTTCATCTGACGTCAGCGAGCTCAAGCGTGTGGACGTCAGGAAAGCTGCTGGGCCGGATGGTATTTCAGACCGTGTTCTGCGGTCCTGTGCTAATGAGCTCGCCAGGTTGTTTACATCTATCTTTAATGAGTCCCTCGTTACATCTGTGGTCCCCACCTCCTTCAAAAAATCCACCATCATCCCTGTCCCTAAGAACAGTAAACCCTCTTGCCTAAATGACTATCGTCCAGTGGCTCTCACGTCTATAGTCATGAAGGTCTTTGAGAGACTCATTAAAAACACCATTTGCTCCACCTCTATCATCAAATTTGCTGATGATACTGTTGTCCTGGGCCTCATTTCCAACAACAATGAGACGACATACTTGAACGAGGTGGAGCATCTAACATCATGGTGCCAGGACAACTGTCTCTCTCTGAATGTTGGCAAGACCAAAGAAATGATTGTGGACTTCAGGAAGAGACAGCAATGGACATACTTCCCTCTCATGATCAGTGGGTCACCAGTAGAGAGAGTGAGCAGCTTCAAGTACCTGGGTGTAAACATCTCCGAGGACCTGACCTGGACTGCACACATTCAGACACAGGTGAAAAAAGCCAGGCAAAGACTGTATCACCTGCGCCAGCTGAGGAAATTCAGGGTTTCACCAGCTGAATAGAAAACTTTCTATTTAGGGGCGATAGAAAGTGTATTAAGTGCATCACAGCGTGGTATGGGAACAGCACCAGTCATGACTGCAAAGCCCTGCAAAGAGTCGTGCGCTTATCCGAGCGCATCTCAGGGTCACATCTCCCGTCTCTGCAGGACGTCTACACCAAACACTGCAAAGGTAGAGCTACTAAAATCATCAAGGACTCTAATCACCCTGCAAACCTCATTTCACGCTGCTGCCATCTGGTAAGCGCTTCTGAAGCCTGATGGCCAAAACTGAGAGACTCAGGAGGAGCTTCTTCCCCCAGGCCATCAGACTCCTGAACTCATTTTATTTATAATTCTAAATATATATAGTATAATACTTTTTTATTCTATTTCTATTACAATTTCCTCCTTGTGTTTTTAACTGTGAATTTGCACTGCCATGGAGTGGACCTATTTACATTTCACTGCCGGTTGTATATTCTTTTTATAACTGTGTATGTGACAAATAAAACTCTTGAATCTTGAATCTTGAGAGGCAGTGAAAAGAAAGGCATGTAAATTAAAGTAATTCTTAGATGATTCACTCTCAGTTAACCCTCATTTTGCTGAATGACTGACGAATTGGGGATCGTTTTCAGAGATCGTTTTCTACTTCGAGTGTTTAAAAACGAGCCAGTGAACAATGGCATGAGGTTCATGCGTTCCATGAACTGCCCTGCAGAGCGGGTATAAATAAGGAAGTGGAACCCCCGCATCTTTGCTTTTCCACTGAGGAGCCGAACTAGTGACTAGGCTGTTCAGCGGAGGTACAGCACCTGTGGTGACGGGACGTATGTGACGTTCCCTTTTAGTCGGTCACGTTTGACAATGTAAGGTCCAGCTGATTGGCCCAACGTAGGAATCCAGCAGCTGGTCGAAGGACTTCTGCGTGTATGTCTTTTCTGGCGCTTCTAGAAAAATCACTTTAATTTATTAAAATGTGAAGATCCAATTTAAAAATCTGACTCCATGAATAATTTTATCTGACTCCAATTATTTGTAATTTTGTTGCATTTGTAATTTAACAGCTGATCATAAGTTTAGTTGTGATTTAATTTAGATCATTGATTTTCTTAGTATCTCTTAATTGCAAATATTCGTTCCTCCATGGGACCCAGAGTCGCTCAGAGGATAATGCTCGCGACTATAATTACATTACCTCACGGACGCAAATTAGTCAATTCTGAGATTACAGAGGATTACAGAGTGAACTATTTTACCTTTAAGTGAGTTGCACATGCTCACTCATAACAGAAAGTGTAATTTTAGTAATAGTCACGAGAGCTGTAACTTGTTAATACCAGTGACAGCCAGAAATCAGATTGCCCCTCATGCTTAGCGCCATGCTCCGGTCATGGGGTCCTCGGTATGAATCTGCCCTGACAGAAAGATTTACGGAAACTCCTACAAAACTCCGCATACGACACTACTTAAATAAAGGAATTTAGACTTATACAAGATAAATCAAGATTAATGTTTATTATAGCCAGGTAAACATATCAAATAAAAGAATTTAGAAAGAATCCATAATACACAACTGATCAGCATACAATATAAAACATCATTCTAAAAAACATAAAAAATAGTTTCCAAGAGTCATTGTTACCTGGCAATAGAGACACACTTCAACAGCGTGGGAAGTTCTGATTACAGATGCTTCCATGAGTGGTCTCCCCATTCCCTTTAAATACTCAACCAGAACAAAAGAACAATAAACATTTAGCACCCAAATATTTATGCAGCTTTTGGTTGAAACTTTTCTCGTGACCAAATGGTCACACCTAGCTTTGGGGGATGACAGCAAATGTTTATAAAAAGATCTTTATGAGCATCTCCCACACCAGGGGAACAAGCTCTGTTGTCTTTATTATGACCTG
Source organism: Paracanthobrama guichenoti (assembly GCA_018749465.1). Taxonomy (NCBI): domain Eukaryota; kingdom Metazoa; phylum Chordata; class Actinopteri; order Cypriniformes; family Gobionidae; genus Paracanthobrama; species Paracanthobrama guichenoti. Next base: position 6,298,721 of record CM031955.1, read on the forward strand.
TTCCTCTGATGTGGGAATGAAACCTGTTTACCAGAAACACCAAAAGTCAAAGAAACACCTTGTGGCAGTATCTGTGAGATTTGCATGATTGTGTGGTCTCCGAGGCAGGAAGAGTGAGAGGGTCAGAACTCGGCAGGGGAGGAGATAAGATTGAGTCTTGTTTTTTCTTATTCAGATGAGTGAAGTTTTATTGTCTTAGTGCACCTTAGATCTCTTGAGTTTGCTCTCAGGTGAAATCCATTCTTACAACAAATTGATCCTACCAACTGCTTGAGCTCCCTGGACCGCCCATATGTTGGAGCAGGAAGTCAGGGCTCTAAACAGAGAAGGTCAGTCACTGCTGTTCTGCAAGACCCACTCAGTGTGACTATTGGATAACACTGGGAAAGCGTGCCTGTCTCGAGAGATGGAATGCTGTGGAGCCACATCCTGATATGTTGTTGTCAAAGGATGTCGGGAGCAGCCAGGCTATTGTCAGACTGCCCGCTCCCATCTAAAGTACACTAGAGTTACCTACCACTACCGTCTTTGATTTGGAAATTTACTCCCGCACCGCAAGAAAACTGATCAGGTCCCGCGGTTTGTGCGGGAGAGCCACAGGAATGCAGACCTCTACATCAAAGTATATCAATATAAACAATATTGTCTCATCCTAGGAAGGAAACAGAGAGTTGAAATGATCTTCCACACACAGAGAAGTTCTGCTCATGCAGTGGTTAAAAAAACACTGTATTTGTTGGGTACACAAGCATAGCGTACAGAAGACCTGAGACCCAAAGATTTTTGTTTACCACAACATTAGATAAAAAGACTTTTTATTCACTCAAATATTTGTCTGTATGTGAGAAACATTTCGGGTTACTTGACTGTAGCCTTGTTCCCTGAGAAAGTGGGAGCAAGATGCTGCACTTAGTGCTTTGGGAACACCTTTGTGTGTGACCGGCTGTGAAATATGTGCAAATATGCCAACGAACTTGGCCTTTAACTTGGCAGCCTCTGACGGTGATGTCATTGGAATGTGTGCTCATCTGTGGTTATAATTAGATGTCCCACAGGTGCGTTTTCAGGTATCATTTCTGGGCACATCCTCAGTGTGACAATGAAGCTCATTCTCATCCCATTCCCCGCTTTCTCAGGAAACAGGGTTACAGTCAGGTAACCTGAGTCATTACCTTTCAAAATCTTCTCAATGCTGCCCTGAGTTAGCACTTTGGAAGCGAGAATACCAATGCGTCACACTGGATGCCTGGACCCCACATCGTTGTATAGTGTATGCTCACAAACACGCAACAGTCTCAGACATGAGCTTGAAATGTTGACTTAAGAATGTAAGAGCCCGAAGTAGCATTAACATGCTGTAAAAATCTGTGAAATTAATGCATGTGGGAAATTAATGTATGCAGAGAGGACCAGCCTGCCGCATCACATATTTGTTGCAAGGGGGCGCCCCTTGTCAAAGATTGGGAGTAAGCAACCCCCCTGGTGGACTGAGCCCTAATTCCTAGAGGCAAAGCTTGATCATGTCAAGGGCAATAGCATCACTCACCCAGTGTGTCATTGTTTGCTTGGTGGTGGCTGTCCCCTATTTCGACCCCCATAGCAGATGAAGAGTTGTCTAGTGTGGTGGACATAGGTCTGAAGAGCACAAACTGGTTAAAGTTGGTGAAGTTTCTCCTGCTCCTGCTTTTGTGAAAGTTGAAGGACAGACTGCTTCAAGAGTGACTGGATCTATGGTTGAGAATGGAACCTTAGGCAGGTGGTCAGGGTGAGGATGCAAAATAGCTTTCACCATCACTGGAGCAAAGTCTAAGCAGGATGGTGAGGTTGGCACAGCCTACAAATCTCTAACAGGAGGCCACGGATGAAGTGGGTGAGCAGAGGGTACTTCCAGAATGGCACCCTGTCAGTCAAGGCATGGCAAGTCGTTATAGCAGCCACATAAACCATGAGAGTGGCAGGAAAAGTGCCTGCTGATAACTTTTACTGCAGAAACTCCAGAACTGAAACAATCTGGCAGTTGCCTGGGTCTGCATCACATGCAATACACCACCTTTCAAAGTCACCACATTTGTTATGGAGGGAGCCCTAGCACTGAGAATGGTCTCTATGATGTCAGCTGAAAGTCCAGTGTCCCTCAGTTGGTACCCTTCAGGGGCCAAACATTAAGGTTCCATTTCCTGGGCCAGGGATGAAATATTGTCCCTTGTCCTTGAGACAGAAGGTTCCTCCTGTTCAGTATTGCCCAGGGTGAGCCGTAGAAGAGAGATATTATTTCCGAGAACCAAACTCTGTTCAGTGAATGCGGCACTATCAGTAAGAGCCAAGACCATTGTTGACAAACTCTGGTAAGGACTCCCAGGAGCAGAGGGATCGGGGAGAACGCATACAGGCACATTCGTTTGCGTCCAGACCCATGGGGGGCTGGGTGACTCAGAGAGAAGTAGAGGGGATATTGCACTTGTTCTTGAGAGGCAAAGAAGTCCACCTCTGCTTCATAGAATCTTTCCCAGATTTGTTTCACTACCTCAGGGTGGACACAGGAAATCTGGACAAGAAATCTGCTCACACATTCAGATTTCCAGGGATATAAATCACTCTGAGGGACAGAAACTTGTCCTGAGCCCAAAGCAGATTCTGCTGCGCTATCCTGTTCATATGGAGGACGAGAAGTATAAATAAATAAATACGTAAATGCAGTATTAAATAAATAAATAAATAAATGTAGAAATAAAAGAAGAAATAAATATATGAATAAATAAATAAATAAATAATTGCTGACATAAATGAGTAAATAAATGCAAAAAAACATAAATGAATAAATAAAAATTTAATTTGGAAATAAATGCAGATATGCATAAATTAATGATTACATAAATAAATAATTTTGTCAAAAGTATAATTTTTAATTGTAATTTGTGTTACACTAAATTTTTCTACATTTATTTATGCATTTCTACATTTATTTATTTATGTGTATGTATGTTAATAAGGTAGGCGGTCCTAACCTCTCTCAACGTAGGATTGGTTAAACAGGATCGTTATCATTATGGCTGTACAACTGTGGATACTAGTTTTGTTAAATATGGCAATAATATACAATAATTCACAACATATGGGTTTAAGTTCACTAAACAAATCTGTCATCAAAACACTGCTGACAGAATGTTATAAATGACCTTATCCCATGCTGTGCCATCCTCTGACAAATTGTTCTCTCGCACACTCCAAATAAATTAGCTATATCTCCAGCGGTGTGTCCCAAAAGAAGGTGTGCCTCGTTTACATACGAAGGTAAAAGGTATGGTGGACATCCCATGTTTGTTTCCATTTCTGAGCACATGAAGCTGGCCTGCTCCGTCTTGAAGACACAGCTGGATCAAGGTCTACAGTCATATAAATCATCGACTACACATTCCAAACAAAGGTAGTCGCTTTGTGCATGATCTATATTATTTGCTATTGAACGCAAATCATTAGCAATGGTACTTAAAAAAACCTGCCATATTTAACAAAACTAGTAGCCACAGTAGTTCAGCCGTGACATTAACGATCCTGGATCACCTCGGAAGGGCCCGGTTTATTTCGACCCTCGACCTCACCAAGGGCTACTGACAGGTCCCCCTAAAGGAACAGGCGAAACCGAAGACGGCCTTCTCAATACCAAGCGGCCACTGGCAGTACCGGGTCCTTCCCTTTGGCCTGCATGGGGCTCCAGCCACCTTCCAGCGACTGATGGACATCCTCCTGCGGCCCCACCAAGCCTACATGGCCGCCTACCTTGACGATGTCGTCATCCACTCTAAGACTTGGGAGGACCATCTAGAGCGGCTGCAGAAGGTGCTGATGGAACTACACTGGGCTGGCCTGATTGTCAACCCCCGGAAGTGTCACCTGGCCCCAGGAAAAGAAGGTGACAGCCATCCTCTCCACGCCACGACCTACCTCCAAGACTCAGGTACGGGCCTTTCTGGGGTTGGCAGGGTATTACCGCTGTTTCATCCCTAACTCCTCCTTAGCCTCTCCCCTGACAGACCTGACCAGGAAGGGGCAACCGGAGAAGGTCCTGTGGAGCCCGGAAGCAGAGACCACCTTCACCCGGATAAAGACGGCCCTCATGTCAAGGCCAGTGCTCAGTGCCCCCGACTTCAACTGCCCCTTCCTGCTGCAGACAGATGGATCCGACACCGGGTTGGGAGCCGTCCTGTCCCATGTCCATGATGGTGAGGAACACCCAGTGGTATATATCAACCGAAAGCTGACCCCAGCGGAGCAACGGTACGCAACCGTTGAGAGGGAGGCGTTGGCCGTCAAGTGAGCAGTCCTGGAGCTCCGGTATTACCTCCTCGGCCGCCACTTCACCCTGGTCACCGACCACGCCCCTGTGCAGTGGATGGCCAAGGCTAAAGATACCAACGCCAGGGTGACTTGGTGGTTTCTCACGCTCCAGGACTTCAACTTCACCGTACAACATCGAGTGGGGATGGCCAATGCGATTGCCGACAGACTTTCCAGGATATGGGCAGCTTTCGCAGGTCTGTCAGGGTCCACTCCCTGCCCTCCCCCAATTTCCCCACTTCTCCATAGGAATAACGTGTGTCCCGAGCACTCATCAGTGTCACCCTGGGAACCAAGCAGCCACACCTGCACCTGCTCGTCATGGGCTGAGCGGCCACATCTGCGTCTCATCAAGACGGCGGCTTGATAAGCGGCGCAAACAGACAGATAGTTGAGAGATGTCTCCAGAAGCCTCGGCTAACTCCTTTCCTTTGTGTTTTCCACAGAGAGCAGCGTGTGACCGCCAGCCCCGACACGGAGCGAGACCACGGACCCACACCGCACCGTGCACAGAGCACCAGGAAAGAGGAGAAAGCACCAAGAATCCACGCCACGCCATGCCACATTTCAGTTTACCTTTTTTTCCTCACCACCCCTTAATAAAAGTCCACCATTCGGGGAACTTACCTGCATCCTCATGCCGTGTGCTTCTTCACCCCGTCACAATAGAAATACATAAATATATGTCGAAAAATGTAGTATAACACAAATGGTACAAAAATAGCACAATTAAAAATTATACTTTTGAAAAAATTATTTATTTATGCATTATGTGATGGCAAGACACACCTATATTGGGATCCAAGGTGGGGAACCAGGATCTGAGCCACATAAAGGGTACGTAGCCCATGGTGCATAACCCTTATTTGCCTTTGGGGATTGGCCCTTGGATGAAATCTCTTGGCTTTGAGCCACAAGTGAAGTGGTTTCATGTGCAAAAGGTCCATAGGGATCACTGTGGACGCAGCTGCCATGATGCCTAATATTTTCTGATACTGGTGAACAGTAACATCCTGACTTAGCCTGATGTTGCTTAAGGTGTTCAGAATGGTCTTGTCACATGCAGGAGACAGTCATGCCCACATGGTGACCAAGTCCCTTACAACTCCTAAGTACGTTATCCTCTGAACAGGAGACAGAACGCTTTTCTTGGCAATGAGTCTCAATCCCAGAGAGACGAGATGAGCTAGGATGACATCTCAATATCAAAGTGTAAGCTCTTGAGGCTCTTGAGGCCAGTTTCAGCCAGTCTTTTATGTAGCGGATGCCCTGGAGTCACGGAGGAGGTTTTACGGTAGTGGGGACCAAACTGGTTGGTGAGCAAACTGTGCATGCCGGTCCCCAGTCATGGCGTGGGGGAACCTGCTTTTGCATCCCACATCTCTGAGAAGGATTGGTTTGGAGCTGGGTGGCCGACAGTCCCTCACCCTGAGTTTGGCGAGGAGGAAACTGTACAAACGATTCCTCGTGCTTCTTCACCTCCCGGAATCTGCTGACCACTGTGTTGAGTCGCCAAACAGTCAGGAAGGTGAAAGAGGAGCATCAAGAAGAAAGACTCTCTCTTTTATGGCTGTTAGATTAAGCCACAGATGTCCCTCCATGGCGACCAGATTCAACAAGACAAATCTGTGGCTGGACAAAGCTTGTAGAACACCTCTTTATCGATAGAGCCACCCTCACTCAGATCCTTCAGCAAGTCAGTCTGGTATACCTGTAACACAGACATTGTGCAGCACAGTACCAGCCTGACCTGCTGCTTGCACTGCTTTCCCCACCAACGTGTAGGTGGACCTGCATCGACTGGTTAGTCTCTTGAGTGATGATGCAGACCCAGGGGAGAGATAGCCCACGAGCATCTCTTCAACTTGAGGTATCGTCGTATAACCGCGCACCTTGGTCAAATATGTCAACGCTGAAGGTGCAAAGACACACGATGTATGAGGTTTCCCCCATGAATTAAATAACTTGTCATGGTGGTCCTCAAAGAAGGGTAGAGACCAATGTTGAGGCCCCTCCTCTTGGCCCCTGGACACAAATCTGTCCTGTAATTTAGAGTATTTGGGAGTTTCTTGCTCGAGTGACCACCTCGAGTAGTTTCTCTTGCTCTTTGTCATTGCTAGAGGAACGCTTGGAGGTGGTAAACTCAATATCCATACCAGAAGCAAGAGAATCACAGTCCTCTGCCCAAGCCAAAGAGGTGCCTGGGTGTGATTTTAGAGTCAGGCAAAAGGACATACCGATCTGGAGCGAGAGAGCGAATGATCGGACCCATCTTTCACTCCTCACCCAGATCGACACGCGAGCCCCAGATCACATTGTGGGTACTGTCCCTTGGAAATAAGCTAGGCGAGTGCACAGTTCTTTAACACTTCACAGTACTCACAATTGTCCTGCTGCAATGCAAAGGAAGCATGCTCTTCTCCCAAACAACAAAGCAAAACTTTGTGTGTGTCGTGTTCTGGCATCAGCAGAAAACACGGATGCACACATTGCTTGACAGGTTTGACAGGCTTAGGATCTGATTCAGTGGTGGGCTCTGGCTTTTCTGCGACAGGCAGGGTTGACGGCTGGCCTCTGGGTCTGGAGTGGGGCTGGCAACGTACTCATCAAGAAAGCAGATGTTGAAAGGTGAGTTGCATTGCACCAGCACTCACTTTACATATTCGGCGAAGCTCCCTCGAGGACCATCCATGGGCAGGCGTGCCTTCAAAAGCTAGTTGAAGCTGGTGTTGTAGAAAACACAGCGGTCAGGGTAGTGGGTGAAGCACGCTAGATCAGGAAAATCCCTAGTGTGATCCTCGAAGGAGCAATCCCCCTGCTCCAGCAGTAGCAGATGGACAGCAGGGATATGCATGTCTTAAATTGAGCCTCAGCCATATTTTAATCTTGATTAACAAAGATTGAAGTGTCAATAATAGAGCTGACAGTAAATCATCTGTTGCAAGATGTTTCATAGAGTTACGGCCCTGGCGAATCCGGCATTCTGCATCCGGACGCATCTTGCCCGCAGTCATATCTGCACAACTTTCAAAGTATACTCAACCCCCGGATGAACGCGGATGGCTGAGTTTCATTCAAGATTCAAGAGTTTTATTTGTCACATGCACAGTTATATACAGAATATACAACCGGCAGTGAAATGTAAACAGGTCCGCTCCATGGACAGTGCAAATTCACAGTTAAAAACACAAGGAGGAAATTATAATAGAAATGGGATAAAAAAAGTACTATATATACATATCTGTAGAATTATAAATAAATCAAGTCAGGGAGAAAAAAATAAAAAATAAAGAAGTGGAATAAAATAAGTGAAGTAAACTGCAGTGAGTAAACTGTAGACTTATAAATATGTGGTTAACAAATGTACAAAGAGTATAATGTGCAAACAGGTTTATAACAGGTTGTTACACAGTAACAACGAGAACAGAAAGTGCAGTGCAATGTCAGTATATCGATGGTCACGTGATGTTAAGTGACTGAGTTCAGGAGTCTGATGGCCTGGGGTAAGAAGCTCCTCCTGAGTCTCTCAGTTTTGGCCATCAGGCTTCGGAAGCGCTTACCAGATGGCAGCAGCGTGAAATGAGGGTTTGCAGGGTGATTAGAGTCCTTGATGATCTTAGTAGCTCTACCTTTGCAGCGTTTGGTGTAGACGTCCTGCAGAGACGGGAGAGCTGACCCTGAGATACGCTCGGATAAGCGCACAACTCTTTGCAGGGCTTTGCAGTCATGACTGGTGCTGTTCCCAAACCACGCTATGATGCACTGAGTTAATACACTTCCTATCGCCCCTAAATAGAAAGTTTTCAGGATAGCTGGTGAAACCCTGAATTTCCTCAGCTGGCGCAGGTGGTACAGTCTTTGCCTGGCTTTTTTCACCTGTGTCTGAATGTGTGCAGTCCAGGTCAGGTCCTCGGAGATGTTTACACCCAGGTACTTGAAGCTGCTCACTCTCTCTACTGGTGACCCGCTGATCATGAGAGGGAGTATGTCCGTTGCTGTCTCTTCCTGAAGTCCACAATCGTTTCTTTGGTCTTGCCAACATTCAGAGAGAGACAGTTGTCCTGGCACCATGATGTTAGATGCTCCACCTCGTCCACGTATGCCGTCTCATTGTTGTTGGAAATGAGGCCCAGGACAACAGTATCATCAGCAAATTTGATGATAGAGGTGGAGCTGTGTGTGGACAAACAGTCATGCGTGTAGAGAGAGGAGAGCAGGGGACTCAGGACACAGCCCTGTGGAGCTCCCACACTCAGGGTGATGGAGGTGGAGGTGGACTGGCCTACTCTCACCACCTGAGGCCTGCCAGTGAGGAAGTCCTCAATCCAGTGGCAGAGAGAAGAATTCAGGCCAAGATCCAGGAGTTTGCCGGTTAGCTTAATGGGAACTATGGTGTTAAATGCTGAGCTATAGTCAATAAATACCAGTCTTACGTAGTTCCCACTTTTGCTGTCGATGTGAGTGAGGGAGGAGTGGAGGACATGAGAGATGGCATCTTCAGTCGCTCTATTGGGATGATAGGCAAACTGAAGAGGGTCCAAAGTGTCAGGGATGAAGGAGCAAATGGTGTTTTTAGTGAGTCTCTCAAAGACCTTCATGACTATAGACGTGAGAGCCACCGGACGATAGTCATTTAGGCAAGAGGGTTTACTGTTCTTAGGGACAGGGATGATAGTGGATTTTTTGAAGGAGGTGGGGACCACAGATGTAGCGAGGGACTCATTAAAGATAGATGCAAACAACCTGGCGAGCTGATCAGCACAGGACCGCAGAACACAGCCTGAAATACCATCCGGCCCGGCAGCTTTCCTGACGTCCACACGCTTGAGTGCCCTCCAAACTTCATCCTCTGAGACAGAGATCATGTGGTTGTTGCTGCTCTGAGTGATTCCCTCTGATGCGTCACTTGGCGGAGTCACGCTGCCACGATTACAGTCAAAGCGAGCGTAGAAAGAGTTTAACTCATTCACAAGTAACGGATTAGCTCTGACCTCTGCAGAGGATTTAGATCCAAAAGAGCAGATGGACCTCAGACCCTGCCACATGCGCCGCGAGTCGTTGAGTTGGAAATGAGACTCCACTCGATCCTTATAACGGAGCTTTGGTTATTATAACAGGATGATTTGTATTCAGTCATATTCCCCGTTAGGAGACCGGCGTTGTAAGCGGCACTGCGTGTGTTCACTGCAGCGCGGATTGAATTGTCCACCCACGGTTTCTGATTTGAGAAGGATGCTATTGTTATTGTTTGTGTGGCTTGCTCTGTAAGCGTGTTGATGAAGCAAAGCGCCACATCCGTGAACTCGCTGACGTCAGATGAACTCGCCCGGAACATGTCCCAGTCAACGTCATCAAGAGCAGCCTGTAGCGCGGTCTCTGAATGGGGTAACCAACATTTAACTTCCCGCCTCACCGGGGGTTCCTGAACGAGCCTTTGTTTGTATTCAGGTGTGAGGAAAATGGCGGCATGATCCGATTTGCCAAAAGATGGAAGTGACCGCGCTTTATAGGCGTTCTTAAAGGGAGAGTAGCAATGATCCAGCGTGTTTGCTCCTTGTGTAGGACAGGAGACGTGCTGGTGAAAGTTTGGCAAGACTTTCTTTAGGTTTGCTTTGTTAAAATCACCCGCGATGATGAAAGCAGCATCAGGGTGTTTGTTTATGATGCCACTGACAACATCAACATCATGAAGGCCAGATAAAGCCAGCCCTGTGTCTGCCTGTGGTGAAATGTAAACGGCGGTCGCGATGACAGAGGAAAACTCCCTCGGTAGATAGAATGGGCGTCAAATGATTGTTAAATGTTCCAGATGAGGCGAGCAGGACCGCGAAAGAATGGTGATGTTCCTGGGGTCGCACCATTTCTTGTTGATCATGAAGCATACTCCACTGCCTTTGGATTTACCGGCCTCGGCTGTTCTGTCCATCCGAAAAACAGAGAAGTTATCCGACGGCGTCACAGCTGTGTCCGGGACCATGTTTCGACAAACAATAGATGTTACAGTCTCTCATGTCCTGTTGAAAACTGATCCTGGCTCTAAGATCGTCCATCTTATTTTCTAAGGATTGGACATTTGTGAGCATGATGCTCGGGAGAGGTGGGCTGAATGCCCTTTTTCTCAGTTTGTTTCGGATCCCCGCGCGTTTCCCGCGGTGTTTCTTGATTCTTCGCCTTCGACTCTGGCCATTGTTCAACTCGCCGTTCCGATGAATTTCAGATGGCCACAGAGGATCGGTGAAAGTGTCCTGAAACAGTCCAGTGTAGAGGTAACCAATGTCCAAAAGAGTTTTGCTGTCATAGTAGATCAATGCAGATGATAAGTTTGTAAAAATTGAGAGCAAAAGAAAGTAAAATAGTAAATAAAAGCACAGTCTTCGCGGAGCGACCTGAACGGCGACCGAACACGGCAGTGCCATCTTGGATTTAGTTTGACACGTACACAGTACAATTTTTGTGACTCTTCTGTCTTTCTTGTGCATGCGCTGTTGTATGCACACCAGTGCGCGGATGCAGATGGCTGAAGTATATTAGCTCCTTTACATCACTCAATGAATCGGCTGTGACTTTGTGGAATAGATACGGTGATTCCAATGTGCCGGTATACTAATATAGTCTTATACTTTTTTTTAATTTTTTTTATTTAACTTCAATCTTTAATTGGTATTGTGTATATAACCATATAAAAGCTTTCAGGTGCAGTCTTTTATGAAAGGTTTATTAGAATGTAGATCAGATCAGGTCTGATAGGTCTATGAATACTGAACTAGCGGGTTGGCTGATGGCTGAATATTCAAACATCATGGTAAAATGAGGTGGTTGCTGAGCTTCCGTAAGTATAAAACTGAGTCCTATTAGTGGCAAGCATCCTCACACAGAGTCTGCTCTCCAAGATAGATCTATCATGGAAATGTCTAACTGGGGAGTGACTAACATGGACAATCAAACAATCCAATACTGCTTTCCAAACAATAATTTGTCTTGTAGCAGAAGTATCCGACCTGAAGTGGAGTACATTATTGTCTATATTTTTGTTGCTGTAACATCAGTGTTCACCGTGTTTCTGAACCTGCTGGTGATCATCTCCATCTCGCACTTCAAGCAGCTCCACACTCCCACCAATGTGCTGATCCTCTCTCTGGCAGTGGCTGATCTGATCGCAGGACTGATTCTCCTGCCAGTGCAGGGAATGCAACTGATTGAGCCATGCTGGTACTTTGGAGAAATATTTTGCTCAATATTTCTTCTTATTCTTTATGTGGTTGTCACAGCATCTCTTGGTAATTTGATAATTATATCTGTGGATCGATACATTGCTGTGAATGACCCTTTGCGATATCCAATGAAGGTCACTAATAGCAGAGTTGTTGTTTCTATTGTTGTAAACTGGGTATTCTCCTTCATATATAATTTTTATCTGTTGTATGAGTTTATACTGTATCCAGAGAGGAACCACACATGTATTGGAGAATGCATCATTTATGTTAAGCTGGAAAATATAATAATAGATTGTATAGTTTGTTTAGTTGCACCTTGTTGGGTAATTGTTTCTTTATATGTGAAAATCTGTTTTGTAGCAAAACAGCAAGCTAGGCAAATAAATTCAGTCACAGACAAAAAGGCCAAATCAGAAAAAAAGGCAGCAATAACCTTAGGGATTGTAGTACTGGTTTATCTTCTTTGCTGGATGCCATACTATTTAACTTCTCTTTCTGTTGGACATAATGAAAATGACACTCTTATAATTAACATCATGTATTGGATAGTGTGCATGAACTCCTGTATGAATCCTCTTATATATGCAATGTTTTATCGATGGTTCAGACTGTCAGCAAAATACATTTTGACCCTGAAAATATTTGAACCTTCATCGGCATACATAAATCTGTTCCAAGAAGAGAAATAATCACTTACTCTCTATGCACTGAACATTCGATTAAAAAAATATGGTGTCTAACATGTATATTGTGAGTATATTTGTGAGTGACGCTATCTGCAATTATTATTAAGCTCTTCATATATCCTGTTTTCCCAGTAGCACCTGTTTTTTGCCGTATAAAAAATAATGACCCAATTAATAACATCCAATAATGCCCTCATTTTGTATTTTGTATTTTGTATCATTTTGTATTGCCCAAAGACTGTACCACCTGCGCCAGCTGAGGAAATTCAGGGTTTCACCAGCTATCCTGAAAACTTTCTATTTAGGGGCGATAGAAAGTGTTTTAACTCAGTGCATCACAGCGTGGTATGGGAACAGCACCAGTCATGACCGCAAAGCCCTGCAAAGAGTAGTGCGCTTATCCGAGCGTATCTCAGGGTCAGCTCTCCCGTCTCTGCAGGACGTCTACACCAAACGCTGCAAAGGTAGAGCTACCAAGATCATCAAGGACTCTAATCACCCTGCAAACCCTCATTTCACGCTGCTGCCATCTGGTAAGCGCTTCCGAAGCCTGATGGCCAAAACTGAGAGACTCAGGAGGAGCTTCTTCCCCCAGGCCATCAGACTCCTGAACTCAGTCACTTAACATCACGTGACTTCACGTCCAGGATAAACATCGATACACTGACATTGCACTGCACTTTCTGTTCTCGTTGTTACTGTGTAACAACCTGTCATAAACCTGTTTGCACATTATACTCTTATACATTTGTTAACCACATATTTATAAGTCTACAGTTTACTCACTGCACAGTTTATTTCACTTATTTTATTCCACTTTATCCTTATTTGTTACCTTTTTTTCTCTTGACTTGATTATTTATAATTCTACAGATATAGACATATATATATATATATATATAGATAGTACTTTTTTATATCCTATTTCTATTATAATTTCTTCCTTGTGTTTTTAACTGTGAATTTGCACTGTCCATGGAGCGGACCTGTTTACATTTCACTGCCGGTTGTATATTCTGTATATAACTGTGTATGTGACAAATAAAACTCTTGAATCTTGAATTTCTACATTGTGTTAAGCCTGTACATTTTTTTAAATGCCTTTAATTCACCAAAGTTTACAATATGCATGGAATTACCATGAAGTATATTTAATTTAGAACTTACAGACATTTTTCATGAATAGTTTCCTTTGAAATGTAGTGCATTCAGTTCCTGAATAATAAAAATATATATTTTGGAATAATATTTTCAGTTTCATTTTTATAGATTTATGAGGGGACAGATGTTCATGATTCATTAGCAGTGTCAATCAATCCTAACCGTGTTTAGGCTAACAGCTCTCAGTGATGTGTCGTGTCCTTGTAATAGAAGCAGTACTGATACATTTTGTAGGAATGAGTGGCTTTCTTTATTTCTGTTTTGGTGAGTGACAGAAAAACTAAGGCCTATTTAGCATGTATGGCACATCTAATCTGCTTCATATTAGACACCAAACCAAGCTGTGATATGAGGTCAAACATATATATTGTAAATGCGGAGGGCACTTTCACAGGTCGCAACAGCACTCAAACTCCTACTTACCTCATTCCATATTCCCCTTTATTGTGTTTTAGAGTCAGTGTGAGTATACAGTACACAGTTTTGTTGTCTAGAGCAGTAAACACACATGAAACATATGAATCTGCTCTTCAGGATTACTAGAAACGTCCAGGCAGTTTTGTTGGAGCAAACTGGATCTGAATTCTGTGAGATATACAGTATAACTGTCACAGAGTCACTCTCTCCCTGCATTCAGCCACCTGCACCTGCCACGCTCCCTTGTTCTCAGTCACCGGAGTTCTGATCACCTGCACCTGTCCTTCCTCATCACCAGCCCTACACTGCAAAAAATGCTTTTCTTACTTAGTATTTTTTTTTTCTTGTTATAAGTCCAAATATGAGGGGGCATATTTGGACATATACCATGCTCACTCATCTGATCTCGTCATGACTATACAGACCCTACCTGCTCACCCGAGTTATCCTCGTCTTTGTTTGTCCTCATTCCAGTTATCTGTATCCACCCTGTCATTCATCCTTCTTGTGCCGTGTCTGCTCAAACCATGCTCTGTTTATTACAATTGTGTCTACCTTGTGCTGATAATACAGAAGAGGCTCTACAAGTAAGAAATCTCATCAATCTTTCAGATGAATCAGCTGACCAACTCTCCCCACTTTACATTCATTCTAAATGATTGGACAGCCTCCTGTTTGGAGTGTTCGCATACAGCCAAGGTAAAAGACCTTGACTAGTGTCCCAAACTTAGATAGGGGTAAGGTGGTCATCTGATGTACTCATAACCACATGTGTGATCCAAAAATCACAATGTCAGCGGTGACATGAGTACCAATCACTACCTTACTTAGTGTCCTTAAATGGAAGAAAGTAAAATCACTACACTGGTGAACGCCTCGGTTACGACTGTAACCGCGGATCCCTGAAGAGGGAACGAGATGCTGCGAACGTTTTGTGTGATGATGTCTTGAAGCACACCAGTCCAATGATGTGGAGGGACATCAGAGGCGGGTGACGTCAGGAACCAGGAATCTATAAAGCCTGTCCCAAACACAGCCGTGCTAGCTTTAAGAAAGTCTGAAGTAGTCGCTGACAGGCACGTCGGAGATATAGCAAGGTGATGCAGCGTCTCATTCCCTCTTCAGGGAACTGAGGTTACAGTTGTAACCAAGGTGTTCACTTTCAAGGAAACTAGCGCTGCATTGATGGATGCTGAGGGAGCGTCTATACCATGCCACCATAGCGAGAAGTGTCTGTCCAGTTTAATATCGAGATGAGGAGCACCTATGATGAGAGCACCTGGGACTCTGGTGTAGAGTCCAAGTCCAAAGAGTAAAACCTTACAAATATGTGCGGTGAGGACCACCCTGCCACATCACAAACATCTTGTAGAGCAACTCCTGACATAAGGGCCTTAGAGGCCGCCATACTCCTAGTAGAATGGTCCGACCGACTCATAAGCAAGTGATATAGTCTCGACCAAACTAGCAACATTGTGTGAAGGCATGCTGCAGCCTAACCAGCTGCTGAGTATGCTTTAGCCACTAGCAATGAGGTAGTTCTAACTGGCTTAGTGGGTAATGCCAGGACCTTCAGGGAAGATGCTGATTCAGGGGAGAGATAGCTCACTAATGTCTCTTCAACTTTAGGCATCACCCCATAACGTGCTCTTTATAGTTTAATATAGATGAGTAGTGTGATGTTTGTACACTGTACACTCTATAAGAAACCGGTTTCTCCCATGAATTTGCTACCTTGGTGTGGAGATCAGGGAAAAACGTCTCGGTTACGTATGTAACCCTCGTTCCCTGAAGGAGGGAACGGAGACGCCACGTCGGAGTACCGACGAATAGGAATCTCGCTCGCGAGAGCCAATCTACTTTGAGTGTAACTAAAACGAGCCAATGCACATTGGCATGCAATGATTGCACCATGTGCTCATGCCACGCTGTGCGGGTATAAATGAGACACAGGTGATTGCATCAAATTAGCCTTTTGCTGAGGAGCCGAGTAGGTAGGCAGGCACCCCAGCAGGGTACAGAGGACATGGCGACGGGACGTGGCGTCTCCGTTCCCTCCATCAGGGAACGAGGGTTACATACGTAACCGAGACGTTCCCATTCAGTCGGTCACGCTCGACGCCACGTCGGAGTACCGACGAATAGGAATCCCTACCAAAGTGCCATGGCCTCTGCCCCCTTCCAGTGCCCAGTGTGAGCCACCTGAGCTCTCTTACCTGATGAGACGGGGCTCACACCAGGAAGTCCATCACTGCTGTTCCGCATGACCCTGTTCAGTGATTATTGGATGACACTGGGAAAGCGTGCCCTAGAAAAGGGGCACTGCGGAGCCCACATCGTACTCGGAGGAGTTATGTGGAGTACAAAGCTGAGCCGTAGCCCGCAAGGGAGGAGGGGGCTCAGTCCCGGTGACGGGAAGGCTCTCCCAAAGGGAAAGACACGGGCTTCCCGTAGGAGCGACCGTGGAAGAAATATGGGATCCCCGCAGGGTCACTCATATAAGCCCAGCCCATTACCGGTTCTCAAGGATTCAGCGGCAAGGGGCCTGATGCCCGACGTTCCGCGACGTCCGGCACCGAGGGAGATGGAGGACTCACAGAGTTTGCTTCTGGAGAATAAGAGCGCCGGAGCGCAGCAAGCCGACAAGAGCCGGGCCTCTCAGTGCTTCTACCCGTTTGAGGTGAGAACACAGGAGGAGACCGGCTCTACACGTAGGCTATAGAATCTAGCGAACGTGTTGGGTGTCGCCAGCCCGCAGCTCTACAGATGTCTGACAGCGAGGCGCCACGTGCCAGCGCCCAGGAGGATGCAACACTTCTAGTAGAGTGTGCTCGCACTCGAGCGGACAGGGCACACCTTGTGCTTGGTAAGCCAAGGTGATGGCATCCACTATCCAGTGGGCCATCCTCTGCTTGGAGACAGCCTTTCCCTTCTGCTGGCCTCCGTGACAGACAAAGAGCTGATCTGAGGTTCTGAAGCTTTGAGTTCTATCCACGTAGATCCGCAGAGCGCGGACGGGACAGAGCAAAGCTAGGGCTGGGTCTGCCTCCTCCGGGGCAGCGCTTGCAGGTTCACCACCTGGTCCCTGAAGGGAGTGGTAGGAACCTTGGGCACATAGCCAGGCCGGGGCCTTAGTACCACGTGGGTATTACCCGGCCCGAACTCTGAGGCACGATTCGTCGACCGAAAATGCCTGCAGGTCCCCTACCCTCTTGATGGAGGCCAATGCAGCCAACAGCAAAGTCTTCATAGACAGAATCTTTAGCTCTGCTGACTGCAAAGGCTCGAATGGGGCATTCTGGAGTGCTCGGAGCACCAGAGCAAGATCCCAAGAGGGTATGGAGGGGGGTCGAGGAGGATTTAACCGTCTCGCCCCTAAAGAAACTGACGACCAGGTCGTGCTTCCCAACCGACTTACCTTCTACGTGGTCGTGATAGGCGGATATAGCAGCAACATAGACCTTGAGGGTGGAGGGTGACAGCCTACGCTCCAACCCTTGTTGCAGGAAGGAAAGCACAGACGTGATCGAACATCTTCGGGGGTCCTCTCGGCGAGAAGAACACCACTCGACGAACAGGTTCCACTTCGAGGCGTAAGCCTGTCTTGTAGACGGTGCACGTGCGAAGTGATGGTGTTAACTACCTCTTGGGGTAAGTCACCTAGAACCTCCGCGTCCCATCCGGGGCCAGACATGAAGCTTCCACAGGTCTGGGCGCTGGTGCCACAGGTGCCCCGTCTCTGAGTCCGAAGGTCCTTCCTCAGAGGAATC
Organism: Paracanthobrama guichenoti; assembly: GCA_018749465.1. NCBI lineage: Eukaryota > Metazoa > Chordata > Actinopteri > Cypriniformes > Gobionidae > Paracanthobrama > Paracanthobrama guichenoti. The sequence continues at coordinate 6,316,304 of CM031955.1, forward strand.
GGCCAAGGAGGGCTGTCGCGAGGAGCATAAGTTCTGGGAACCAGGTCCGTTGGGCCAGTGCGGCGCCACCAACAGGAGCTGCTCCTCATCCTCCCTGACCTTGCACAGTGTCTGTGCAAGTAGGCTCACTGGGGGAAACGCATATTTGCGCAGCCCCTGGGGCCAGCTGTGCGCAAGGGCATCCGTGCCGAGTGTACCCTCGGTCAGCGAATAGAACCACTGGCAGTGGGACGTTTCTGGGGAAGCAAACAGGTCGACCTGTGCCACCCCGAACTGTCTCCCGATCAGCTGAACCACCTGGGGTGGAGTCGCCACTCCCCTGGGAGCGCAGCTCGTGAGAGCTCGTCGGCCACACGGTTGCGCACACCAGGGACATGAATGGCCTGAAGCGACCTCAGACACTTCTGACTCCAGAGGAGGAGATGGCGGGCGAGTTGCGACATGCGGCGGGAGCGCAGACCACCTTGTCGGTTGATATACGCAACAGCCGCAGTGTTGTCCGTGTGGACCAGTACATCTTTGCCTCGTAACCGCCCTTTGAGGTGGCTCAGAGCAAGATGTACTGCTAGCAACTCGAGGCAATTGATGTGCCAATGCAGGTGCGGGCCCGTCCCAAACCCCTGACACTGCATGCCCGTTGTACGTGGCTCCCCAGCCCATGGCGGAGGCATCCGTGAAAACCACAGTATGCCTGGACACCTGTTCCAGGGCACTCCAGCCCGAAGGAACGAAGGGTCTGACCACGGACTGAAGGACTGGCGACAGGCGGTGTGATGCTCACCCGGTGAGTGCCGCGTTGCCACGCCCATCTCGGGACTCGGCCGTGTAGCCAATGCTGAAGCGGTCTCATATGAAGCAGGCCGGCGGCGTTACTGCCGCGCGGCTGCCATATGCCCCAGGAGCCTCTGAAACCGTTTCAGTGGAACCGCCATCCTGCCCTGAAACGTGTTCAGGCAGTTCAGCATCGACTGGACATGCTCCTCTGTGAGGCGTGCTGCCTGCTCGACCGAATCCAACTCCATACCGAGAAAAGAGATCCTCTGCCCGGGGGCGAGTTTGCTCCTTTCCCAGTTGACCCGAAGACCCAACTGGCTGAGGTGTCTGAGCACCAGGTCCCTGTGTTCGCACAACTGATCCCAGGACTGTGCTAGAAAGAGCCAGTCGCCGAGATAGTTGAGGATGCGAACGCCCCGTTCTCTCATGGGCACGAGGGCCCCCTCCGTGACTTTCGTAAAGACATGGGGGGACAGGGCCAGCCCGAAGGGCAGGACTTTGTACTGATATGCTCAACCCTCGAACGCAAAGCGCAGAAATGGCCTGCGTCGAGGAAGGATCGAGACATGACCGCTGCAAACCAATCTTGGGGACGGATGCATTCGAAAATGCGCTTCTGCGTGAGCGTCTTGAACGGTAGCTTGTGGAGGCTCCGATTCAGGACTCGCAGGTCCAAGATTGGCCGTAACCCACCGGCTTTCTTGGGTACAATGAAGTACGGGCTGTAGAGGCCGGTCTTCATATCGGCTGGAGGGACCGGCTCTATCGCGTCCTTCGCCAGCAGGACAGCGATCTCCACACACAGGACATGGGCATCTGCAGCATTCACGAAGTGAAGCGGATGCCCCTGATCCTGGGAGCGCCAGGCGAACTGAATCGCGTGGCCGAGCCTGATGGTCCGAATGAGCCAGCGAGACGGACCGAGGAGCACTAGCCAGGCTCCCAGGGACCGTACAAGCAGGACCATAGGGACCACCGGCGTACCCACCGTGGGGCAGCGAGGTGGAATGCAGATACCGGACTGGGGCGGCTGTCTCGTGGAGGCGGCCCGCAGCGAGGTGAGAGTGTGCCGTGCAACACTTACCTGATTCCACAGGTGGGCAGCAGGAACATGAGGGGGTTGTCCACTGCTGCCCGCTGGCGAAGAGGGAGGATGAGTGTTGAAGTTGAAGTTGAAGTTGAAGTTTATTTGTCATTACACATGTACAAGTACAGTATAACGAAATGAAGTTTGGAGCAAGCCTCCGGGCCGCAGCCGATTATTCAGGCGCCGCCCTACGCTCTCCAGAAATACAAGAATGCAATTTAGCAAGCATTACATAGCAAACACAACAAAACATAAACATAAACATAAACATAAACATAAACATGACACAGTACACGTGGTCACGTGATGGGATTTTTGTATGGAGTGGGAGAGGAGATAGATAAACAGGCAGACGGTTGGAGGGGGGGGTGGGATCGGGTAGGTTGTGTATGGTGCGAGTGAGTCTGAGATTGTGTTGTGTGAGAATGTTAGCCATAACTTCAGATGTTTTCGAGTTCAGTTCTATGGTTTGTCCTTGAAGGGAGATAAGGCAGTGCACAGGGAAAGATAGCAGACAAAGCTGTCAGGCTGAAATCCCAACCGAGAGATAGGGACCAAGTGAGGTTCGTTGGGCTAGTTGATTAGGTCAGGCAAATACAATTTATTATTTTTAATCCATTTGATGATCTTGGTAATTTGTCCGGATCATAATCAATCAATCAGATCTGGTCCTCAGCATTCGCGTCCGGTCTGTGCAGTTTCCTAGACATTACGTCCAGCCTCATGGCCAGACCAGTTACAGTCCGTAAAAGTTCACCGATCTGACCCCGATAGAGCCCACTCTACCCTGCGTATCCGCAGTCCGGACTGCGTTATTACGGTTCAGTTCCTCAATTCCTATCACTTTCTGATCTAATTCCTTCAGACGGTCACACACAACCCCGAAGCATTCTTTAATTTCCACAGACAGCGGCTGGGTGAATTTGCTTGCAGCTGTCTTACCAATCTTCCGATAGGTCAGGGCAATCCCAAAGCCAAAGAATAGGAACCCCGCCATCAATAATCCAATCATGTATAAATCTTCCGCATCCTCCACGGACAGAGCCTCCAGGCACAGGACTTGCCAGTTGTTCCATGCGTCCCTCACGTACCCCTGCGGCAAAGGTCCCGTCCGAGCAGGTGGGTTCTCCCGGGCACCCTTCCTTAGTGAGAAAATCTTGTCGATTGCGCTGATTGACCAGTTAATCAATTCCATTTCAGTATTTTCAAGAGTCCAGCAAAGCAGCAGTCAGAGAGAAAGAGAAGAGACGAAACACTAGACAAAACAAAACAGCGCGAGAGCCAGCAGGGAACAGAGAGAAAACACGTCTGCACGGATAGAAGGACAGAAAGGAACCGGCGTTTGACCGGCCACAACTCTCCGAGCCCCCTGCGGACCCGGAGATGGAAGGAACTGCTCTTGTGTTGAGAATTTGGGTACCGCTGGGGCTGAGCCCAGCGGCGGAACAGAGACAAAATGGAACACAAGATTCTCCTCCCGGCCCTCCACCGGGGGATGGAGCGGTGTGGTCACCATCTCCAGAAGAGCAGTCCTCCTCACCTCCGGGTCGCCCGTCTCGTGGCAGCCTGCCCTTGGCCTTGCCTCCCCTCTTGGCAGGCGTCTGGACGGGTAGGGCGGCCTGCTGCGCCCGGCTCCCTGCGCCGCTTGGGTGGAGGCTGCTGCTGCGGCGCGGGAGCGGAGGCAGACGCAGGCGGCCGCCCTCGGCGACGAGCAGGCTGAGGCGCTGCCGGCGGCGGGGTGGAGACAGCAGCTGACCGCCGAGGCAGAATGTCTGCTTCTGTGCGGCCAAGAACTGATGGGCGAAGTTCTGGGCCGCGTCGCCGAAGAGGCCAGTCTGGGAGACGGGGGAGTTAAGGAACCTGACTTTGTCGGTCTCCCTCATGTCCGCCAGACACAGCCAGAGGTGGCGTTCCTGGACCACCATAGTGGACATCGCATGACCCACGGCCCGCGCTGTAACCTTCGTCGCACGAAGCGCGAGGTCCGTTGCGGTTCTCAGTTCCTGGAGAACTGCGGGATCGTGACCACCCTCGTGCAAGGTCTTCAGAGCCGGGGCCTGATGGACCTGCAACAACGCCATAGCGTGTAAAGCGGAGCCTGCCTCTCCACAAGCCAGGTAGGCCTTCCCAATCAGATCGGATGAGTACCTATAGGCCCCGGAGGGAAGACACGGGTTCCCCCTGGAAGTGGAGTTAGGGCACAGTTGCATAGCAACGGCCCGTTCCACGGGGGGAACCTGCGTGTATCCCTTTGCAGGTCCGCCATCGAGGGTGGTGAGGGAGGAGGATCCACTAGGCCGGTTTCGGGCAGTAAAAGGTGCCGTCCACGACCTTGTGAGCTCCTCGTGCACCTCCGGGAAAAAAGGCACCGGGGTGGGGCGCTGAGAACCAGCACGGGCCACCCCGAGAAACCAATCATCCAGCCTTGAGGATTCGGGACACGGTGGAGGGTTCCACACGAGCCCGACTCTCTCGGCGGCCCGGGCAAGCATAGCCATCATCTCCGGATCAGTATCGGGCACAGTGGGTCTACCCGGAGGAGCCCCTGCGCCGACACATCCTCTCCAGAGAGTTCTGACCCTCCCTCCGATGCAGCGATGGACATCTGGTCCTCAAGGGGAGCCCCAAAGGATACGGATGGTGCACATCTCGTGGATGGCCCACCGCGTTCCAATGGCAGCTCTACTGGCTGCGGAGTGCGAGAGGGATGAGGGTTCCCCGGGGGTTGGTTCCCTGGGGGAAACACACTCACCGTAACCCTCAAATCAGCCGGCCTACTGCCTGAAGTAACTCTCTGAGGAGAGTTAGATCGCGGCAGAGGCACAGAGGCTCCGCCCCTGCGAGGCGGACGCGATCGCAACTCCGAGATGGTCATGTTCCCGCAGTGAGAACATGATTCATCCACCAGCGCTGCCTCAGCGTGCTGAACGCCCAAACACGAGATACAGCGCTGATGACCATCCCTCGGTGACAGGAAACCACCGCATCCAGAAACACACAGATAGAATGTCATCTTGAAAAGACGCAAGCTCTGTCTGTGTAAGCTCTTTCAGAAGGGCGCTCTCCTTGGTGCTGAAGCACGCGGGGAGGGGTCGCGCGACACAGTCAGGGGGTGAGTGCAGCCTGACGTGCGCGCTCTCTCACGCGCAGGCGCTCTCTTACCAGCCGTGGGAGCGCTTTTTAGCGCTCTCCACCTAGCGCACCGAACCGGCTGTGAGAACAGCCTTTGTGATCGTTCTGTTCAAACAACAAAGAGAGATGATCGGAAAACCACACGACCGCTGCTGTGCCGTCACACCAACACCGAATGAAGAGATCGCTTCCGAAAGGCGGCTTCCGTCTTCAGTCAGGACTGCGAAGTAAGGAGTGATATCTGTAGTAACCATCTACCACTCGGCTCCGAAGCAAAATGCTAATTTGATGCAATCACCTGTGTCTCATTTATACCCGCACAGCGTGGCATGAGCACCTGGTGCAATCATTGCATGCCAATGTGCATTGGCTCGTTTTAGTTACACTCGAAGTAGATTGGCTCTCGCGAGCGAGATTCCTATTCGTCGGTACTCCGACGTGGCGTCGAGAGTGACCGACTGAATGGGAACGGCAGGCCCCAGCGTTGAGGTTGTGACCATAATGGCAGAAAACGTTCGTCCAGTTTGCTTTTGGAATGAACATCCTGCTTATCTGCTGGCCAATCAATATTTAATCTTTCGACCGCTCTGGTCACAACCTCAACCAGTTCCTCAAATGCATGAGACTGAGGTGGTGAATCCTCAGACTCTCTGATACTAGCAGCCTCCAGCTCCTCAGAACTGGAGAGCTGCATCACTGGTGGAATGCACTCAATCGGGGTGGAAGAAACAGCAGCGCGTGCTTCCAAACCCAGAGAGAAGGCACTGGATCTATCAGGTGAAGCCAGAAATAAAGCTGGGCCGTTTCTAACCCCTCTGATAGATCCATTTGCAAACCCCATGACTGTGATCGCTGCTGTGCCTCAGCAGCAGCGGGACCAGAGCCCTGGGGAACGCGAAACTGAACGTGAAAGAATGCCAGGCAGGATTAGAGTGTCCGCATAGGAAGCACTTCACAGTGCTCACAGCCAGCACCCTCAAGTGTTGAATGTGTATGCTTCTCACCCAAACAGCTACACAAAGAGCATGTGTGTCCCCACCCATTAAATAACGTGAGCAGGGGTGCACTCAGACTCTGAACTGCTGCTTGCTCACCATAATTCTCAATATGCACTGAAAATTTTTGGAACACTTTTTTAATCAGAGAATAGCATCAAGTCAGTTAAACTCCTGGGGTGTTGATCTGGTCAGTTAAGTAGCAGAGGGGGTTGTTAATCAGTTTCAGCTGCTAAAATGTTAATGAAATTAACAACAGGTGCACTAGATGGGCAACAGTGAGACGACCCCCAAAACAGGAATGGTTTTATAGGTGGAGGCCACTGACATTTTTTCCCCTACTCATCTTTTCTGACTGTTTTTCACTAGTTTTGCATTTGGCTAGGGTCAGTGTCACTACTGGTAGCATGAGGCAATACCTGGACCCTACAGAGGTTGCAAAGTCAGTCCAACTCCTCCAGGATGGCACATCAATATGTGGCATTGCCAAAAAGTTTGCTGTGTCTCCCAGCACAGTTTCAAGAGCATGGAGAAGATTCCAGGAGACAGGCAGTTACTCTAGGAGAGCTGGACAGGGCCGTAGAAGGTCCTTAACCCATCACCAGGACCGTAGATGCTCCTTTGTACAAAAGATGAACAGGATGAGCACTCCCAGAGCACTACAAAATGACCTCCAGCAGGCCACTGGTGTGAATTTCTCTGACCAAACAATCAGAAATAGACTTAATGAGGGTGGCCTGAGGGCCCGACGTTCTCTAGTGAGCCCTGCGCTCACTGCCCAGCACCGTGGAGCTCAATTGGCATTTGCCATTGAACACCAGATTTGGCAGGTCCGCCACTGGCAGCCTGTGCTTTTCACAGATGAGAGCAGGTTCACCCTGAGCACATGTGACAGACATGAAAGGGTCTGGAGAAGCCATGGAGAACTATAAAGTTATGCTGCCTGTAAAATTCAGTATGATCGGTTTGGTGCTGGGTCAGTGATGGTCTGGGGAGACATATCCATGGAGGGACCCACAGACCTCTACAGGCTAGACAATGGCAGCCTGACTGCCATTAGGTATTGGGATGAAATCCTAGAATCCATTGTCAGACCCTATACTGGTGCAGTGGGTCCTGGGTTCCTCCCGGTGCACGTCAATGCCCGGCCTCATGTGGTGAGAGTATGCAGGCAGTTCCTGGAGGATGAAGGAATGGATACCTTTGAATGGCCACCACGCTCACCTGACCTAAATCCAATAAAACACCTCTGGGACATTATGTTTCGGTCCATCCAACGTTGTCAGGTTGCACCTCAGACTGTCCAGGAGCTGCCCTGGTCCAGATCTGGGAGGAAATACCCCAGGACGCCATCCGTCATCTCATTAGGAGCGTGCCCTGACGTTGTCAGGCATGCATATAAGCATGTGGGGGTCATACAAACTACTGAGTACCATTTTGAGTTGCTACATGAAATTTCAGCAAAATGGACTAGCCTGTTGCCTCATCCATTTTTGGAGTGTCTTTGAATTCAGTCCTCTGTAGGATGATAATTTTCATTTCCATCAAACAATGTGGCATCCTTTCGTTCATAACACATTACCCAGTCCATATTAGTATAGATATCCAGCATGATATTTTTCCCCATTCAGATCTGATGTGTTTTCAAAGTGTTCCTTAATTTTTTTTAGCAGTGTATATTTGATAATACAACACCAAATAAGACAGAGACAGTTTCACATAGAGCACTACTGAAGACACAGAAGCTGGCGCAGCTATGTTTTGGGCACACTTTATAGCTTCCTGGTTCATAACGTTACCTGCCTCTGATGTCCCTTCACACCATTGGACTGATTTTACATGTGCTTCAAGACATCATCACGTGAAGCGTTCCCTCAGCATCAATCGATGCAGTGCGAGTTCCCTTGAAACATAGGGTTCATCGACAATTTGAAAAGTTCTTGGGGCAGACCTGACCTTTTGAAAAGAGATAGTTTTTATCCCTCCTGGGGTGATGCCATTCTTCTCTCTAGTAACATAGCACATAGTCTTAGAGTTGAATCTTGATTAACTGGGGCCCAGGTCAGGAAGCAGAAAAACCAACCATGTCATAGAAGTCAGATAAATCCTAACACATAGAGACACTTTCACCTAGTTATCATTATATACAGACTCTGTCTGTTGTACAGTGATATAGATTGCGGCGTGTTTTTATTTTGTGTCAGTGTTTTCATGGTTTTCCCTCGTTGAGCAGGGAAATCACTCCCTTTAGGCACATGTGACAGAACTCCTCAACCTAACACATCAGTCGAGCTTCCTGGACAACTTCCTTTGTTATTTGTTCTTTGTAGGACTCAATGCATCGACAAAGGCAAAGTTATCGGGGAGGGACCTCGAGGGAGCTTCGCTACAATTGTGGGTGCTGGCATCATGTGGATTGATTTATGGCACCAGCCCCACTCACAATCCAGTGCCCAGCCAGGAATGGCAGCATTAGCCCACTGCAGACAGAGAGCCTGCCTCTACAGGAGCCAGCGATGATTGGAAAGGCTGAGTGAAACAGCTGTGATGCAATTATTATTTTTTGATTACAGAACTGTTTAATTAATTTACAGTATGTAACGCAAGTACATTATATGTAACTGTATTACCTTATTAAAGTGTTACGCCCAAAACTGTACATTTCTGAAGTACATAACTTGGACACAATCAACTCTGATAACAGATCACTCTAAATTTTAATTCTAAATTTAATTGAATTTTTTACTTACATGTATACATCTTACTTAAATCATCCTGGCGACCCATTTTTTAAGTCTTGTAACCCATCCGAAGGTCACGACCCAGGGTTTGAAAACATGTGACTTAGATATTTTTTGGAACAAAAGATTCTCTGCCTGGCCCTCCACCAGGGGAAGGAGAGCAACTCCCTACATCTCTAGGTTGCCTGCTTTGCCAACAGCTTAGCAGACCTGGTTGGCGCTGAGATGGGCGGTGTCAACTTCCTGCAAGGAGTTCGAAATTGCAAACTAAGTGAAGGCTGCTGCTGTGGCCACAACTGAGCAGATGTGGAGGCCGCAGGGGGACACCCTCAACAATGAGCAGGAAGGGGGCAGCCCCAGAAGGACGGGTGTTGGCAGCAGCATCATATCGGGGTACATAACAAGAAACGCTACCCCAGTGTATTAATGGCCCAGACACGTGAGGCAGAGATCGTGGCTGTCAGACGAGGCCAGGAAGCGACTGCATCCAGAAACACACTGGTGGAATGACATCTTCAAAAAGATGAATGGTCACTCCTGTGTTTACTCTTTCAGGGAAATTTTGCTCTCTAATGTTGAAGCACCCAGGGGAGCAGCCGATGCACTTGACCATGCACACTCTCAGCAATGCAACCTCCACTGAAACACACCGATGATTAAGACAACCGTGATGAAAACAAACATCCGCTTGGATATTGTGCATGTGCTCATCACCCAGCCACCTGCACGCCAGCATCAGTGATCTTACTATCCATTGTCCTCTTCTGTTTATGACAACATCGCTCTAGGGGGTCAGGAAATATTCTAAGCGCTCTGAATGTAGCCAATTGACCTAATAAGTTGCAGATTGGTCCTCCAGCTGTTCCTTAAATGTACATTTAACTTTTCCGGCCTCTTATTGCTCCCTGTCCCAACTTTTTGGAATGTGTAGCGCTCATGAAATCCAAAATGAGCCAATATTTGGCATGACATTTCAAAATGTCTCACTTTCATCATTTGACATGTTATCTATATTCTATTGTGAATAAAATATAAGTTTATGAGATTTGTAAATTATTGAATTCCCTTTTTATTCACAATTTGTACAGTGTCCCAACTTTTTTGGAATCTGGTTTATATGATGTAAGGAGTACATCAGGTGATATGGGAAGTGTTCCCGGTTCCAGCAGATCTAGTTAATGCAGCCTAAAACAATAATTTAACTGATTTGAATAATATAAATTGATAATGTTCTATGTGTATGCCATGGTAAAGAAATGTGTTTTTAGTCTAGATTTAAACTGACAGAGTGTAACAAGTAAGAGTGTGTAACAAAACTTAATAATTAGTTTTTGGTCCAATTATTATTATTATTATTATTATTATTATTATTTATTTATTTTTAATTTTTAATTTTTATTTTTATTTTTATTTTTATTTTTCTTTCAGAATTAAGTTGCAGGAAATTACTAGTCATACAATTTTTTTATTCCGTTAATCTTGTGAATTGGTAAATTTCGGGTGAATGAAAACTAATACCATGCTTCCTAATAATATCTCCCAAGGGTAGCATGTACCGGGTGAAAAGCAATGGTCCTAGCACTGAACCTTGTGGTTCTTCATTTACTGCTACAAGCTGATAAATCAGATATGTATGATTTAAACCATGCCAATGCAATTCCACTAATGCCAACATAATTTGAGAGTCTATTTAAAAGAATATTATGGTCGATAGTATTGAATATTTCGGTTTGTTTTCATGCATGCAAATACACACCCAGTGTATTCACAGTGTTTTTTGTTTTGTTTTTGTTTTTTTCTCAGAGAAACGTGATTGGTAAACATTATGTTTATTAGTTGAGCTGATGACAGTTTCAATGAATGTGGGCACGGGGGGTGGGACTAATGATCAGCAATTGTTTCTGTTTGGCTGGTTTCTTTGACGAATCAATGCTATAGATTTTGATGATGCATCCACTCTCACTACAGAGCCTCTGAATAATCAAGAAAAGCTGAAAAAGATTCTGAGATTCTCCTCTTTACTGTGCAATTTACAGCATACAGATTGGATTAGTGGTTTAAAAGTTATTAAACATTTTAGAATGATAGTTATATGCGGGCCAATGTCTCTGTCTTTAAGGGTTAAAATAATGTAATCATCATGTTTTAACCATGTTTCTGTCAAATACAGCACATCTAGATTATGATCTGTAATCATATCATTAACAATAAGCGCTTTTGAGGGAAGGGACTGAATATTCAGCAACCCAAGCTTTATCAGTTGTTCATCTGCTATATATCTATTGTTTATTTGTTGAAAATGTATTCAATTCTTTCCCTTAAATGGGTTAGAGAGTTTTTTTGTATTTACTAACTCTGGGAATGGACAGTCTCTATGTGATGATATCTAGGTGAGAGAGTCTCTATATGTTGGGATTTATCTGACTTCTGTGACGTGAGACAGCTAGCAGACGATTGGTTAAGCCAGTCCGTCTGCTTCCTGACTTGGGCCCCAGACTATGTGCCAAATTACTAGAGAGTACAGTGGCACCATCCCAGGAGGGATGAATACCATCTCTTTTTAACAGGTCAGGTCTGCCCCAAAAGATTTTCCAATTGTCAATGAACCCTATGTTATTCTGCAGACACCACTTAGATAACTAGCTATTGAGTGATGATAGTCTGCTAAGTATCTCATCACTCCTCCGAATGGGGAGGGGGCCAGAACAAAAAACTTTAGCTGACATCGTACTTGCGAGTTCACACACCTCTTTAATGTTAATTTTAGTGATCTCTGACTGGCGAAGTCAAACATCATTAGTGCCGACGTGAATAATAATCTTAGAGAATTTATGATTAGCATTAGCCAGCACTTTTAAATTTGCTTTGATGTCAGGCGCTCTGGTAACACTTTACAATATGGGTGCACTAATATGCATTTATTCATGCTTAACTAATGCACAGATAATCATGAGTTAATGTGTGACTCATGAAGAACTAAACCATTTATTAATGATTACTGCATCAGCAACTAATGAAGATTCTATATGATTAATAAATTAAGTAAACTTTAAATTGTTATTAGTTAAATGTGTCATAATGTATTAATTCCCTAATAACATATTATATTAACTAATAATGTAAATTAACATGTTAATTACCACAACGGGTCGAAGCCATACATTTCAGCTTCCAGTTGTCTGCTTTAATTAAACATTAGCTAATGATTTGCAAAGGTATCATTATGTTATGACTTTACTTGTTGAGGCACATGACTATTATTAGTGCACCCGTATTGTAAAGTGTTACCGGTGCTCTGGCTCCCAGTAAACATGTGACTATGGTGGCTGGTGTCTTGATTTTCATGTTCAGTGTAATAGAATCGCCAATAACTAGGGCACTTTCAACAGGATTCTCAGTGGGTGCGTCACTGAGCGGGGAGAACCTGTTTGATTTTCTAATTGGAACGGAAGAGTGTTTTTTTGATCTACAATTATGCCGTCTCACAGTCACCCAGTTGCCTGGCTGCTTGAGCTCTACTGCCGGAACTGAACAATGTACAGAGTTCACTAAGCCAATCATATCCAAAGCAACGTTTAAAGCCCTTGCATTCTTACTATCCTCAAATAAAGTTTGAATTCATGTCTCCGTCAGCCTGACTATCTTCCTACGTTTATCACGTGTAGTCCGCTGATATAGGTTATACTAAACATGTAACAGGCAGTGCAAGTGACAATAACAGGAGAAGATGACATGACTCACCGTGTTTGTTGACTAATCCAACCAGAGTTGTTTGATGGACTCGCGCGCAAGAGAAAAACAGGAGACCCAGGTGGCAAGCTAAAAGGCTAGCAAAATGCTAATGCATTGTGATAGTGATTTAGATTAAAAGCTAGCAATGTCAGATTCAAAAGTAAAGCTGTACGGAGCTACAAACACAAACTCAATGAACCAGCTGTAACATTATGGAATAGATACAGTCCTTCCAATGTGTTGGTATACTAATATAGTCTTATACAAATTTTTTTTTTTTTTTTTTTATCCAACTTCCATCTTTAATTGGTATTATCTATATAACCATATAAAATGTTTTTTTAATTTTTTTTTTTATAAAATATCATTTAAAATAACATTTTCTTTTATGAAAGGTTTATTAGTATGTAGATCAGATCAGGTCTGATAGGTCTATGAATACTGAACTAGCGGGTTGGCTGATGGCTGAATATTCAAACATCATGGTAAAATGAGGTGGTTGCTGAGCTTCCGTAAGTATAAAACTGAGTCCTATTAGTGGCAAGCATCCTCACACAGAGTCTGCTCTCCAAGATAGATCTATCATGGAAATGTCTAACTGGGGAGTGACTAACATGGACAATCAAACAATCCAATACTGCTTTCCAAACAATAATTTGTCTTGTAGCAGAAGTATCCGACCTGAAGTGGAGTACATTATTGTCTATATTTTTGTTGCTGTAACATCAGTGTTCACCGTGTTTCTGAACCTGCTGGTGATCATCTCCATCTCGCACTTCAAGCAGCTCCACACTCCCACCAATGTGCTGATCCTCTCTCTGGCAGTGGCTGATCTGATCGCAGGACTGATTCTCCTGCCAGTGCAGGGAATGAAACTGATTGAGCCATGCTGGTACTTTGGAGAAATATTTTGCTCAATATTTCTTCTTATTCTTTATGTGGTTGTCACAGCAGCTCTTGGTAATATGATAATTATATCTGTGGATCGATACATTGCTGTGAATGACCCTTTGCGATATTCAATGAAAGTCAATAATAACAGAGCTATTGTTTCTATTGTTGTAAACTGGGTATTCTCCTTCATATATATTGTTTATCTGTTGTATGAGATTATACTGTATCCAGAGAGGAACCACACATGTATTGGAGAATGCATCATTTCTTTTAATTTGGAAAATGTAATACTAGATTCCTTTGTTTGTTTAGTTGCACCTTGTTGTATAATTATTCCTTTAAATTTGAAAATCTGCTTTCTAGCAAACTATCAAGCTAAGCGTTTAAATTCAGTCACAGACAAAAAGCCAAATCAGAAAGAAAGGCAGCAATAACCTTAGGGATTGTAGTACTGGTTTATTTTCTTTGCTGGATGCCATACTATTTAACTTCTCTTTCTTTTGGGCATATTGAAAATGATTCTCTTATAATTAATGTAATGGATTGGATTGTATGCATGAACTCCTGTATGAATCCTCTTATATATGCAATGTTTTATCGATGGTTCAGACTGTCAGCAAAATACATTTTGACCCTGAAAATATTTGAACCTTCATCGGCATACATAAATCTCATGCAAATGTAAATGAGATAATGTGTCTTGAGTTCTTAAGCCCCACCAGAACATTAGATGTCATATAACAGCTGTTTATATATATATGGTGTCTAACATGTATATTGTGAGCATATTTGTGAGTGACACTATCTGCTCCATTTTCTCTGTATGAACATGAAAGCACAGCAAAACTGTAGTGATGCTGCTTGGAAGATAAACGTTAAAAGAAAATTTAACATTTGCCACACTAAAGTAGTTATTGCAAAGATAATATTTAATTTACATGAAAGAAATCTACTTTATTAGAAGCAAACAAGGTACAATATACTTTAATGCATGACCATGGTAAAACAATTGACACAAATTTTACAACATGAGCTTAAATGATTGATGATGGGTAAGAGTGATGTTTAATCATTATAATGACAATTATTATTAAGCTCTTCATATCTCCTGTTTTCGGCCTGTTTTTGCCTTATAAAAATAATGAACCAATTAACCAGTATAACATCCAATAATGCCCTGATTGTGTAATTCTACATTGTGTTAAGCCTGTACATTTTTAAAATGCCTTTAATTCACCAAAGTTTACAATATGCATGGAATTACCATGAAGTATATTTAATTTTTAAATTGCAGAAATGTTTCATAAATAGTTTCCTTTGAAATGTAGTGCATTCAGTTCCTGAATAATAAAAATATATTTTGGAATAATATTTTCAGTTTCATTTTTATAGATTTATGAGGGGACAGATGTTCATGATTCATTAGCAGTGTCAATCAATCCTAACCGTGTTTAGGCTAACAGCTCTCAGTGATGTGTCGGGTCCTTGTAATAGAAGCAGTACTGATACATTTTGTAGGAATGAGTGGCTTTCTTTATTTCTGTTTTGGTGAGTGACAGAAAAACTAAGGCCTATTTAGCATGTATGGCACATCTAATCTGCTTCATATTAGACACCAAACCAAGCTGTGATATGAGGTCAAACATATATATTGTAAATGTGGAGGGCACTTTCACAGGTCGCAACAGCACTCAAACTCCTACTTACCTCATTCCATATTCCCCTTTATTGTGTTTTAGAGTCAGTGTGAGTATACAGTACACAGTTTTGTTGTCTAGAGCAGTGCTTCTCAAACCTGTCCTGGAGACTTGTGAAACATTGAACCCACTAAATGGCTAAAAAAGACAGAGCCCACCAAGACAGGAGTGTCCAATACTGAGCATCAAACACACATGAATCTGCTCTTTAGGATTACTAGAAACTTCCAGGCAGTTGTGTTGGAGCAGGTTGTAGCTGAATTCTGTGGGATATACAGTATAACTGTATGACGGGCCTTTTCCCCCGCTCTTGACAAAAGGCACATGCTATTGAAACAAATACTTTAGCTAAAGCAATGAGTTTTGTATACTAAAATCTACATTAATGCAAAACTATTTCAGAATAGTATATATATACAGGTGCTGGTCATATAATTAGAATATCATCAAAAAGTTGATTTATTTCACTAATTCCATTCAAAAAGTGAAACTTGTATATTATATTCATTCATTACACACAGACTGATATATTTCAAATGTTTATTTTTTTTAATTTTGATGATTATAACTGAGAAAATTTGAATATTACTTAAGACCAATACAAAGAAAGGATTTTTAGAAATCTTGGCCAACTGAAAAGTATGAACATGAAAAGTATGAGCATGTCCAGCACTCAACACTGAGCTGGGGCTCCTTTAGCCTGAATTACTGCAGCAATGCGGCGTGGCATGGAGTCCATCAGTCTGTGGCACTGCTCAGGTGTTATGAGAGCCCAGGTTGCTCTGATAGTGGCCTTCAGCTCTTCTGCATTGTTGGGTCTGGCATATCGCATCTTCCTCTTCACAATACCCCATAGATTTTCTATGGGGTTAAGGTCAGGCGAGTTTGCTGGCCAATTAAGAACAGGGATACCATGGTCCTTAAACCAGGTACTGGTTGCTTTGGTGCTGTGTGCAGGTGCCAAGTCCTGTTGGAAAATGAAATCTGCATCTCCATAAAGTTGGTCAGCAGCAGGAAGCATGAAGCGCTCTAAAACTTCCTGGTATACGGCTGCGTTGACCTTGGACCTCAGAAAACACAGTGGACCAACACCAGCAGATGACATGGCATCCCAAACCATCACTGACTGTGGAAACTTTACACTGGACCTCAAGCAACGTGGATTGTGTGCCTCTGCTCTCTTCCTCCAGACTCTGGGACCCTGATTGACTTTCATCAGAGAACATAACTTTGGAGCACTCAGCAGCAGTCCAGTCCTTGCTGTCTTTAGCCCAGGCGAGACGCTTCTGATGCTGTTTATTGTTCAAGAGTGGCTTGACTCAAGGACTGCGACAGCTGAAACCCATGTTTTGCATACATCTGAGCGTCAAAATGGCACCGCCGTGTTCGGTCGCCGTTCAGGTCGCTCCGCGAAGACTGTGCTTTTATTTACTATTTTACTTTCTTTTGCTCTCAATTTTTACAAACTTATCAACTGCAGTGATCTGCTATGACAGCAAAACTCTTTTGGACATTGGTTACCTCTACACTGGACTGTTTCAGGACACTTGAAAGAAGAATCAAGAATCACCATGGGAAACGCGCGGGGATCCGCAACAGACTGAGGAAAAGGGCATTCAGCCCTCCTCTCCCGAGCATTCTGCTCGCAAATGTTCAATCCTTGGAGAATAAGATGGACGATCTTAGAGACAGGATAAGTTTTCAACGGGACATGAGAGACTGTAACATCTATTGTTTGTCCAAAACATGGCTCACGCCCGCAGTCCCGGACACAGCTGTGACGCCGTCAGAGAACTTTTCTGTTTTTCGGATGGACAGAACAGCCGAGGCCGGTAAATCCAAAGGCGGTGGAGTATGCTTCATGATCAACAAGAAATGGTGCGACCCCAGGAACACCACCATTCTCTCGCGGTCCTACTCGCCTCATCTGGAACATTTAACAATCATTTGCCGCCCATTCTATCTGCCGAGGGAGTTTACCTCTGTCATCGCGACCGCTGTTTACATTCCACCACAGGCAGACACAGGGCTGGCTTTATCTGGCCTTCATGATGTTGCCAGCGGCGTCATAAACAAACACCCCGATGCTGCTTTCATCGTCGCGGGCGATTTTAACAAAGCAAACCTAAAGAAAGTCTTGCCAAACTTTCACCAGCACGTCTCCTGTCCTACACGAGGAGCAAACACACTGGATCATTGCTACTCTTTGTTTAAGAACGCCTGTAAAGCGCGGCCACTTCCAGCTTTTGGCAAATCGGATCACGCCGCAATTTTCCTCACACCTGAATACAAACAAAGGCTCGTTCAGGAACCCCCGGTGAGGCGGGAAGTTAAGCGCTGGTCAGCCCATTCAGAGACCGCACTACAGGCAGCTCTGGATGATGTCGACTGGGACATGCTCCAAGCGAGTTCAGCTGACGTCAGCGAGTTCACGGATGTGGTGCTTTGCTTCATCAACACGCTTACAGAGCAAGCCACACAAACAATAACAATAACGTCCTTCTCAAATCAGAAACCGTGGGTGGACAATTCAATCCGTGCTGCAGTGAACACACGCACTGGCGCTTACAACGTCTGTCTCCTATCGGGGAACATGACTGAATACAGTTTGTCCTGCTATGCTCTGCGGCGCGCAGTTAAAGCCGCAAAACTCCATTATAGGGATCGAGTGGAGTCTCATTTCCAACTCAACGACTCCCGGCGCATGTGGCAGGGTCTGAGGTCCATCTGTTCTTTTGGATCTAAATCCTCTGCAGAGGTGAGCGCTGATCCGTCGCTTGTGAATGAGTTAAACTCTTTCTACGTTCGCTTTGACTGTAATCGCGGCAGCGCGACTCCGCCAAGTGGCGCGTCAGAGGGAATTACTCAGAGCAGCAACAATCACGTGATCTCTGTCTCGGAGGATGAAGTTCGGAGGGCCTTCCTGTTCTGTCCTTCTTTATCTATCTCCTCTCCCACTCCATACAAAAAATCCCATCACGTGACCACGTGTACTGTGTCATGTTTATGTTTATGTTTTGTTGTGTTTTGCTATGTAATGCTTGCTAAACTGCATTCTTGTATTTCTGGAGAGCGTGTGGTGGCACCTGAATAATCGGCTGCGGCCCGGAGGCTTGCTCCAAACTTAATTTCGTTATACTGTACTTGTACATGTGTAATGACAAATAAACTTCAACTTCAACTTCAACTTCAAGCGTGTGGACGTCAGGAAAGCTGCTGGGCCAGATGGTATTTCAGGCCGTGTTCTGCGGTCCAGTGCTGATCAGCTCGCCGTGTTCTTTACATCTATCTTTAATGAGTCCCTCGCTACATCTGTGGTCCCCACCTCCTTCAAAAAATCCACCATCATCCCTGTCCCTAAGAACAGTAAACCCTCTTGCCTAAATGACTATCGTCCAGTGGCTCTCACGTCTATAGTCATGAAGGTCTTTGAGAGACTCATTAAAAACACCATTTGCTCCTTCATTCCTGACACTTTGGACCCTCTTCAGTTTGCCTATCGTCCCAATAGATCGACTGAAGATGCCATCTCTCATGTCCTCCACTCCTCCCTCACTCACATCAACAGCAAAAGTGGGAACTACGTAAGGCTGCTATTTATTGACTATAGCCTTTAACACCATAGTTCCCATTAAGCTAACCGCCAAACTCATGGATCTCGGCCTGAATTCTTCTCTCTGCCACTGGATTTAAGACTTCCTCACTGGCAGGCCTCAGGTGGTGAGAGTAGGCCAGTTCACCTCCACCTCCATCACCCTGAGTGTGGGAGCTCCACAGGGCTGTGTCCTGAGTCCCCTGCTCTATCCTCTCTACACACATGACTGTTTGTCCACACACAGCTCCACCTCTATCTCTAACGTATAAAAACGTTAAGATGGCGGTGCGTGCACACGCTGTGGCTTCTCTCTCTCCCAACGGACCGGTGTTTTTGTGTTTTTCATTGTGTAAATCACAGTGTTTTTGTACGTCCTTGTCGCGTCCGTTCATCTGCAAACTCAGCTACAGACGTGAGTTTCTGCTCGAGGTTGGAAAAACTACAGTCTTCAATCCAAGCTCGGCGCTCGCTCAAGATCTGCGGGATCACGGCCTTCTCTGGGGGCCTACCCCATCACCGTCCCCCACTACTGCACCTCTCCCACAGTGGAGGCGCCACAAACGGGGTGAGAGGAAACAGAAGAGGGGGAAGCGCGGAGGTATCCGTGTCAGGCTAGCGGCTAAACCACACAAGCCGGCTATCCCCACCATCATTCTCGCTAATGTACGCTCGTTGGACAATAAACTGGACGATCTTCGTCTTCTTTGCTCTACTCGGAAGACTGTAAGAAACTGTTGTGTTTTTGTGTTCACGGAAACATGGCTCAACAACAGCGTTCCGACCACACCATTCAGCTCGATCAGCGCACATGCCATCGGGCGGACAGAGTGCCCGTCGAGGAGAGGTAAGACCACGCGGCGGACTCTGTGTTTACACCAATGATGCGTGGTGCCGCGATGCTGTTGTGGTCTGCAAACACTGCTCACCCCTGGTGGAGTTTATGATTATTAAATGTCGGCCGTTTTATCTACCGCGGGAATACTCAGCTATTATACTTGTTGCTGTATACATCCCCAGCTCCAACAACAACAGGAGTGAGGCACTAAATAATCTTTATAAACACATCAGTGATCAGCAGACAGCCCACCCAGATGCTTTTCTCATCTTGGCTGGAGATTTCAACCATGCAGACTTAAAGAGTGTGCTTCCAAAAATTCATCAACACATTGACTTCCCAACACGTGGTAAAACACTCTGGACTTTGTGTACACTACACAGAGAGGAGCTTACAAAGCCCTTCCCCTCCCCCACCTGGGTGCTTCAGATCACATCACTGTTATGTTAATGCCAGCATACAGACCACTTGTGAAAGCCACCAAACCAGTCCAGAAGCAGATTCAAGTCTGGCCTGAAGGGTCATCAGAGGCTCTTCAAGACTGCTTCGACACCACTGACTGGGACATGTTTAAACAGGCTGCAACCTACCACAACACCACAGACATCCAGGAGTACTCAGAGACTGTTACTTCTTATATCACCAAGTGCATGGAGGATGTAACAGTCACAAAGACCATCACCGTCTGGCCCAACCAAAAACCGTGGCTGACAGGAAATGTCTACAGACTCCTGAAGACGCGTAACGCTGCCTTCAGAACTGGAGATGAGGTGGGCCTGAGGACAGCAAGGGCCAACCTGTCACGCGGCATCAGGAAGGCTAAGAGACAGTACTCCAGGAGGATAGCCCATCGTTTCAGCGACAGCAGAGAGACACAAGGAGCCTGTGGCAGGGTATTCAGACCATCACAGATTATAAGCCCCTGCACGGACATGTGACAGCTCCACCCCCCTGCTGAATGAGCTGAACACTTTCTTTGCTCGCTTTGAAGCTCACAACAGCACCACTGCACAGAAGTCACCTCCTCCTCCCGATGACCTGATGTTGTCACTGCCCAGGGACAGCGTGAGAAGATCCCTCAGCAGGGTCAACGCACGCAAAGCTCCAGGTCCTGACAACATTCCTGGACGTGTATTGAGAGACTGTGCAGAGGAACTCACTGATGTCTTCACAGACATCTTCAACATCTCACTGAGCCAAGCTGTCGTCCCCACATGCTTCAAAGCAACCACCATCATTCCAGTCCCTAAGAAATCATCTCCATCCTGCTTCAACGACTACCGTCCAGTCGCACTTACCCCCATCCTTATGAAGTGCTTTGAGCGGCAAGTCATGCACCACATTAAGTCTGTCCTCCCCCCCTCCCTGGACCCCTACCAATTTGCATATCGGTCTAAACGCTCGACCGATGACGCCATCGCCACCACCGTCCATTCAGCACTCACTCACCTGGAAAATAAAGACACTTATGTCAGAATGCTGTTCATAGACTTTAGTTCAGCATTCAATACAATCATCCCTCTACAGCTCACTCAAAAACTGTCACAGCTGGGACTCAGCACATCGATGTGCAACTGGTTGCTGGACTTCCTGACGGGAAGACCTCAGGCAGTTCAGGTCGGCAGTAACTCATCCAACTCCATCATCATGAACACTGGAGCCCCTCAGGGATGTGTGTTGAGCCCCCTCCTTTTCACTCTGCTGACACATGACTGCACACCCATACACAACAGCAATCTCTTCATCAAGTTTGCGGACGACACGACCGTAGTTGGTCTCATTAGCAACGATGATGAGACAAACTTCAGGAGCGAGGTGAGCCGCCTGGCCAGGTGGTGTGGCGACAATAATCTCTCTCTGAACGTGGAGAAGACGAAGGAGATTGTTGTTGACTTCAGGAGAATGCACACCCAGCACGCTCCTCTGACCATCAACGGTGTGACCGTGGAAAGGGTGAGGAGCACCAAATTCCTGGGTGTGCATATCACAGAGGACCTCTCCTGGACCGCCAACTCCACAGCACTGACCAAGAAAGCACAGCAGCGACTCTACTTTCTCCGCAAGCTGAGAAGAGCCGGGCCCCAGCCCCATCATGCGCACCTTCTACAGAGGCACCATCGAGAGCATTCTGACCAGCTGCATCACTGTGTGGTACAGCGCCTGCAACGCATCCTGCCGTAAAGCACTTCAGCACACAGTGAGAGCAGCTGAGAAGATCGTTGGTGTCTCTCTCCCACCCCTCCAGGACATTTATAACTCCCGCCTCTCCCGCAAAGCCCTCATCATTGCGAGAGACCCCACCCACCCATCGCACAGCCTCTTCAGTCTGCTGCCATCAAGGAGGAGGCTTCGCAGTCTCCAAGCAAGGACCAGCAGACTGAAGGACAGCTTCATTCCCCAAGCTGTCAGGGCATTGAACTCCCTCCCGACTCTGCCGACCCTCCCCTCTTCTGCCCCACGCACCTGATCTGTGAATCATCTACCTTCATCTACCTCATATATTGTCTCTCTGAGGAATTGGTCTCCTCTCTTACAGACTCTTTTTGCACACACTCTTATAATTTTATTTTATACCTGCACTGACTTAAATCTGAAATTGCACTATTGTTACCATTGTTTGCACTATTTGCCATCGCCACTTTACCTCTAAAATTCACTTTATCCATCTTTTTTTTAATCTTTCTTCTGTTGTTGTTACTGTTAAACTTTTGTTGTTATTGTTATTGTTTTGTTGTTGTTAGGCACCTAGGGTCTGAGAGTCATAGAATTTCAATTCTCTGTATGTATGTACTGTACGTATGGCAGAATTGACAGTAAAAGCTGACTTTGACTTTGACTTTGATCAAATTTGCTGATGATACTGTTGTCCTGGGCCTCATTTCCAACAACAATGAGATGGCATACTTGGACGAGGTGGAGCATCTAACATCATGGTGCCAGGACAACTGTCTCTCTCTGAATGTTGGCAAAAGAAATGATTGTGGACTTCAGGAAGAGACAGCAACGGACATACTTCCCCCTCATGATCAGCGGGTCACCAGTAGAGAGAGTGAGCAGCTTCAAGTACCTGGGTGTAAACATCTCCGAGGACCTGACCTGGACTGCTCACATTCAGACACAGGTGAAAAAAGCCAGGCAAAGACTGTACCACCTGCGCCAGCTGAGGAAATTCAGGGTTTCTCCAGCTATCCTGAAAACTTTCTATTTAGGGGCGATAGAAAGTGTATTAACTCAGTGCATCACAGCGTGGTATGGGAACGGCACCAGTCATGAATGCAAAGAGTCATGCGCTTATCCGAGCGTATCTCAGGGTCAGCTCTCCCGTCTCTGCAGGACGTCTACACCAAACGCTGCAAAGGTAGAGCTACTAAGATCATCAAGGACTCTAATCACCCTGCAAACCCTCATTTCATGCTGCTGCCATCTGGTAAGCGCTTCCGAAGCCTGATGGCCAAAACTGAGAGACTCAGGAGGAGCTTCTTTCCCCAGGCCATCAGACTCCTGAACTCAGTCACTTAACATCACGTGACCACTGACATACTGACATTGCACTGCACTTTCTGTTCTCGTTGTTACCTGTTAAACCTGTTATAAACCTGTTTGCACATTATACTCTTTGTACATTTGTTAACCACATATTTATAAGTCTACAGTTTACTCACTGCACAGTTTACTCCACTTATTTTATTCCACTTCTTTATTTTTATTTTTTTACTTTTTTTCTACTTGACTTGATTATTTATAATTCTACAGATAATAATTTAATTTCCTCCTTGTGTTTTTAACTGTCTTAATCTATGGAGGGGACCTGTTTACATTTCACTGCCGGTTGTATATTCTGTATATAACTGTGTATGCGACAAATAAAACTCTTGAATCTTGAATCTAGTGGTTCTTGAACCACTAGATTCAGTCCACTCTTTGTGAATCTCCTCCACATTTTTGAATGGGTTTTGTTTCACAATCCTCTCCAGGGTGCGGTTATCGCTATTGCTTGTACACTTTTTTTCTACCACATCTTTTCTTTCCCTTCACCTCTCTATTAATGTGCTTGGACACAGAGCTCTGTGAACAGCCAGCCTCTTTTACAATGACCTTTTGTGTCTAGCCCTCCTTGTGCAAGGTGTCAATGGTCGTCTTTTGGACAACGGTCAGGTCAGCAGTCTTCCCCATGATTGTGTAGCCTACAGAACTAGACTGAGAGACCATGTAAAGGCCTTTGCAGGTGTTTTGAGTTCATTAGCTGATTAGAGTGTGGCGCCAGGTGTCTTCAATATTCAAACTTTTCACAATATTCTCATTTTCTGAGATATTGAATTTGGGATTTTCCTTAGTTGTCAGTTATAATCATCAAAATTAAAAGAAATAAACATTTGAAATATATTATTCTGTGTGTGATGAATGAATATAACATACAAATTTCACTTTTTGAATGGAATTAGTGAAATAAATCAACTTTTTGATGATATTCTAATTATATGACCAGCACCTGTATATATATGAATCACGCATAACATTATGACCACCTTCCTAATATTGTGTTGGTCCTCCTTTCACTGCCAAAACAGCCCTGACCTGTCAAGGTATGGACTCCACTAGACCCCTGAAGGTGTGCTGTGGTATATGGCACCGAGATGTTAGCAGCAGATCCTGTAAGTTGTGAGGTGGGGCCTCCATGGATCAGACTTGTTTGTTCAGCACATCCCACAGATGCTCGATTGGATTGAGATCTGGGGAATTTGGAGGCCAAGTCAACACCTCAAACTTGTTGTTGTGCTCCTCAAACCATTCCTGAACCATTTGAGCTTTGTGGCAGGAGTATTATCCTGCTGGAAGAGCCACAGGCACCAGGGAATACCGTTTCCATGAAAGGGTATACATGGTCTGCAACAATGCTTAGGTAGGTGGTACATGTCAAAGTAACATAAACATGGATGGCAGGACCCAAGGTTTCGCAGCAGAACATTGCCCAAAGCATCACACTGCCTCCGCCGGCTTGCCTTCTTCCCATAGTGCATCCTGGTGCCATGTGTTCCCCAGGTAAGCCACGCACCTGGCCATCCACGTGATGTTCAACCATCCAACGTGACTGACTGATAGGAAACAAATAATTTCTGTTTCCTGTACAGAACCTATAGGATGTTGCGCATGCATGGTCAACACAAAATGAATGAATCACTCCCTGAGACAACTTGTTGTTCCCGAGTCATATTAAAGTTCATATGAATAAATCACTCATGCTAGACCTACCACATATTTGGCGAGGTTCCCTCAAAGACCATCCATGAGCATGTCTTCAACTACTCATTGAGGCTGGTTTTGTAGAAAACACATAGGGAGCAGTCAAGGTAATTGGTGAGGCAAGCTAGATAAAGAAAATCCCTAGTGTGATCCTTGAAGGAGTGATCCCCCTGCAATCCTCCCATCATTAACAGACCAAGGAACAGGTGAGACACTCATAAGGGACCATGGCAATTAATGAAAAAAACTGAATTAAGTCAAATACAGAGAAAGAAAACATCTCAGGTTATGAATGTAACCCTTGTTCCCTGAGAAAGGTCGACATTTTGGGGATGAGCCCTTAGCATAGCACGTCTGAAGCATGAATGAAAAGTAATCCAATCCTGATTGGTGTTGCGTCATGACGTAGTATGTGACGGCATACACAGAAGCTACATAGGGGAGGCCGGCACATAGTACAGACAGTTTGCCAAAGCACACCAACGACTGATCTGATTTTCTCCACTGCTCTAAATTCTTAGTGCTTTGATGGCAGAGCAGATGAATTCTCTCCTCTTCTGCCGTCACGTGAGGGGGCAGATGGAATGCCTGAAGAACCACTGACTGTGCCATGCTCGATCTGCCATCCTCAACTGACTCAAGCGGGGCTGGATGCTTGAGGGAAAACCACAGTGTACAGTGGGACATCTCTCGAGACGCAAATTGATCCACTTCCACTGGGATGTACCTCTTGCATATTGCCTTTACCACTTCTGGATGAAGTAGCCACTCCCTGGGCCTCAGCCCCTGCCTCAACAGGATGTCTGCTCCCTGATTTTGGTCCCCTGGGACGTACATCGCTCTGAGAGATGACAGTTTCCCCTGGGACCACAGGAGGATCTGATGCACCAGTCTGCATAGAGGGCGTGACCTCAGACCCCCCTGATGATTTAGATACGAAACCACTGTCATATTGTCTGCTTGTATCAGGGCATGGTGGCCGAGGAGGTCCGGAAAAAACTCCCCAGAGCTTTGTAGACTGCTAGCATCTCCAGGCAATTTATGTGCCAGGAAGAATGCCGGGCCTCCCACAGACCTCTCGCAAAGTGCCCGTCCATGACCACACCCCAACCAGTGAGGGAGGCATCTGTTGAAATGGTTTTCTGGCAACATGACGCTCCCAGCACTGGCCCCTGGGACAGAAGCCAAGGTTTCTTCCATATGGCAAGGGAACGAAGGCATCTGCACGTTACCCTGATCATACGGAACGGATTTCCCATCGGGGAAAACTCCTTAGTCTTCAGCCACCACTGTAGGGGTCTCATGTGTAGTGGGCACACTCAGAAATTGAGCCACAGCTAGGATTTCTTCTCAGAAGCCTTCTTGGCATGAAGGACGGTCCTCAGATCGACCTTCGGCTTTTCGGAAGACTTCTGGTGAGACTGCCGCCTCTGTTGTGAAAGAATTGAAAATAATCAAAGATATTTGATTTTTGAAAATGAACAAAGACATTTGCATTACTGTTTTCAACCCCAATCAGAAGGGCCATTTGGACTTCCTAAAGACAAAGAAATGCTGAAGGCCTGTAGGCCAAAGGTCACACCTGTAGCACCGTGGGGGAAGTTTGGTCTGATTGGTCAGTTTGAATGTCTCACATTAGGGTTTCAGTCACATGGTCAAGGAATAGATAAAAGAAGATTGTAACTGTTGCTCTGTCTCTTTGATTCTCTGGCTCTCTCTTCTTGGGGGCCTTCTCTTTGGCTCTTCTCTTCTTTGTCTCTCTCTCTCCCCCTCTCTCTTTCTATCCCTCAGGTAACATTCATGCTGGGTACGATTAATGGTATAAGTTTTCATCATCTCATACATTTATTTTGTAACTATTTTAAGTGTAACCATAACTAGATTTTGTCATTAAATTCTTTCAATTACAAATGATGTGCTAACTAGTTTTGATTTGGTATTGACTTTGAAGTGTTACCTATTGCAATACAATATAGTCACATTATAGTAATGCTCTCCCACATGTTTAGCTATTGTAACTGCGCTTATTTCCGTCGTTGGTATAAGCTGCAGTGGGTGGTAAAGACAAGAAATGTACAGTTTTCTATCATCTTGCTGATAACATTTCTTTAGTCATCCGGCAACCCCGCAGTCAGAACCACTGTAAGCGATCCACCCTTACAGTTGCCAGGCTCCCTGTGGAGGGGCTCTAGAGGCGACACTTTTTGCACCTGCCGGTGTGAGGAACTGGTAGACGGCTGAGGCTGCCCACTTGAAGCAGCCTTCTTTGATCTAGAGCGGCAAGGGAGGCCGCTTAAATGCCGCTAACTGTTTTTTCGCCTCCTGAAATCTGTTGATGACGGTATTTATGGCATTGCCCGAACAGACCAGAAGGCTCTATCAGGGCATCTAGGAGGAAGAATTTCTCCTTCTCCTTCATCCACGATAGATTAAGCCAGAGACGTCTCTCCACAGCAACCATCGGAGCCACAGAGTGGCCATCTCTTTGGTGATGTGGAAAGACAAGTCAGTGGCTTTACGCAGTTCCGTGATCTCATTGGGGCTAGGACCCTCGCCCTCATCTAGATCTTTAAGAAGGTCAGTTTGATAGGCTTGCAGAATGGCTAACGTGTGCAGGGAGCTACCAGCGCAACCAGCTGCCATATATGCTCTGCCCACCAGCATAGATGTATCTCTACATGGCTTAGTGGGCAGCACTGGGGCTTTAATAGATGACACAGAGTTGGGAGAAAGATGGCTTGCATGCGCATCCTCAACCTGAGGCATCGTCGTATAGCCAGCCTCACATGCCCCCAGCACACTGGCATAATCCAACACTGGGGGATTGGAAACGCGTGCTGAAAAAGGCTTATTCCATGACCTACACAACTCATTGTGTAGGTCTGGGAAAAATGGTAAGCCCAGGCGAAGTGGTTGAGCCCGGCGCTTAAAAAGCGCTCATCCAGCTTACTGGGTGGCTGAACGCCTTGCTTTTCCTGTGGCCAGTTAATATTTAGTCTGGCCACAGCGCGGGTCAGCACTTTAGCACCTAAACTCTGGAACAGTCTTCCTAGCATTGTTTGGGAAGCAGACACACTCTGTCAGTTTAAAACTAGAGTAAAAACACATCTCTTTACTATGGCTTACACATTACCAATTATCAATTACGTTACCAATTACCAATTATCAGAACATTATCAATTTATATTATTCAAATTATTGTTAGGCTGCCTGATGTACTTGTTACATCATAAGAAGAATGGCATCTACGCTAATGTTAGTCTCTCTGTTTATCCCGAGGTTTACTGCAGTCAGCCGGATCCTGGCCGTATCCAGATCAGATGGTGGACCAGCGCCTGGACATGACCAACGCATCCCTGAAGTGTCTGCAGAGAGCGTGTCAATTAAACTCCCGCTGTAAATACCGCATCGACACGACATCCTCATTAAACCCGTCTCCAGCATGACGACTCCAATCTTTCAAATAATCTTACAAATATCTATTTATCTAATATGAATTAAGACCTGCTATGTTGCCAGAATTATAATCATACACTGTTTGTTCGTCGGCCAGAGGAGAACTGGCACCCCGACTGAGCCTGGTTTCTCCCAAGGTTTTTTTCTCCATTCTGGCCCTGAAGGAGTTTTGGTTCCTTGCCACCATCGCCTTTGGCTTTTGGCTTGCTCATTTGGGGACACTTAAATTTCAACTATATTACCGATCTGCCCGCATTGATATGATAATTGAAATTAGCCGGATAACATCACTGTTTTCACCAGAGCGGCTGTACAGCCAAATTAAATTCTGTTGCATTATCTTCCTGTTAACAATGTGAACCTGCTTTGAAACAACTGGTATTGTAAAAAGTGCTTTATAAATAAAGGTGACTTGACTTGACTGACTTGACAAAGATAGAAGTGTCATTGATAGAGCTGACAGTAAATCTGTTGCACGACACTTCACAGAGTTACATCACTCAATGAACCGGCTGTGACTTTCCGGAATAGATACAGTGCTTCCAATATGTCGGTATACTAATAAAGTCTTATACTGGGATAATATTTTTTAAAAATACAACTTCCACCTTTATTTGGTATTATCTATACAACCATATAAAAGCTTTTTATGAAATATAATTTAAAATAACATTTTCTTTTATGAAAGGTTTATTAGAATGTAGATCAGATCAGGTCTGATAGGTCTATGAATACTGAACTAGCGGGTTGGCTGATGGCTGAATATTCAAACATCATGGTAAAATGAGGTGGTTGCTGAGCTTCCATAAGTATAAAACTGAGTCCTATTAGTGGCAAGCATCCTCACACAGAGTCTGCTCTCCAAGATAGATCTATCATGGAAATGTCTAACTGGGGAGTGACTAACATAGACAATCAAACAATCCAATACTGCTTTCCAAACAATAATTTGTCTTGTAGCAGAAGTATCCGACCTGAAGTGGAGTACATTATTGTCTATATTTTTGTTGCTGTAACATCAGTGTTCACCGTGTTTCTGAACCTGCTGGTGATCATCTCCATCTCGCACTTCAAGCAGCTCCACACTCCCACCAATGTGCTGATCCTCTCTCTGGCAGTGGCTGATCTGATCGCAGGACTGATTCTCCTGCCAGTGCAGGGAATGAAACTGATTGAGCCATGCTGGTACTTTGGAGAAATATTTTGTTCAATATTTACTTTTATTCTTTATGTGGTTGTCATATCAGCTCTTGGCAATATGATTATTATATCTGTGGATCGATACATTGCTGTGAATGACCCTTTGCGATATCCAATGAAGGTCACTAATAACAGAGCTATTGTTTCTATTGTTGTAAACTGGGTATTCTCCTTTATATATATTGTTTATCTGATGTATGAGATTATACTGTATCCAGAGAGGAACCACACATGTATTGGAGAATGCATAATTTCTTTTAATTTGGAAAATATAATACTAGATTCCTTTGTTTGTTTAGTTGCACCTTGTTGTATAATTATTCCTTTAAATGTGAAAATCTGTTTTGTAGCAAACTATCAAGCTAAGTGTTTAAATTCAGTCACAGACAAAAAGGCCAAATCAGAAAGAAAGGCAGCAATAACCTTAGGGATTGTAGTACTGGTTTATCTTCTTTGCTGGATGCCATACTATTTAACTTATCTTTCTTTTTTAGGGAATAATGAAAATGATTCTCTTATAATTAATGTAATGGATTGGATTGTATGCATGAACTCCTGTATGAATCCTCTTATATATGCAATGTTTTATCGATGGTTCAGACTGTCAGCAAAATACATTTTGACCCTGAAAATATTTGAACCTTCATCGGCATACATAAATCTCATGCAAATGTAAATGAGATAATGTGTCTTGAGTTCTTAAGCCCCACCAGAACATTAGATGTCATATAACAGCTGTTTATATATATATGGTGTCTAACATGTATATTGTGAGCATATTTGTGAGTGACACTATCTGCTCCATTTTCTCTGTATGAACATGAAAGCACAGCAAAACTGTAGTGATGCTGCTTGGAAGATAAACGTTAAAATAAAATGTAACATTTGCCACACTAAAGTAGTTATTGCAAAGATAATATTTAATTTACATGAAAGAAATCTACTTTATTAGAAGCAAACAAGGTACAATACTCTTTAATGCATGACCATGGTAAAACAATTGACACAAATTTTACAACATGAGCTTAAATGATTGATGATGGGTAAGAGTGATGTTTAATCATTATAATGACAATTATTATTAAGCTCTTCATATCTTCGGTTTTCGGCCTGTTTTTGCCTTATAAAAATAATGAACCAATTAACCAGTATAACATCCAATAATGCCCTGATTTTGTAATTCTACATTGTGTTAAGCCTGTACATTTTTAAAATGCATTTAATTCACCAAAGTTTACAATATGCATGGCATTAACATGAAGTATATTTAATTTAGAACTTACAGAAATGTTTTCTAAATAGTTTCCTTTGAAATTCAGTGCATTCAGTTCCTGAATAATAAAAATATATTTTGGAATAATATTTTCAGTTTCATTTTTATAGATTTATGAGGGGACAGATGTCAAGATTCAAGAGTTTTATTTGTCACATACACAGTTATATACAGAATATACAACCGGCAGTGAAATGTAAACAGGTCCGCTCCATGGACAGTGCAAATTCACAGTTAAAAACACAAGGAAGAAATTATAATAGAAATAGGATATAAAAAAAGTACTATCTATATATATATATATATATATATATATATATATATATATATATATATATATATATATATATATATATATATATATATATATATATATATGTCTATATCTGTAGAATTATAAATAATCAAGTCAAGAGAAAAAAGGAAACAAATAAGGATAAAGTGGAATAAAATAATTGAAGTAGACTTTGCAGTGAGTAAACTGTAGACTTATAAATATGTGGTTAACAAATGTATAAGAGTATAATGTGCAAACAGGTTTATAACAGGTTGTTACACAGTAACAACGAGAACAGAAAGTGCAGTGCAATGTCAGTGTATCAATGTTTATCCTGAAGTGAAGTCACGTGATGTTAAGTGACTGAGTTCAGGAGTCTGATGGCCTGGGGGAAGAAGCTCCTCCTGAGTCTCTCAGTTTTGGCCATCAGGCTTCGGAAGCGCTTACCAGATGGTAGCAGCGTGAAGTGAGGGTTTGCAGGGTGATTAGAGTCCTTGATGATCTTGGTAGCTCTACCTTTGCAGCGTTTGGTGTAGACGTCCTGCAGAGACGGGAGAGCTGACCCTGAGATACGCTCGGATAAGACCACTACTCTTTGCAGGGCTTTGCGGTCATGACTGGTGCTGTTCCCATACCACGCTGTGATGCACTGAGTTAAAACACTTTCTATCGCCCCTAAATAGAAAGTTTTCAGGATAGCTGGTGAAACCCTGAATTTCCTCAGCTGGCGCAGGTGGTACAGTCTTTGCCTGGCTTTTTCACCTGTGTCTGAATGTGAGCAGTCCAGGTCAGGTCCTCGGAGATGTTTACTCCCAGGTACTTGAAGCTGCTCACTCTCTCTACTGGTGACCCGCTGATCATGAGGGGGGAGTATGTCCGTTGCTGTCTCTTCCTGAAGTCCACAATCATTTCTTTGGTCTTGCCAACATTCAGAGAGAGACAGTTGTCCTGGCACCATGATGTTAGATGCTCCACCTCGTCCAAGTATGCCGTCTCGTTGTTGTTGGAAATGAGGCCCAGGACAACAGTATCATCAGCAAATTTGATGATAGAGGTGGAGCTGTGTGTGGACAAACAGTCATGCGTGTAGAGAGAGTAGAGCAGGGGGCTCAGGACACAGCCCTGTGGAGCTCCCACACTCAGGGTGATGGAGGTGGAGGTGGACTGGCCTATTCTCACCACCTGAGGCCTGCCAGTGAGGAAGTCCTCAATCCAGTGGCAGAGAGAAGGATTCAGGCCGAGATCCAGGAGTTTGGAGGTTAGCTTGGTGGGAACTATGGTGTTAAAGGCTGAGCTATAGTCAATAAATAGCAGTCTTACGTAGTTCCCACTTTTGCTGTCGATGTGAGTGAGGGAGGAGTGGAGGACATGAGAGATGGCATCTTCAGTCGATCTATTGGGACGATAGGCAAACTGAAGAGGGTCCAAAGTGTCAGGAATGAAGGCGCAAATGGTGTTTTTAATGAGTCTCTCAAAGACCTTCATGACTATAGACGTGAGAGCCACTGGACGATAGTCATTTAGGCAAGAGGGTTTACTGTTCTTAGGGACAGGGATGATGGTGGATTTTTGAAGGAGGTGGGGACCACAGATGTAGCGAGGACTCATTAAAGATAGATGTAAACAACCCGGTGAGCTGATCAGCACAGGACCGCAGAACACGACCTGAAATACCATCCGGCCCGGCAGCTTTCCTAACGTCCACACGCTTGAGTGCTCTCCGAACTTCATCCTCCGAGACAGAGATCACGTGATTGTTGCTGCTCTGAGTAATTTCCTCTAACGCCCACTTGGCGGTCGTCGTTGCGCGCGTTACAGTCAAAGCGAGCGTAGAAAGAGTTTAACTCGTTCACGAGCAACGGATCAACGCTTGCCTCTGCAGAGGATTTAGATCCAAAGGAGCAGATGGACCTCAGACCTTGCCACATGCGCCACGAGTCGTTGAGTTGGAAATGAGACTCCACTCGGTCTTTATAACGGAGTTTTGCGGCTTTAACTGCTCGTCTGAGAGCATAGCAGGACGATCTGTATTCATTCATATTCCCTGAATGGAGACCGGCGTTGTAAGCAGCAGTGCGTGCGTTCACTGCCGCGCGGATTGAATTGTCCACCCACGGTTTCTGATTTGAGAAGGACGTTATTGTTATTGTTTGCGTGGCTTGCTCTGTAAGCGTGTTGATGAAGCAAAGCGCCACGTCTGTGAACTCGCTTACGTCAGCTGAACTCGCTCGGAGCATGTCCCAATCCACATCGCCCAGAGCTGCCTGTAGCGCGGTCTCTGAGTGGGGTGACCAACGCTTAACTTCCCGCCTCACCGGGGGTTCCTGGAGGAGCTTTTGTTTGTATTCGGGAGTGAGGAAATGAGAACTGGCACCCCGACTGAGCCTGGTTTCTCCCAAGGTTTTTTTCTCCATTCTGGCCCTGAAGGAGTTTTGGTTCCTTGCCACCATCGCCTTTGGCTTTTGGCTTGCTCATTTGGGGACACTTAAATTTCAACTATATTACCGATCTGCCCGCATTGATATGATAATTGAAATTAGCCGGATAACATCACTGTTTTCACCAGAGCGGCTGTACAGCCAAATTAAATTCTGTTGCATTATCTTCCTGTTAACAATGTGAACCTGCTTTGAAACAACTGGTATTGTAAAAAGTGCTTTATAAATAAAGGTGACTTGACTTGACTGACTTGACAAAGATAGAAGTGTCATTGATAGAGCTGACAGTAAATCTGTTGCACGACACTTCACAGAGTTACATCACTCAATGAACCGGCTGTGACTTTCCGGAATAGATACAGTGCTTCCAATATGTCGGTATACTAATAAAGTCTTATACTGGGATAATATTTTTTAAAAATACAACTTCCACCTTTATTTGGTATTATCTATACAACCATATAAAAGCTTTTTATGAAATATAATTTAAAATAACATTTTCTTTTATGAAAGGTTTATTAGAATGTAGATCAGATCAGGTCTGATAGGTCTATGAATACTGAACTAGCGGGTTGGCTGATGGCTGAATATTCAAACATCATGGTAAAATGAGGTGGTTGCTGAGCTTCGGTAAGTATAAAACTGAGTCCTATTAGTGGCAAGCATCCTCACACAGAGTCTGCTCTCCAAGATAGATCTATCATGGAAATGTCTAACTGGGGAGTGACTAACATAGACAATCAAACAATCCAATACTGCTTTCCAAACAATAATTTGTCTTGTAGCAGAAGTATCCGACCTGAAGTGGAGTACATTATTGTCTATATTTTTGTTGCTGTAACATCAGTGTTCACCGTGTTTCTGAACCTGCTGGTGATCATCTCCATCTCGCACTTCAAGCAGCTCCACACTCCCACCAATGTGCTGATCCTCTCTCTGGCAGTGGCTGATCTGATCGCAGGACTGATTCTCCTGCCAGTGCAGGGAATGAAACTGATTGAGCCATGCTGGTACTTTGGAGAAATATTTTGTTCAATATTTACTTTTATTCTTTATGTGGTTGTCATATCAGCTCTTGGCAATATGATTATTATATCTGTGGATCGATACATTGCTGTGAATGACCCTTTGCGATATCCAATGAAGGTCACTAATAACAGAGCTATTGTTTCTATTGTTGTAAACTGGGTATTCTCCTTTATATATATTGTTTATCTGATGTATGAGATTATACTGTATCCAGAGAGGAACCACACATGTATTGGAGAATGCATAATTTCTTTTAATTTGGAAAATATAATACTAGATTCCTTTGTTTGTTTAGTTGCACCTTGTTGTATAATTATTCCTTTAAATGTGAAAATCTGTTTTGTAGCAAACTATCAAGCTAAGTGTTTAAATTCAGTCACAGACAAAAAGGCCAAATCAGAAAGAAAGGCAGCAATAACCTTAGGGATTGTAGTACTGGTTTATCTTCTTTGCTGGATGCCATACTATTTAACTTATCTTTCTTTTGGGAATAATGAAAATGATTCTCTTATAATTAATGTAATGGATTGGATTGTATGCATGAACTCCTGTATGAATCCTCTTATATATGCAATGTTTTATCGATGGTTCAGACTGTCAGCAAAATACATTTTGACCCTGAAAATATTTGAACCTTCATCGGCATACATAAATCTCATGCAAATGTAAATGAGATAATGTGTCTTGAGTTCTTAAGCCCCACCAGAACATTAGATGTCATATAACAGCTGTTTATATATATATGGTGTCTAACATGTATATTGTGAGCATATTTGTGAGTGACACTATCTGCTCCATTTTCTCTGTATGAACATGAAAGCACAGCAAAACTGTAGTGATGCTGCTTGGAAGATAAACGTTAAAATAAAATGTAACATTTGCCACACTAAAGTAGTTATTGCAAAGATAATATTTAATTTACATGAAAGAAATCTACTTTATTAGAAGCAAACAAGGTACAATACTCTTTAATGCATGACCATGGTAAAACAATTGACACAAATTTTACAACATGAGCTTAAATGATTGATGATGGGTAAGAGTGATGTTTAATCATTATAATGACAATTATTATTAAGCTCTTCATATCTTCGGTTTTCGGCCTGTTTTTGCCTTATAAAAATAATGAACCAATTAACCAGTATAACATCCAATAATGCCCTGATTTTGTAATTCTACATTGTGTTAAGCCTGTACATTTTTAAAATGCATTTAATTCACCAAAGTTTACAATATGCATGGCATTAACATGAAGTATATTTAATTTAGAACTTACAGAAATGTTTTCTAAATAGTTTCCTTTGAAATTCAGTGCATTCAGTTCCTGAATAATAAAAATATATTTTGGAATAATATTTTCAGTTTCATTTTTATAGATTTATGAGGGGACAGATGTCAAGATTCAAGAGTTTTATTTGTCACATACACAGTTATATACAGAATATACAACCGGCAGTGAAATGTAAACAGGTCCGCTCCATGGACAGTGCAAATTCACAGTTAAAAACACAAGGAAGAAATTATAATAGAAATAGGATATAAAAAAAAGTACTATATATATATATATATATATATATATATATATATATATATATATATATATATATATATGTCTATATCTGTAGAATTATAAATAATCAAGTCAAGAGAAAAAAAAAGAAACAAATAAGGATAAAGTGGAATAAAATAATTGAAGTAGACTTTGCAGTGAGTAAACTGTAGACTTATAAATATGTGGTTAACAAATGTATAAGAGTATAATGTGCAAACAGGTTTATAACAGGTTGTTACACAGTAACAACGAGAACAGAAAGTGCAGTGCAATGTCAGTGTATCAATGTTTATCCTGAAGTGAAGTCACGTGATGTTAAGTGACTGAGTTCAGAGTCTGATGGCCTGGGGAAGAAGCTCCTCCTGAGTCTCTCAGTTTTGGCCATCAGGCTTCGGAAGCGCTTACCAGATGGTAGCAGCGTGAAGTGAGGGTTTGCAGGGTGATTAGAGTCCTTGATGATCTTGGTAGCTCTACCTTTGCAGCGTTTGGTGTAGACGTCCTGCAGAGACGGGAGAGCTGACCCTGAGATACGCTCGGATAAGACCACTACTCTTTGCAGGGCTTTGCGGTCATGACTGGTGCTGTTCCCATACCACGCTGTGATGCACTGAGTTAAAACACTTTCTATCGCCCCTAAATAGAAAGTTTTCAGGATAGCTGGTGAAACCCTGAATTTCCTCAGCTGGCGCAGGTGGTACAGTCTTTGCCTGGCTTTTTTCACCTGTGTCTGAATGTGAGCAGTCCAGGTCAGGTCCTCGGAGATGTTTACTCCCAGGTACTTGAAGCTGCTCACTCTCTCTACTGGTGACCCGCTGATCATGAGGGGGGAGTATGTCCGTTGCTGTCTCTTCCTGAAGTCCACAATCATTTCTTTGGTCTTGCCAACATTCAGAGAGAGACAGTTGTCCTGGCACCATGATGTTAGATGCTCCACCTCGTCCAAGTATGCCGTCCTCGTTGTTGTTGGAAATGAGGCCCAGGACAACAGTATCATCAGCAAATTTGATGATAGAGGTGGAGCTGTGTGTGGACAAACAGTCATGCGTGTAGAGAGAGTAGAGCAGGGGCTCAGGACACAGCCCTGTGGAGCTCCCACACTCAGGGTGATGGAGGTGGAGGTGGACTGGCCTATTCTCACCACCTGAGGCCTGCCAGTGAGGAAGTCCTCAATCCAGTGGCAGAGAGAAGGATTCAGGCCGAGATCCAGGAGTTTGGAGGTTAGCTTGGTGGGAACTATGGTGTTAAAGGCTGAGCTATAGTCAATAAATAGCAGTCTTACGTAGTTCCCACTTTTGCTGTCGATGTGAGTGAGGAGGAGTGGAGGACATGAGAGATGGCATCTTCAGTCGATCTATTGGGACGATAGGCAAACTGAAGAGGGTCCAAAGTGTCAGGAATGAAGGCGCAAATGGTGTTTTTAATGAGTCTCTCAAAGACCTTCATGACTATAGACGTGAGAGCCACTGGACGATAGTCATTTAGGCAAGAGGGTTTACTGTTCTTAGGGACAGGGATGATGGTGGATTTTTGAAGGAGGTGGGGACCACAGATGTAGCGAGGACTCATTAAAGATAGATGTAAACAACCCGGTGAGCTGATCAGCACAGGACCGCAGAACACGACCTGAAATACCATCCGGCCCGGCAGCTTTCCTAACGTCCACACGCTTGAGTGCTCTCCGAACTTCATCCTCCGAGACAGAGATCACGTGATTGTTGCTGCTCTGAGTAATTTCCTCTAACGCGCCACTTGGCGGAGTCGCGTTACGCGGTTACAGTCAAAGCGAGCATAGAAAGAGTTTAACTCGTTCACGAGCAACGGATCAACGCTTGCCTCTGCAGAGGATTTAGATCCAAAGGAGCAGATGGACCTCAGACCTTGCCACATGCGCCGCGAGTCGTTGAGTTGGAAATGAGACTCACTCGGTCTTTATAACGGAGTTTTGCGGCTTTAACTGCTCGTCCTGAGAGCATAGCAGGACGATCTGTATTCATTCATATTCCCTGAATGGAGACCGGCGTTGTAAGCAGCAGTGCGTGCGTTCACTGCCGCGCGGATTGAATTGTCCACCCACGGTTTCTGATTTGAGAAGGACGTTATTGTTATTGTTTGCGTGGCTTGCTCTGTAAGCGTGTTGATGAAGCAAAGCGCCACGTCTGTGAACTCGCTTACGTCAGCTGAACTCGCTCGGAGCATGTCCCAATCCACATCGCCCAGAGCTGCCTGTAGCGCGGTCTCTGAGTGGGGTGACCAACGCTTAACTTCCCGCCTCACCGGGGGTTCCTGGAGGAGCTTTTGTTTGTATTCGGGAGTGAGGAAATGAGGAAAGTGAGATGTTCATGATTCATTAGCAGTGTCAATCAATCCTAACCGTGTTTAGGCTAACAGCTCTCAGTGATGTGTCGGGTCCTTGTAATAGAAGCAGTACTGATACATTTTGTAGGAATGAGTGGCTTTCTTTATTTCTGTTTTGGTGAGTGACAGAAAAACTAAGGCCTATTTAGCATGTATGGCACATCTAATCTGCTTCATATTAGACACCAAACCAAGCTGTGATATGAGGTCAAACATATATATTGTAAATGCGGAGGGCACTTTCACAGGTCGCAACAGCACTCAAACTCCTACTTACCTCATTCCATATTCCCCTTTATTGTGTTTTAGAGTCAGTGTGAGTATACAGTACACAGTTTTGTTGTCTAGAGCAGTGCTTCTCAAACCTGTCCTGGAGACTTGTGAAACATTGAACCGACTAAAATGGCTAAAAAAAGACAGGGCCCACCAAGACAGGAATGTCCAATACTGAGCATCAAACACACATGAATCTGCTCTTCAGGATTACTAGAAACTTCCAGGCAGTTGTGTTGGAGCAGGTTGTAGCTGAATTCTGTGGGATATACAGTATAACTGTATGACGAGCCTTTTCCCCCGCTCTTGACAAAAGGCACATGCTATTGAAACAAATACTTTAGCTAAAGCAATGAGTTTTGTATACTAAAATCTACATTAATGCAAAACTATTTCAGAATAGTATATATATACAGGTGCTGGTCATATAATTAGAATATCATCAAAAAGTTGATTTATTTCACTAATTCCATTCAAAAAGTGACACTTGTATATTATATTCATTCATTACACACAGACTGATATATTTCAAATGTTTATTTCTTTTAATTTTGATGATTATAACTGACAACTAAGGAAAATCCCAAATTCAGTATCTCAGAAAATTAGAATATTACTTAAGACCAATACAAAGAAAGGATTTTTAGAAATCTTGGCCAGCTGAAAAGTATGAACATGAGAAGTATGAGCATGTACAGCACTCAACACTGAGCTGGGGCTCCTTTAGCCTGAATTACTGCAGCAATGCGGCGTGGCATGGAGTCCATCAGTCTGTGGCACTGCTCAGGTGTTATGAGAGCCCAGGTTGCTCTGATAGTGGCCTTCAGCTCTTCTGCATTGTTGGGTCTGGCATATCGCATCTTCCTCTTCACAATACCCCATAGATTTTCTATGGGGTTAAGGTCAGGCGAGTTTGCTGGCCAATTAAGAACAGGGATACCATGGTCCTTAAACCAGGTACTGGTTGCTTTGGCGCTGTGTGCAGGTGCCAAGTCCTGTTGGAAAATGAAATCTGCATCTCCATAAAGCTGGTCAGCAGCAGGAAGCATGAAGTGCTCTAAAACTTCCTGGTATACGGCTGCGTTGACCTTGGACCTCAGAAAACACAGTGGACCAACACCAGCAGATGACATGGCACCCCAAACCATCACTGACTGTGGAAACTTTACACTGGACCTCAAGCACCGTGGATTTTGTGCCTCTGCTCTCTTCCTCCAGACTCTGGGACCCTGATTGACTTTCATCAGAGAACATAACTTTGGAGCACTCAGCAGCAGTCCAGTCCTTTCTGTCTTTAGCCCAGCTGAAACCCATGTCTTGCATACGTCTGTGCGTAGTGGTTCTTGAAGCACTGACTCCAGCTGCAGTCCACTCTTTGTGAATCTCCTCCACATTTTTGAATGGGTTTTGTTTCACAATCCTCTCCAGGGTGCGGTTATCGCTATTGCTTGTACACTTTTTTTCTACCACATCTTTTCTTTCCCTTCGCCTCTCTATTAATGTGCTTGGACACAGAGCTCTGTGAACAGCCAGCCTCTTTTGCAATGACCTTTTGTGTCTAGCCCTCCTTGTGCAAGGTGTCAATGGTCGTCTTTTGGACAACGGTCAGGTCAGCAGTCTTCCCCATGATTGTGTAGCCTACAGAATTAGACTGAGAGACCATGTAAAGGCCTTTGCAGGTGTTTTGAATTCATTAGCTGATTAGAGTGTGGCGCCAGGTGTCTTCAATATTCAAACTTTTCACAATATTCTAATTTTCTGAGATACTGAATTTGGGATTTTCCTTAGTTGTCAGTTATAATCATCAAAATTAAAAGAAATAAACATTTGAAATATATCAGTCTGTGTGTGATGAATGAATATAACATACAAGTTTCACGTTTTGAATGGAATTAGTGAAATAAATCAACTTTTTGATGATATTCTAATTATATGACCAGCACCTGTATATGAATCACGCATAACATTATGACCACCTTCCTAATACTGTGTTGGTCCTCCTTTCACTGCCAAAACAGCCCTGACCTGTCGAGGCATGGACTCCACTAGACCCCTGAAGGTGTGCTGTGGTATCTGGCACCAAGATGTTAGCAGCAGATCCTTTAAGTCCTGTAAATTGTGATGTGGGGCCTCCATGGATCGGACTTGTTTGTTCAGCTCATCCCACAGATGCTCGATTGGATTGAGATCTGGGGAATTTGGAGGCCAAGTCAACACCTCAAACTCGTTGTTGTGCTCCTCAAACCATTCCTGAACCATTTGTGCTTTGTGGAAGGAGCATTATCCTGCTGGAAGAGCCACAGCCACCAGGGAATACCGTTTCCATGAAAGGGTGTACATGGTCTGCAACAATGCTTAGGTAGGTGGTACGTGTCAAAGTAACATCCACATGGATGGCAGGACCCAAGGTTTCCCAGCAGAACATTGCCCAAAGCATCACACGGCCTCCGCCGGCTTGCCTTCTTACCATAGTGCATCCTGGTGCCATGTGTTCCCCAGGTAAGCCACGCACCCGGCCATCCACGTGATGTACAACCATCCAACGTGACTGACTGATAGGAAACAAATCATTTCTGTTTCCTGTACAGAACCTATAGGATGTTGCGCATGTGTGGTCAACACAAAATGAATGAATCACTCCCTGAGACAACTCGTTGTTCCCGAGTCATATTAAAGTTTATATGAATAAATCACTCATGCTAGACCTATCACTACCACATATTTGGCGAAGCTCCCTCAAGGAACATCCATGAGCATGTCTTCAACTACTCATTGAGGCTGGTTTTGTAGAAAACACATAGGTAGCAGTCAGGGTAGTTGGTGAGGCAAGCTAGATAAAGAAAATCCCTAGTGTGATCCTTGAAGGAGTGATCCCCCTGCAATCCCCCCATTATTAACAGACCAAGGAACAGGTGAGACACTCATAAGGGACCATGGCAACTAATGCAAAAAACTTAATTAAGTCAAATACAGACAAAGAAAACTTCTCAGGTTGCGAATGTTACCCTTGTTCCCTGAGAAAGGTCGACACTTTGGGGATGA
Source organism: Paracanthobrama guichenoti (assembly GCA_018749465.1). Classification (NCBI taxonomy): domain Eukaryota; kingdom Metazoa; phylum Chordata; class Actinopteri; order Cypriniformes; family Gobionidae; genus Paracanthobrama; species Paracanthobrama guichenoti. The sequence continues at coordinate 6,357,922 of CM031955.1, forward strand.
GCCCTTAGCGTAGCAGGTCTGAAGCATGAATGAAAAGTAATCCAATCCTGATTGGTGTTGCGTCATGACGTAGTATGTGACGGCATACACAGAAGCTACAAAGGGGAGGCCAGCACATAGTACAGACAGTTTCGCAATGACTTTGCAGTACTTTGGGGAACGAGTACCCACTATGCCACACCGAGGTTCACGCCTGTCCAAGTGTGAAGATGGAATCCAGGCACACCTAGGATGCGAGCACCCTGGCACCCAGCATCGCAGGGAGATGGAAACTATAAAATCTTATGAAGGTGTGTAGGGTGGCCCACCCAGCCGCCTCGCAGATCAAAGAGGATGCCATGCCTCTGGTGGAATGGGCCCTCACGGCTATAGGTGAAGGCAGATTGTGCACCTGTTAAGCCATGGCTATAGCCTGGACAATCCAATTGCTGATTGTCTGCTTTGATGCCAAAGCACACCAACAACTGATCTGATTTTCACCATTGCTCTAAATTCTTAGTGCTCTGACGGCAGAGCAGATGAAGTCTCCCCTCTTCCGCCGTCACGTGAGGTGCAGGATAGAATGCCTGAAGAACCACTGACTGTGCCATGCTCGATGGCACCTTGGGCACATAGCCAGGCTTTGGATGTAAGAAGGCCTTAACTCCGCCAGTGGCAAACTCTAGGCAAGTTGGCATAATTGCCAAGGCCTGAAGGTCCCCCACTCTCCTGTGAAAGTAAGTGATAGCAAGGAGAAAGGCCACCCTAAGGGTCAGGTTCTTTGCCTCAACTGACTCGAGCTGTTCGAAGGGAGCCGCAGACAGCCCTTTCGAGAACCACTGCCAGATCCCAGGTTGGAACTCTGGAGCGAGTCGCAGGCCTCATCCTCCGAGGGCGTACGTATAAACAGATGGTGCTTCCCCAGAGGCCCATCACTCACAGGAGCGTGGAAAGCCGCAATGGCAGCCACGCACACCTTGAGTCATTGTTACATTATTTCTTCCAGATCAGATGGTGTACCAGCGCCTGGACATGACCAACGCATTCCTGAAGTGTTTGCAGAGAGCGTGTCAAATAAACTCCCCCCGTAAATGCTGCATCGGCACAACATCCTCATTAAACCCGTCTCTGGCATGACGACTACAATCTTTCGAACAATCTTACGAATATCTATTTACCTAATATGAATTAAGACCTGCAATGTTGCCAGAATTATAATTATACACTGTTTGTTCGTCAGCCAGAGGAGAACTGGCACCCCGACTGAGCCTGGTTTCTCCCAAGGTTTTTTTCTCCATTCTGGCCCTGAAGGAGTTTTGGTTCCTTGCCACCGTTGCCTTTGGCTTTTGGCTTGCTCATTTGGGGACACTTAAATTTCAACTATATTCCCGATCTGCCCGCATTGATATGATAATTGAAATTAGCCGAATAACATCACTGTTTTCACCAGAGCGGCTGTACAGCCAAATTAAATTCTGTTGCATTATCTTCCTGTTAACAATGTGAACCTGCTTTGAAACAACTGGTATTGTAAAAAGTGCTTTATAAATAAAGGTGACTTGACTTGACTGACTTGACAAAGATAGAAGTGTCATTGATAGAGCTGACAGTAAATCTGTTGCACGACACTTCACAGAGTTACATCACTCAATGAACCGGCTGTGACTTTCCGGAATAGATACAGTGCTTCCAATATGTCGGTATACTAATAAAGTCTTATACTGGGATAATATTTTTTTAAAATACAACTTCCACCTTTATTTGGTATTATCTATACAACCATATAAAAGCTTTTATGAAATATAATTTAAAATAACATTTTCTTTTATGAAAGGTTTATTAGAATGTAGATCAGATCAGGTCTGATAGGTCTATGAATACTGAACTAGCGGGTTGGCTGATGGGTGAATATTCAAACATCATGGTAAAATGAGGTGGTTGCTGAGCTTCCATAAGTATAAAACTGAGTCCTATTAGTGGCAAGCATCCTCACACAGAGTCTGCTCTCCAAGATAGATCTATCATGGAAATGTCTAACTGGGGAGTGACTAACATGGACAATCAAACAATCCAATACTGCTTTCCAAACAATAATTTGTCTTGTAGCAGAAGTATCCGACCTGAAGTGGAGTACATTATTGTCTATATTTTTGTTGCTGTAACATCAGTGTTCACCGTGTTTCTGAACCTGCTGGTGATCATCTCCATCTCGCACTTCAAGCAGCTCCACACTCCCACCAATGTGCTGATCCTCTCTCTGGCAGTGGCTGATCTGATCGCAGGACTGATTCTCCTGCCAGTGCAGGGAATGAAACTGATTGAGCCATGCTGGTACTTTGGAGAAATATTTTGCTCAATATTTCTTCTTATTCTTTATGTGGTTGTCACAGCAGCTCTTGGTAATATGATAATTATATCTGTGGATCGATACATTGCTGTGAATGACCCTTTGCGATATTCAATGAAAGTCAATAATAACAGAGCTATTGTTTCTATTGTTGTAAACTGGGTATTCTCCTTTATATATATTGTTTATCTGATGTATGAGATTATACTGTATCCAGAGAGGAACCACACATGTATTGGAGAATGCATCATTTCTGTTAATTTGGAAAATGTAATACTAGATTCCTTTGTTTGTTTAGTTGCACCTTGTTGTATAATTATTCCTTTAAATTTGAAAATCTGTTTTGTAGCAAACTATCAAGCTAAGCATTTAAATTCAGTCACAGACAAAAAGGCCAAATCAGAAAGAAAGGCAGCAATAACCTTAGGGATTGTAGTACTGGTTTATTTTCTTTGCTGGATGCCATACTATTTAACTTCTCTTTCTGTTGGGCATATTGAATATGATTCTCTTATAATTAATGTAATGGATTGGATTGTATGCATGAACTCCTGTATGAATCCTCTTATATATGCAATGTTTTATCGATGGTTCAGACTGTCAGCAAAATACATTTTGACCCTGAAAATATTTGAACCTTCATCGGCATACATAAATCTCATGCAAATGTAAATGAGATAATGTGTCTTGAGTTCTTGTAAAAAATGTAACATTTGCCACACTAAAGTAGTTATTGCAAAGATAATATTTAATTTACATGAAAGAAATCTACTTTATTAGAAGCAAACAAGGTACAATATACTTTAATGCATGACCATGGTAAAACAATTGACACAAATTTTACAACATGAGCTTAAATGATTGATGATGGGTAAGAGTGATGTTTAATCATTATAATGACAATTATTATTAAGCTCTTCATATCTCCTGTTTTCGGCCTGTTTTTGCCTTATAAAAATAATGAACCAATTAACCAGTATAACATCCAATAATGCCCTGATTTTGTATTTCTACATTGTGTTAAGCCTGTATATTTTAAAATGCATTTAATTCACCAAAGTTTACAATATGCATGGAATTACCATGAAGTATATTTAATTTTTAAATTGCAGAAATGTTTCATAAATAGTTCCTGAATAATAAAAATATATTTTGGAATAATATTTTCAGTTTCATTTTTAAAGATTTATGAGGGGACAGATGTTCATGATTCATTAGCAGTGTCAATCAATCCTAACCGTGTTTAGGCTAACAGCTCTCAGTGATGTGTCGGGTCCTTGTAATAGAAGCAGTACTGATACATTTTGTAGGAATGAGTGGCTTTCTTTATTTCTGTTTTGGTGAGTGACAGAAAAACTAAGGCCTATTTAGCATGTATGGCACATCTAATCTGCTTCATATTAGACACCAAACCAAGCTGTGATATGAGGTCAAACATATATATTGTAAATGCGGAGGGCACTTTCACAGGTCGCAACAGCACTCAAACTCCTACTTACCTCATTCCATATTCCCCTTTATTGTGTTTTAGAGTCAGTGTGAGTATACAGTACACAGTTTTGTTGTCTAGAGCAGTGCTTCTCAAACCTGTCCTGGAGACTTGTGAAACATTGAACCCACTAAAATGGCTAAAAAAGACAGAGCCCACCAAGACAGGAGTGTCCAATACTGAGCATCAAACACACATGAATCTGCTCTTCAGGATTACTAGAAACTTCCAGGCAGTTGTGTTGGAGCAGGTTGTAGCTGAATTCTGTGGGATATACAGTATAACTGTATGACGAGCCTTTTCCCCCGCTCTTGACAAAAGGCACATGCTATTGAAACAAATACTTTAGCTAAAGCAATGAGTTTTGTATACTAAAATCTACATTAATGCAAAACTATTTCAGAATAGTATATATATACAGGTGCTGGTCATATAATTAGAATATCATCAAAAGTTGATTTATTTCACTAATTCCATTTAAAAAGTGAAACTTGTATATTATATTCATTCATTACACACAGACTGATATATTTCAAATGTTTATTTCTTTTAATTTTGATGATTATAACTGAGAAAATTAGAATATTACTTAAGACCAATACAAAGAAAGGATTTTTAGAAATCTTGGCCAGCTGAAAAGTATGAACATGAGAAGTATGAGCATGTCCAGCACTCAACACTGAGCTGGGGCTCCTTTAGCCTGAATTACTGCAGCAATGCGGCGTGGCATGGAGTCCATCAGTCTGTGGCACTGCTCAGGTGTTATGAGAGCCCAGGTTGCTCTGATAGTGGCCTTCAGCTCTTCTGCATTGTTGGGTCTGGCATATCGCATCTTCCTCTTCACAATACCCCATAGATTTTCTATGGGGTTAAGGTCAGAGTGAGTTTGCTGGCCAATTAAGAACAGGGATACCATGGTCCTTAAACCAGGTACTGGTTGCTTTGGCGCTGTGTGCAGGTGCCAAGTCCTGTTGGAAAATGAAATCTGCATCTCCATAAAGTTGGTCAGCAGCAGGAAGCATGAAGCGCTCTAAAACTTCCTGGTATACGGCTGCGTTGACCTTGGACCTCAGAAAACCCAGTGGACCAACACCAGCAGATGACATGGCACCCCAAACCATCACTGACTGTGGAAACTTTACACTGGACCTCAAGCAACCTGGATTGTGTGCCTCTCCTCTCTTCCTCCAGACTCTGGGACCCTGATTGACTTTCATCAGAGAACATAACTTTGGAGCACTCAGCAGCAGTCCAGTCCTTGCTGTCTTTAGCCCAGGTAAGACGCTTCTGACGCTGTCTGTTGTTCAAGAGTGGCTTGACTCAAGGACTGCGACAGCTGAAACCCATGTTTTGCATACGTCTGAGCGTCAAAATGGCACCGCCGTGTTCGGTCGCCGTTCAGGTCGCTCCGCGAAGACTGTGCTTTTATTTACTATTTTACTTTCTTTTGCTCTCAATTTTTACAAACTTATCAACTGCAGTGATCTGCTATGACAGCAAAACTCTTTTGGACATTGGTTACCTCTACACTGGACTGTTTCAGGACACTTGAAAGAAGAATCAAGAAACACCGTGGGAAACGCGCGGGGATCCACAACAGACTGAGGAAAAGGGCATTCAGCCCTCCTCTCCCGAGCATTCTGCCCGCAAATGTTCAATCCTTGGAGAATAAGATGGACAATCTTAGAGACAGGATAAGTTTTCAACGGGACATGAGAGACTGTAACATCTATTGTTTTTCCGAAACATGGCTCACGGTCCCGGACACAGCTGTGACGCCGTCGGAGAACTTCTCTGTTTTTCGGATGGACAGAACAGCCGAGGCCGGTAAATCCAAAGGCGGTGGAGTATGCTTCATGATCAACAAGAAATGGTGCGACCCCAGGAACACCACCATTCTCTCGCGGTCCTACTCGCCTCATTTGGAACATTTAACAATCATTTGCCGCCCATTCTATCTGCCGAAGGAGTTTACCTCTGTCGTCGCGACCGCTGTTTACATTCCACCACAGGCAGACACAGGGCTGGCTTTATCTTGCCTTCATGATGTTGCTAGCGGCGTCATAATCAAACACCCCGATGCTGCTTTCATCGTCATGGGCGATTTTAACAAAGCAAACCTAAAGAAAGTCTTGCCAAACTTTCACCAGCACGTCTCCGTCCTACACGAGGAGCGAACATACTGGATCATTGCTACTCTTTGTTTAAGAACGCCTATAAAGCGCGGTCACTTCCAGCTTTTGGCAAATCGGATCACGCCAACATTTTCCTCACACCCGAATACAAACAAAGGCTCGTTCAGGAACCCCCGGTGAGGCGGGAAGTTAAGTGCTGGTCAGCGCACTCAGAGACCGCGCTACAGGCAGCTCTGGATGATGTTGACTGGGACATGCTCCAAGCGAGTTCAGCTGGCGTCCAGCGAGTTCACGGATGTGGCGCTTTGCTTCATCAACACGCTTACAGAGCAAGCCACACAAACAATAACAATAACGTCCTTCTCAAATCAGAAACCGTGGGTGGACAATTCAATCCGTGCTGCAGTGAACACACGCACTGCTGCTTACAACGCCGGTCTCCTATCGGGGAACATGACTGAATACAGATTGTCCTGCTATGCTCTGCGGCGCGCAGTTAAAGCCGCAAGGCTCCGTTATAGGGATCGAGTGGAGTCTCATTTCCAACTCAACGACTCCCGGTGCATGTGGCAGGGTCTGAGGTCCATCTGTTCTTTTGGATCTAAATCCTCTGCAGAGGTGAGCGCTGATCCGTCGCTTGTGAATGAGTTAAACTCTTTCTACGCTCGCTTTGATTGTAATCGCGGCAGCGCGACTCCGCCAAGTGGCGCGTCAGAGGGAATCACTCAGAGCAGCAACAACCACGTGATCTCTGTCTCGGAGGATGAAGTTCGGAGGGCACTCAAGCGTGTGGACGTCAGGAAAGCTGCCGGGCCGGATGGTATTTCAGGCCGTGTTCTGCGGTCCTGTGCTGATCAGCTCACCGGGTTGTTTACATCTATCTTTAATGAGTCCCTCACTACATCTGTGGTCCCCACCTCCTTCAAAAAATCCACCATCATCCTTGTCTCTAAGAACAGTAAACCCTCTTGCCTAAATGACTATAATCCAGTGGCTCTCACGTCTATAGTCATGAAGGTCTTTGAGAGACTCATTAAAAACACCATTTGCTCCTTCATTCCTGACACTTTGGACCCTCTTCAGTTTTTCGTCCCAATAGATCGACTGAAGATGCCATCTCTCATGTCCTCCACTCCTCCCTCACTCACATCGACAGCAAAAGTGGGAACTACGTAAGGCTGCTATTTATTGACTATAGCTCAGCCTTTAACACCATAGTTCCCATTAAGCTAACCGCCAAACTCCTGGATCTCAGCCTGAATCCTTCTCTCTGCCACTGGATTGAGGACTTCCTCACTGGCAGGCCTCAGGTGGTGAGAGTAGGCCAGTCCACCTCCACCTCCATCACCCTGAGTGTGGGAGCTCCACAGGGCTGTGTCCTGAGTCCCCTGCTCTACTCTCTCTTCACACATGACTGTTTGTCCACAGACCCTAACAGCTCCACCTCTATCATCAAATTTGCTGATGATACTGTTGTCCTGGGCCTCATTTCCAACAACAATGAGACGGCATACTTGGACGAGGTGGAGCATCTAACATCATGGTGCCAGGACAACTGTCTCTCTCTGAATGTTGGCAAAAGAAATGATTGTGGACTTCAGGAAGAGACAGCAATGGACATACTCCCCCCTCATGATCAGCAGGTCACCAGTAGAGAGAGTGAGCAGCTTCAAGTACCTGGGTGTAAACATCTCCGAGGACCTGACCTGGACTGCTCACATTCAGACACAGGTGAAAAAAGCCAGGCAAAGACTGTACCACCTGCGCCAGCTGAGGAAATTCAGGGTTTCTCCAGCTGTCCTGAAAACTTTCTATTTAGGGGCGATAGAAAGTGTATTAACTCAGTGCATCACAGCGTGGTATGGGAACAGCACCAGTCATGACTGCAAAGCCCTGCAAAGAGTCGTGCTCTTATCCGAGCGTATCTCAGGGTCAGCTCTCCTGTCTCTGCAGGACGTCTACACCAAACGCTGCAAAGGTAGAGCTACTAAGATCATCAAGGACTCTAATCACCCTGCAAACCCTCATTTCACGCTGCTGCCATCTGGTAAGCGCTTCCGAAGCCTGATGGCCAAAACTGAGAGACTCAGGAGGATCTTCTTTCCCCAGGCCATCAGACTCCTGAACTCAGTCACTTAACATCACGTGACCATTGACATACTGACATTGCACTGCACTTTCTGTTCTCGTTGTTACTGTGTAACAACCTGTTATAAACCTGTTTGCACATTATACTCTTTGTACTTTTGTTAACCACATATTTATAAGTCTACAGTTTACTCACTGCACAGTTTACTCCACTTATTTTATTCCACTTCTTTATTTTTATTTTGTACTTTTTTTATCCTATTCTATTATAATTTCCTACTTGTGTTTTTAACTGTGAATTTGCACTGTCAATGGAGCGGACCTGTTTACATTTCACTGCCGGTTGTATATTCTGTATATATCTGTGTATGTGACAAATAAAACTCTTGAATCTTGAATCTTGAATCTAGTGGTTCTTGAAGCACTGACTCCAGCTGCAGTCCACTCTTTGTGAATCTCCCCCACATTTTTGAATGGGTTTTGTTTCACAATCCTCTCCAGGGTGCGGTTATCGCTATTGCTTGTACACTTTTTTTCTACCACATATTTTCTTTCCCTTCGCCTCTCTATTAATGTGCTTGGACACAGAGCTCTGTGAACAGCCAGCCTCTTTTGCAATGACCTTTTGTGTCTAGCCCTCCTTGTGCAAGGTGTCAATGGTCGTCTTTTGGACAACGGTCAGGTCAGCAGTCTTCCCCATGATTGTGTAGCCTACAGAACTAGACTGAGACACCATGTAAAGGCCTTTGCAGGTGTTTTGAGTTCATTAGCTGATTATAGTGTGGCACCAGGTGTCTTCAATATTCAAACTTTTCACAATATTCTAATTTTCTGAGATATTGAATTTGGGATTTTCCTTAGTTGTCAGTTATAATCATCAAAATTAAAAGAAATAAACATTTGAAATATATTAGTCTGTGTGTGATGAATGAATATAACATACAAATTTCACTTTTTGAATGGAATTAGTGAAATAAATCAACTTTTTGATGATATTCTAATTATATGACCAGCACCTGTATATATATGAATCACGCATAACATTATGACCACCTTCCTAATATTGTGTTGGTCCTCCTTTCACTGCCTAAACAGCCCTGACCTGTCGAGGCATGGACTCCACTAGACCCCTGAAGGTGTGCTGTGGTATATGGCACCGAGATGTTAGCAGCAGATCCTTTAAGTCCTGTAAGTTGTGAGGTGGGGCCTCCATGGATCAGACTTGTTTGTTCAGCACATCCCACAGATGCTCGATTGGATTGAGATCTGGGGAATTTGGAGGCCAAGTCAACACCTCAAATTTGTTGTTGTGCTCCTCAAACCATTCCTGAACCATTTGTGCTTTGTGGCAGGAGTATTATCCTGCTGGAAGAGCCACAGGCACCAGGAATACCGTTTCCATGAAAGGGTGTACATGGTCTGCAACAATGTTTAGGTAGGTGGTACGTGTCAAAGTAATATCCACATGGATGGCAGGACCCAAGGTTTCCCAGCAGAACATTGCCCAAAGCATCACACTGCCTCCGCCCGAATTGCCTTCTTCCCATAGTGTATCCTGGTGCCATGTGTTCCCCAGGTAAGCCATGCACCCGGCCATCCACGTGATGTTCAACCATCCAACGTGACTGACTGATAGGAAACAAATCATTTCTGTTTCCTGTACAGAACCTATAGGATGTTGCGCATGCGTGGTCAACACAAAAATGAATGAATCACTCCCTGAGACAACTTGTTGTTCCTGAGTCATATTAAAGTTCATATGAATAAATCACTCATGCTAGACCTATCACTACCACATATTTGGCGAGACTCCCTCAGGGACCATCCATGAGCATGTCTTCAACTACTCATTGAGGCTGGTTTTGTAGAAAACACATAGGGAGCAGTCAGGGTAATTGGTGAGGCAAGCTAGATAAAGAAAATCCCTAGTGTGATCCTTGAAGGAGTGATGCCCCTGCAATCCTCCCATCATTAACAGACCAAGGAACAGGTGAGACATTCATAAGGGACCATGGCAACTAATGAAAAAAACTGAATTAAGTCAAATACAGACAAAGAAAACATCTCAGGTTACGAATGTAACCCTTGTTCCCTGAGAAAGGGAATGAGACACTGTGTCTAATGAAATTTTATGGATGAACCCTTAGCATAGCGCGTCTGAAGCATGAATGAAAAGTAATCCAATCCTGATTGGTGTTGCGTCATGACGTAGTATGTGACAGCATACACAGAAGCTACAAAGGGGAGGCCGGGAGATAGTACAAAGAGCTTCGCAATGACTTTGCAGTACTTTGGGGAACAAGTACCCACTATGCCACACCGAGCCTCACGCCTGTCCAAGTGTGAAGCTGGAGCCAAGGCACACCTAGGATGCGAGCACCCTGGCACCCAGCATCGCAGGGAGATGCAAACTATAAAATCTTATGAATGTGTGTGGGGTGGCCCACCCAGCCGCCTCGCAGATCAAAGAGGATGCCATGCCTCTGGTGGAATGGGCCCTCACGGCTATAGGTGAAGACAGATTGTGCACCTGATAAGCCATGGCTATAGCCTGGACAATCCAATTGATGCCAAAGCACACCAACTGATCTGATTTTTTCCACTGCTCTAAATTCTTAGTGCTCTGACGACAGAGCAGATGAAGTCTCCCCTCTTCCGTCGTCGTTGTGAGGTGGAGGATGGAATGCCTGAAGAACCACTGACTGTGCCATGCTTGATGGCACCTTGGGCACGTAGCCAGGCTTTGGATGTAAGAAGGCCTTAACTCCGCCAGTGGCAAACTCCAGGCAAGTTGGCATAATTGCCAAGGCCTGAAGGTCCCCCACTCTCCTGTGAAAGTAAGTGATAGCAAGGAGAAAGGCCACCTTAAGGGTCAGGTTCTTTGCCTCAACTAACTCAGCTGTTCGAAGGGAGCCGCAGACAGCCCTTCGAGAACCACTGCCAGATCCCAGGTTGGAACTCTGGAGTGTGTCGCAGGCCTCATCCTCCGAGCCCCATGGAGGAAACGTACAACCAGATGGTGCTTCCCCAGAGGCCCATCACTCACAGGGCTTGGAAAGCTGCAATGGTTGCCACGCACACCTTGAGTGTGGACAGGGTAAGACCTGCAGGGAAGCCATCTTGGAGGAACTCCAGCACTGAAGCCACTGGGCAGTTAACTGGGTCCACCTCATGCTCTCTACATCAAGTGGCAAACACATTCCACTTCAGGCTGTGCAAACTCCTCGTAGAAGGAGCCCTGGAGCTGAATAAGGTCTCGACTACACCTGCCGACAGGCCAGCCTCTAGGAACCTGGCCCCCTCAGGGGCCAGACCCATAGCTTCCATATCTCTGGCCGGGGGTGGAATATTGTACCCCCTGCCTGAGACAGCAGATCCCTCCTCAGAGGGACCTGCCACGGAAGACCGCATAGCAGTGCTACAATGTTTGACAACCAAACCTGGGTTGGACAATAAGGTGCTAATATAAGTAGGCTGATCCCTTCTCGGCTGACCCGCTCCAAGACTCCTGAGAGCAGAGCGATCGGGGGAAATGCGTACTGACGCAGCCTCGGCCATGTCTACATCATGGCATTCAACCCCAGCGGGGCTGGATGCTTAAGGGAAAACCACAGTGTACAGTGGGACATCTTTCGAGACGCGAATTGATCCACTTCCACTGGGATGTACCTCTTGCATATTGCCTTTACCACTTCTGGATGAAGTAGCCACTCCCTAGGCCTCAGCCCCTGCCTCGACAGGATGTCTGCTCCCTGATTTTGGTCCCCTGGGACGTACATTGCTCTGAGAGATGACAGTTTCCCCTGGGACCACAGGAGGATCTGATGCACCAGTCTGCATAGAGGGCGTGACCTCAGACCCCCCTGATGATTTAGATACGAAACCACTGTCATATTGTCTGCTTGTATCAGGACATGGTGGCCGAGGAGGTCCGGAAAAAACTCCTCAGAGCTTTGTAGACCGCTAGCATCTCCAGGCAATTTATGTGCCAGGAAGAATGCCGGGCCTCCCACAGACCTCTTGCAAAGTGCCCGTCCATGATCTGTTGAAATGGTTTTCTGGCAACATGACGCTCCCAGCACTGGCCCCTGGGACAGAAACCAAGGTTTCTTCCATATGGCGAGGGAACGAAGGCATCTGCACGTTACCCTGATCATACGGAACGGATTTCCCATTGGGGAAAACCCCTTAGTCTTCAGCCACCACTGTAGGGGTCTCATGTGTAGTGGGCACACTCAGAAATTGAGCCACAGCTAGGATTTCTTCTCAGAAGCCTTCCTGGCCTGAAGGACGGTCCTCAGATCGACCTTTGGCTTTTCGGAAGACTTCTGGTGAGACTGCCGCCTCTGTTGTGAAAGAATTGAAAATAATCAAAGATATTTGATTTTTGAAAATGAACAAAGACATTTGTCAACCCCCATCAGAAGGGCCATTTGGACTTCCTAAAGACAAAGAAATGCTGAAGGCCTGTAGGCCAAAGGTCACACCTGTAGCACCGTGGGGGAAGTTTGGTCTGATTGGTCAGTTTGAATGTCTCACATTAGGGTTTCAGTCACATGGTCAAGGAATAGATAAAAGAAGATTGTAACTGTTGCTCTGTCTCTTTGATTCTCTGGCTCTCTCTTCTTGGGGGCCTTCTCTTTGGCTCTTCTCTTCTTTGTCTCTCTCTCTCCCCCCTCTCTCTTTCTATCCCTCAGGTAACATTCATGCTGGGTACGATTAATGGTATAAGTTTTCATCATCTCATACATTTATTTTGTAACAATTTTAAGTGTAACCATAACTAGATTTTGTCATTAAATTCTTTCAATTACAAATGATGTGCTAACTAGTTTTGATTTGGTATTGACTTTGAAGTGTTACCTATTGCAATACAATATAGTCACATTATAGCAACGCTCTCCCACATGTTTAGCTATTGTAACTGCGCTTATTTCCGTCGTTGGTATAAGCTGCAGTGGGTGGTAAAGACGAGAAATGTACAGTTTTCTATCATCTTGCTGATAACGTTTCTTTAGTCATTCGGCAACCCTGCAGTCAGAACCACTGTAGGCGATCCACCCTTACAGTTGCCAGGCTCCTCGCGGAGGGGCTCTTGAGGCGACACTTTTTGCACCTGCCGGTGTGAGGAACTGGTAGATGGCTGAGACTGCCCACTTGAAGCAGCCTTCTTTGATCTAGAGCGGCAAGGGAGGGCGCTTAAATGCCACTAACTGTTTTTTCGCCTCCTGAAATCTGTTGATGACGGTATTTATGGCATTGCCAAACAGACCAGAAGGCTCTATCGGGGCATCTAGGAGGAAGAATTTCTCCTTCTCCTTCATCCCCGATAGATTAAGCCAGAGACGTCTCTCCACAGCAACCATCGGAGCCATAGAGTGGCCATCTCTTTGGTGATGTGGAGAGACAAGTCAGTGGCTTTACGCAGTTCCGTGATATCATTGGGGCTAGGACCCTCGCCCTCATCTAGATCTTTAAGAAGGTCAGCTTGATAGGCTTGCAGAATGGCTAACGTGTGCAGGGAGCTACCAGCGCAACCAGCTGCCATATATGCTCTGCCCACCAGCATAGATGTATCTATAAATGGCTTAGTGGGCGGCACCGGGGCTTTAATAGATGACACAGAGTTCGGAGAAAGATGGCTTGCATGCGCATCCTCAACCAGAGGCATCGTCGTATAGCCAGCCTCACATGCACCCAGCACACTGGCATAATCCAACACTGGGGGATTGGAAACGTGTGCTGAAAAAGGCTTATTCCATGACCTACACAACTCATTGTGTAGGTCTGGGAAAAATGGCAAGCCCAGGTGAAGTGGTTGAGCCCGGCAAGCATTCATCCAGCTTACTGGGTGTCTGAACGCCTTGCTTTTCCTGTGGCCAGTTAATATTTAGTCTGGCCACAGCGCGGGTCAGCACTTTAGCACCTAAACTCTGGAACAGTCTTCCTAGCATTGTTTGGGAAAGCAGACACACTCTGTCAGTTTAAAACTAGAGTAAAAACACATCTCTTTACTATGGCTTACACATTACCAATTATCAATTACATTACCAATTACCAATTATCAGAACATTATCAATTTATATTATTCAAATTATTGTTAGGCTGCATTAACTAGGTCAGCCGGAACCGGGAACACTTCCCATAACACCTGATGTACTCATTACATCATAAGAAGAATGGCATCTACGCTAATGTTAGTCTCTCTGTTTATCCCGAGGTTTACTGCAGTCAGCCGGATCTGGGCGTATCCAGATCAGATGGTGGACCAGCGCCTGGACATGACCAACGCATCCCTGAAGTGTCTGCAGAGAGCGTGTCAATTAAACTCCCGCTGTAAATACCGCGATCGACACGACATCCTCATTAAACCCGCCTCCAGCGTGATGACTCCAATCTTTCAAATAATCTTATAAATATCTATTTATCTAATATGACTTAAGACCTGCAATGTTGCCAGAATTATAATCATACACTGTTTGTTCGTCAGCCAGAGGAGAACTGGCACCCCGACTGAGCCTGGTTTTTCCCAAGGTTTTTTTCTCCATTCTGGCCCTGAAGGAGTTTTGGTTCCTTGCCACCGTCACCTTTGGCTTTTGGCTTGCTCATTTGGGGACACTTAAATTTCAACTATATTACCGATCTGCCCGCATTGATATGATAATTGAAATTAGCCGGATAGCATCACTGTTTTCACCAGAGCGGCTGTACAGCCGAATTAAATTCTGTTGCATTATCTTCCTGTTAACAATGTGAACCTGCTTTGAAACAACTGGTATTGTAAAAAGTGCTTTATAAATAAAGGTGACTTGACTTGACTGACTTGACAAAGATAGAAGTGTCATTGATAGAGCTGACAGTAAATCTGTTGCACGACACTTCACAGAGTTACATCACTCAATGAACCGGCTGTGACTTTCCAGAATAGATACAGTGCTTCCAGTATCAAGATTCATGAGTTTTATTTGTCACATACACAGTTATATACAGAATATACAACCGGCAGTGAAATGTAAACAGGTCCGCTCCATGGACAGTGCAAATTCACAGTTAAAAACACAAGGAGGAAATTATAATAGAAATAGGATAAAAAGTACTATCTATCTATCTATATATATATATATATATATATATATATATATATATATATATATATATATGTAGAATTATAAATAAAGTAGAAAAAAAAACAATAAAGAAGTGAAATAAAATAAGTGAAATAAACTGTGCAGTGAGTAAACTGTATTTAAGTAAACTGTAAAGACTTATAAATATGTGGTTAACAAAAGTACAAAGAAGTATAATGTGCAAACAGGTTTATAACAGGTTGTTACACAGTAACAACGAGAACAGAAAGAGCAGTGCAATGTCAGTATATCGATGGTCACGTGATGTTAAGTGACTGAGTTCAGGAGTTTGATGGCCTGGGGCAAGAAGCTCCTCCTGAGTCTCTCAGTTTTGGCCATCAGGCTTCGGAAGCGCTTACCAGATGGCAGCAGCGTGAAATGAGGGTTTGCAGGGTGATTAGAGTCCTTGATGATCTTAGTAGCTCTACCTTTGCAGCGTTTGGTGTAGACGTCCTGCAGAAACGGGAGAGCTGACCCTGAGATACGCTCGGATAAGCGCACGACTCTTTGCAGGGCTTTGCAGTCATGACTGGTGCTGTTCCCATACCACGCTGTGATGCACTGAGTTAATACACTTTCTATCGCCCCTAAATAGAAAGTTTTCAGGATAGCTGGTGAAACCCTGGATTTCCTCAGCTGGCGCAGGTGGTACAGTCTTTGCCTGGCTTTTTTCACCTGTGTCTGAATGTGAGCAGTCCAGGTCAGGTCCTCGGAGATGTTTACACCCAGGTACTTGAAGCTGCTCACTCTCTCTACTGGTGACCCGCTGATCATGAGGGGGGAGTATGTCCGTTGCTGTCTCTTCCTGAAGTCCACAATATGTCGGTATACTAATAGTCTTAATAAGTCTTATACTGGGATAATATTTAAAAAAAAATCCAACTTCCACCTTTATTTGGTATTATCTATACAACCATATAAAAGCTTTTTATGAAATATAATTTAAAATAACATTTTCTTTTATGAAAGGTTTATTAGAATGTAGATCAGATCAGGTCTGATAGGTCTATGAATACTGAACTAGCGGGTTGGCTGATGGCTGAATATTCAAACATCATGGTAAAATGAGGTGGTCGCCTGAGCTTCCATAAGTATAAAACTGAGTCCTATTAGTGGCAAGCATCCTCACACAGAGTCTGCTCTCCAAGATAGATCTATCATGGAAATATCTAACTGGGGAGTGACTAACATGGACAATCAAACAATCCAATACTGCTTTCCAAACAATAATTTGTCTTGTAGCAGAAGTATCCGACCTGAAGTGGAGTACATTATTGTCTACATTTTCATCGCTGTAACATCAGTGTTCACCGTGTTTCTGAACCTGCTGGTGATCATCTCCATCTCGCACTTCAAGCAGCTCCACACTCCCACCAATGTGCTGATCCTCTCTCTGGCAGTGGCTGATCTGATCGCAGGACTGATTCTCCTGCCAGTGCAGGGAATGAAACTGATTGAGCCATGCTGGTACTTTGGAGAAATATTTTGCTCAATATTTACTTTTATTCTTTATGTGGTTGTCATATCAGCTCTTGGCAATATGATAATTATATCTGTGGATCGATACATTGCTGTGAATGACCCTTTGCGATATCCAATGAAGGTCACTAATAACAGAGCTATTGTTTCTATTGTTGTAAACTGGGTATTCGCCTTCATATATAATTTTTATCTGTTGTATGAGTTTATACTGTATCCAGAGAGGAACCACACATGTATTGGAGAATGCATCATTTCTGTTAATTTGGAAAATATAATACTAGATTCCTTTGTTTGTTTAGTTGCACCTTGTTGTGTAATTATTCCTTTAAATTTGAAAATCTGTTTTGTAGCAAACTATCAAGCTAAGCATTTAAATTCAGTCACAGACAAAAGGCCAAATCAGAAAGAAAGGCAGCAATAACCTTAGGGATTGTAGTACTGGTTTATCTTCTTTGCTGGATGCCATACTATTTAACTTCTCTTTCTTTTGGGCATAATGAAAATGATTCTCTTATAATTAATGTAATGGATTGGATTGTATGCATGAACTCCTATATGAATCCTCTTATATATGCAATGTTTTATCGATGGTTCAGACTGTCAGCAAAATATATTTTGACCCTGAAAATATTTGAACCTTCATCGGCATACATAAATCTCATGCAAATGTAAATGAGATAATGTGTCTTGAGTTCTTAAGCCCCACCAGAACATTAGATGTCATATAACAGCTGTTTATATATATATGGTGTCTAACATGTATATTGTGAGCATATTTGTGAGTGACACTATCTGCTCCATTTTCTCTGTATGAACATGAAAGCACAGCAAAACTGTAGTGATGCTGCTTGGAAGATAAACGTTAAAAGAAAATGTAACATTTGCCACACTAAAGTAGTTATTGCAAAGATAATATTTAATTTACATGAAAGAAATCTACTTTATTAGAAGCAAACAAGGTACAATATACTTTAATGCATGACCATGGTAAAACAATTGACACAAATTTTACAACATGAGCTTAAATGATTGATGATGGGTAAGAGTGATGTTTAATCATTATAATGACAATTATTATTAAGCTCTTCATATCTCCTGTTTTCGGCCTGTTTTTGCCTTATAAAAATAATGAACCAATTAACCAGTATAACATCCAATAATGCCCTGATTTTGTATTTCTACATTGTGTTAAGCCTGTATATTTTTAAAATGCATTTAATTCACCAAAGTTTACAATATGCATGGAATTACCATGAAGTATATTTAATTTTTAAATTGCAGAAATGTTTCATAAATAGTTCCTGAATAATAAAAATATATTTTGGAATAATATTTTCAGTTTCATTTTTAAAGATTTATGAGGGGACAGATGTTCATGATTCATTAGCAGTGTCAATCAATCCTAACCGTGTTTAGGCTAACAGCTCTCAGTGATGTGTCGGGTCCTTGTAATAGAAGCAGTACTGATACATTTTGTAGGAATGAGTGGCTTTCTTTATTTCTGTTTTGGTGAGTGACAGAAAAACTAAGGCCTATTTAGCATGTATGGCACATCTAATCTGCTTCATATTAGACACCAAACCAAGCTGTGATATGAGGTCAAACATATATATTGTAAATGCGGAGGGCACTTTCACAGGTCGCAACAGCACTCAAACTCCTACTTACCTCATTCCATATTCCCCTTTATTGTGTTTTAGAGTCAGTGTGAGTATACAGTACACAGTTTTGTTGTCTAGAGCAGTGCTTCTCAAACCTGTCCTGGAGACTTGTGAAACATTGAACCCACTAAAATGGCTAAAAAAAGACAGAGCCCACCAAGACAGGAGTGTCCAATACTGAGCATCAAACACACATGAATCTGCTCTTCAGGATTACTAGAAACTTCCAGGCAGTTGTGTTGGAGCAGGTTGTAGCTGAATTCTGTGGGATATACAGTATAACTGTATGACGAGCCTTTTCCCGCTCTTGACAAAAGGCACATGCTATTGAAACAAATACTTTAGCTAAAGCAATGAGTTTTGTATACTAAAATCTACATTAATGCAAAACTATTTCAGAATAGTATATATATACAGGTGCTGGTCATATAATTAGAATATCATCAAAAAGTTGATTTATTTCACTAATTCCATTTAAAAAGTGAAACTTGTATATTATATTCATTCATTACACACAGACTGATATATTTCAAATGTTTATTTCTTTTAATTTTGATGATTATAACTGAGAAAATTAGAATATTACTTAAGACCAATACAAAGAAAGGATTTTTAGAAATCTTGGCCAGCTGAAAAGTATGAACATGAGAAGTATGAGCATGTCCAGCACTCAACACTGAGCTGGGGCTCCTTTAGCCTGAATTACTGCAGCAATGCGGCGTGGCATGGAGTCCATCAGTCTGTGGCACTGCTCAGGTGTTATGAGAGCCCAGGTTGCTCTGATAGTGGCCTTCAGCTCTTCTGCATTGTTGGGTCTGGCATATCGCATCTTCCTCTTCACAATACCCCATAGATTTTCTATGGGGTTAAGGTCAGGTGAGTTTGCTGGCCAATTAAGAACAGGGATACCATGGTCCTTAAACCAGGTACTGGTTGCTTTGGCGCTGTGTGCAGGTGCCAAGTCCTGTTGGAAAATGAAATCTGCATCTCCATAAAGTTGGTCAGCAGCAGGAAGCATGAAGCGCTCTAAAACTTCCTGGTATACGGCTGCGTTGACCTTGGACCTCAGAAAACCCAGTGGACCAACACCAGCAGATGACATGGCACCCCAAACCATCACTGACTGTGGAAACTTTACACTGGACCTCAAGCAACCTGGATTGTGTGCCTCTCCTCTCTTCCTCCAGACTCTGGGACCCTGATTGACTTTCATCAGAGAACATAACTTTGGAGCACTCAGCAGCAGTCCAGTCCTTGCTGTCTTTAGCCCAGGTAAGACGCTTCTGACGCTGTCTGTTGTTCAAGAGTGGCTTGACTCAAGGACTGCGACAGCTGAAACCCATGTTTTGCATACGTCTGAGCGTCAAAATGGCACCGCCGTGTTCGGTCGCCGTTCAGGTCGCTCCGCGAAGACTGTGCTTTTATTTACTATTTTACTTTCTTTTGCTCTCAATTTTTACAAACTTATCAACTGCAGTGATCTGCTATGACAGCAAAACTCTTTTGGACATTGGTTACCTCTACACTGGACTGTTTCAGGACACTTGAAAGAAGAATCAAGAAACACCGTGGGAAACGCGCGGGGATCCACAACAGACTGAGGAAAAGGGCATTCAGCCCTCCTCTCCCGAGCATTCTGCCCGCAAATGTTCAATCCTTGGAGAATAAGATGGACAATCTTAGAGACAGGATAAGTTTTCAACGGGACATGAGAGACTGTAACATCTATTGTTTTTCCGAAACATGGCTCACGGTCCCGGACACAGCTGTGACGCCGTCGGAGAACTTCTCTGTTTTTCGGATGGACAGAACAGCCGAGGCCGGTAAATCCAAAGGCGGTGGAGTATGCTTCATGATCAACAAGAAATGGTGCGACCCCAGGAACACCACCATTCTCTCGCGGTCCTACTCGCCTCATTTGGAACATTTAACAATCATTTGCCGCCCATTCTATCTGCCGAAGGAGTTTACCTCTGTCGTCGCGACCGCTGTTTACATTCCACCACAGGCAGACACAGGGCTGGCTTTATCTTGCCTTCATGATGTTGCTAGCGGCGTCATAATCAAACACCCCGATGCTGCTTTCATCGTCATGGGCGATTTTAACAAAGCAAACCTAAAGAAAGTCTTGCCAAACTTTCACCAGCACGTCTCCGGTCCTACACGAGGAGCGAACATACTGGATCATTGCTACTCTTTGTTTAAGAACGCCTATAAAGCGCGGTCACTTCCAGCTTTTGGCAAATCGGATCACGCCAACATTTTCCTCACACCCGAATACAAACAAAGGCTCGTTCAGGAACCCCCGGTGAGGCGGGAAGTTAAGTGCTGGTCAGCGCACTCAGAGACCGCGCTACAGGCAGCTCTGGATGATGTTGACTGGGACATGCTCCAAGCGAGTTCAGCTGACGTCAGCGAGTTCACGGATGTGGCGCTTTGCTTCATCAACACGCTTACAGAGCAAGCCACACAAACAATAACAATAACGTCCTTCTCAAATCAGAAACCGTGGGTGGACAATTCAATCCGTGCTGCAGTGAACACACGCACTGCTGCTTACAACGCCGGTCTCCTATCGGGGAACATGACTGAATACAGATTGTCCTGCTATGCTCTGCGGCGCGCAGTTAAAGCCGCAAGGCTCCGTTATAGGGATCGAGTGGAGTCTCATTTCCAACTCAACGACTCCCGGTGCATGTGGCAGGGTCTGAGGTCCATCTGTTCTTTTGGATCTAAATCCTCTGCAGAGGTGAGCGCTGATCCGTCGCTTGTGAATGAGTTAAACTCTTTCTACGCTCGCTTTGATTGTAATCGCGGCAGCGCGGACTCGCCAAGTGGCGCGTCAGAGGGAATCACTCAGAGCAGCAACAACCACGTGATCTCTGTCTCGGAGGATGAAGTTCGGAGGGCACTCAAGCGTGTGGGCGCCAGGAAAGCTGCCGGGCCGGATGGTATTTCAGGCCGTGTTCTGCGGTCCTGTGCTGATCAGCTCACCGGGTTGTTTACATCTATCTTTAATGAGTCCTCACTACATCTGTGGTCCCCACCTCCTTCAAAAAATCCACCATCATCCTTGTCTCTAAGAACAGTAAACCCTCTTGCCTAAATGACTATAATCCAGTGGCTCTCACGTCTATAGTCATGAAGGTCTTTGAGAGACTCATTAAAAACACCATTTGCTCCTTCATTCCTGACACTTTGGACCCTCTTCAGTTTTTCGTCCCAATAGATCGACTGAAGATGCCATCTCTCATGTCCTCCACTCCTCCTCACTCACATCGACAGCAAAAGTGGGAACTACGTAAGGCTGCTATTTATTGACTATAGCTCAGCCTTTAACACCATAGTTCCCATTAAGCTAACCGCCAAACTCCTGGATCTCAGCCTGAATCCTTCTCTCTGCCACTGGATTGAGGACTTCCTCACTGGCAGGCCTCAGGTGGTGAGAGTAGGCCAGTCCACCTCCACCTCCATCACCCTGAGTGTGGGAGCTCCACAGGGCTGTGTCCTGAGTCCCCTGCTCTACTCTCTCTTCACACATGACTGTTTGTCCACAGACCCTAACAGCTCCACCTCTATCATCAAATTTGCTGATGATACTGTTGTCCTGGGCCTCATTTCCAACAACAATGAGACGGCATACTTGGACGAGGTGGAGCATCTAACATCATGGTGCCAGGACAACTGTCTCTCTCTGAATGTTGGCAAAGAAATGATTGTGGACTTCAGGAAGAGACAGCAATGGACATACTCCCCTCATGATCAGCAGGTCACCAGTAGAGAGAGTGAGCAGCTTCAAGTACCTGGGTGTAAACATCTCCGAGGACCTGACCTGGACTGCTCACATTCAGACACAGGTGAAAAAAGCCAGGCAAAGACTGTACCACCTGCGCCAGCTGAAGAAATTCAGGGTTTCTCCAGCTGTCCTGAAAACTTTCTATTTAGGGGCGATAGAAAGTGTATTAACTCAGTGCATCACAGCGTGGTATGGGAACAGCACCAGTCATGACTGCAAAGCCCTGCAAAGAGTCGTGCTCTTATCCGAGCGTATCTCAGGGTCAGCTCTCCTGTCTCTGCAGGACGTCTACACCAAACGCTGCAAAGGTAGAGCTACTAAGATCATCAAGGACTCTAATCACCCTGCAAACCCTCATTTCACGCTGCTGCCATCTGGTAAGCGCTTCCGAAGCCTGATGGCCAAAACTGAGAGACTCAGGAGGATCTTCTTTCCCCAGGCCATCAGACTCCTGAACTCAGTCACTTAACATCACGTGACCATTGACATACTGACATTGCACTGCACTTTCTGTTCTCGTTGTTACTGTGTAACAACCTGTTATAAACCTGTTTGCACATTATACTCTTTGTACTTTTGTTAACCACATATTTATAAGTCTACAGTTTACTCACTGCACAGTTTACTCCACTTATTTTATTCCACTTCTTTATTTTTATTTTGTACTTTTTTTATCCTATTCTATTATAATTTCCTACTTGTGTTTTTAACTGTGAATTTGCACTGTCAATGGAGCGGACCTGTTTACATTTCACTGCCGGTTGTATATTCTGTATATATCTGTGTATGTGACAAATAAAACTCTTGAATCTTGAATCTTGAATCTAGTGGTTCTTGAAGCACTGACTCCAGCTGCAGTCCACTCTTTGTGAATCTCCCCCACATTTTTGAATGGGTTTTGTTTCACAATCCTCTCCAGGGTGCGGTTATCGCTATTGCTTGTACACTTTTTTTCTACCACATATTTTCTTTCCTTCGCCTCTCTATTAATGTGCTTGGACACAGAGCTCTGTGAACAGCCAGCCTCTTTTGCAATGACCTTTTGTGTCTAGCCCTCCTTGTGCAAGGTGTCAATGGTCGTCTTTTGGACAACGGTCAGGTCAGCAGTCTTCCCCATGATTGTGTAGCCTACAGAACTAGACTGAGACACCATGTAAAGGCCTTTGCAGGTGTTTTGAGTTCATTAGCTGATTATAGTGTGGCACCAGGTGTCTTCAATATTCAAACTTTTCACAATATTCTAATTTTCTGAGATATTGAATTTGGGATTTTCCTTAGTTGTCAGTTATAATCATCAAAATTAAAAGAAATAAACATTTGAAATATATTAGTCTGTGTGTGATGAATGAATATAACATACAAATTTCACTTTTTGAATGGAATTAGTGAAATAAATCAACTTTTTGATGATATTCTAATTATATGACCAGCACCTGTATATATATGAATCACGCATAACATTATGACCACCTTCCTAATATTGTGTTGGTCCTCCTTTCACTGCCTAAACAGCCCTGACCTGTCGAGGCATGGACTCCACTAGACCCCTGAAGGTGTGCTGTGGTATATGGCACCGAGATGTTAGCAGCAGATCCTTTAAGTCCTGTAAGTTGTGAGGTGGGGCCTCCATGGATCAGACTTGTTTGTTCAGCACATCCCACAGATGCTCGATTGGATTGAGATCTGGGGAATTTGGAGGCCAAGTCAACACCTCAAATTTGTTGTTGTGCTCCTCAAACCATTCCTGAACCATTTGTGCTTTGTGGCAGGAGTATTATCCTGCTGGAAGAGCCACAGGCACCAGGGAATACCGTTTCCATGAAAGGGTGTACATGGTCTGCAACAATGTTTAGGTAGGTGGTACGTGTCAAAGTAATATCCACATGGATGGCAGGACCCAAGGTTTCCCAGCAGAACATTGCCCAAAGCATCACACTGCCTCCGCCGAATTGCCTTCTTCCCATAGTGTATCCTGGTGCCATGTGTTCCCCAGGTAAGCCATGCACCCGGCCATCCACGTGATGTTCAACCATCCAACGTGACTGACTGATAGGAAACAAATCATTTCTGTTTCCTGTACAGAACCTATAGGATGTTGCGCATGCGTGGTCAACACAAAATGAATGAATCACTCCCTGAGACAACTTGTTGTTCCTGAGTCATATTAAAGTTCATATGAATAAATCACTCATGCTAGACCTATCACTACCACATATTTGGCGAGACTCCCTCAGGGACCATCCATGAGCATGTCTTCAACTACTCATTGAGGCTGGTTTTGTAGAAAACACATAGGGAGCAGTCAGGGTAATTGGTGAGGCAAGCTAGATAAAGAAAATCCCTAGTGTGATCCTTGAAGGAGTGATGCCCCTGCAATCCTCCCATCATTAACAGACCAAGGAACAGGTGAGACATTCATAAGGGACCATGGCAACTAATGAAAAAAACTGAATTAAGTCAAATACAGACAAAGAAAACATCTCAGGTTACGAATGTAACCCTTGTTCCCTGAGAAAGGGAATGAGACACTGTGTCTAATGAAATTTTATGGATGAACCCTTAGCATAGCGCGTCTGAAGCATGAATGAAAAGTAATCCAATCCTGATTGGTGTTGCGTCATGACGTAGTATGTGACAGCATACACAGAAGCTACAAAGGGAGGCCGAGATAGTACAAAGAGCTTCGCAATGACTTTGCAGTACTTTGGGGAACAAGTACCCACTATGCCACACCGAGCCTCACGCCTGTCCAAGTGTGAAGCTGGAGCCAAGGCACACCTAGGATGCGAGCACCCTGGCACCCAGCATCGCAGGGAGATGCAAACTATAAAATCTTATGAATGTGTGTGGGGTGGCCCACCCAGCCGCCTCGCAGATCAAAGAGGATGCCATGCCTCTGGTGGAATGGGCCCTCACGGCTATAGGTGAAGACAGATTGTGCACCTGATAAGCCATGGCTATAGCCTGGACAATCCAATTGATGCCAAAGCACACCAACTGATCTGATTTTTTCCACTGCTCTAAATTCTTAGTGCTCTGACGACAGAGCAGATGAAGTCTCCCCTCTTCCGTCGTCGTTGTGAGGTGGAGGATGGAATGCCTGAAGAACCACTGACTGTGCCATGCTTGATGGCACCTTGGGCACGTAGCCAGGCTTTGGATGTAAGAAGGCCTTAACTCCGCCAGTGGCAAACTCCAGGCAAGTTGGCATAATTGCCAAGGCCTGAAGGTCCCCCACTCTCCTGTGAAAGTAAGTGATAGCAAGGAGAAAGGCCACCTTAAGGGTCAGGTTCTTTGCCTCAA
This sequence comes from Paracanthobrama guichenoti, assembly GCA_018749465.1. Lineage (NCBI taxonomy): Eukaryota > Metazoa > Chordata > Actinopteri > Cypriniformes > Gobionidae > Paracanthobrama > Paracanthobrama guichenoti. Next base: position 6,383,329 of record CM031955.1, read on the forward strand.
CTAACTCAGCTGTTCGAAGGGAGCCGCAGACAGCCCTTCGAGAACCACTGCCAGATCCCAGGTTGGAACTCTGGAGTGTGTCGCAGGCCTCATCCTCCGAGCCCCATGGAGGAAACGTACAACCAGATGGTGCTTCCCCAGAGGCCCATCACTCACAGGGCTTGGAAAGCTGCAATGGTTGCCACGCACACCTTGAGTGTGGACAGGGTAAGACCTGCAGGGAAGCCATCTTGGAGGAACTCCAGCACTGAAGCCACTGGGCAGTTAACTGGGTCCACCTCATGCTCTCTACATCAAGTGGCAAACACATTCCACTTCAGGCTGTGCAAACTCCTCGTAGAAGGAGCCCTGGAGCTGAATAAGGTCTCGACTACACCTGCCGACAGGCCAGCCTCTAGGAACCTGGCCCCCTCAGGGGCCAGACCCATAGCTTCCATATCTCTGGCCGGGGGTGGAATATTGTACCCCCTGCCTGAGACAGCAGATCCCTCCTCAGAGGGACCTGCCACGGAAGACCGCATAGCAGTGCTACAATGTTTGACAACCAAACCTGGGTTGGACAATAAGGTGCTAATATAAGTAGGCTGATCCCTTCTCGGCTGACCCGCTCCAAGACTCCTGAGAGCAGAGCGATCGGGGGAAATGCGTACTGACGCAGCCTCGGCCATGTCTACATCATGGCATTCAACCCCAGCGGGGCTGGATGCTTAAGGGAAAACCACAGTGTACAGTGGGACATCTTTCGAGACGCGAATTGATCCACTTCCACTGGGATGTACCTCTTGCATATTGCCTTTACCACTTCTGGATGAAGTAGCCACTCCCTAGGCCTCAGCCCCTGCCTCGACAGGATGTCTGCTCCCTGATTTTGGTCCCCTGGGACGTACATTGCTCTGAGAGATGACAGTTTCCCCTGGGACCACAGGAGGATCTGATGCACCAGTCTGCATAGAGGGCGTGACCTCAGACCCCCCTGATGATTTAGATACGAAACCACTGTCATATTGTCTGCTTGTATCAGGACATGGTGGCCGAGGAGGTCCGGAAAAAACTCCTCAGAGCTTTGTAGACCGCTAGCATCTCCAGGCAATTTATGTGCCAGGAAGAATGCCGGGCCTCCCACAGACCTCTTGCAAAGTGCCCGTCCATGATCTGTTGAAATGGTTTTCTGGCAACATGACGCTCCCAGCACTGGCCCCTGGGACAGAAACCAAGGTTTCTTCCATATGGCGAGGGAACGAAGGCATCTGCACGTTACCCTGATCATACGGAACGGATTTCCCATTGGGGAAAACCCCTTAGTCTTCAGCCACCACTGTAGGGGTCTCATGTGTAGTGGGCACACTCAGAAATTGAGCCACAGCTAGGATTTCTTCTCAGAAGCCTTCCTGGCCTGAAGGACGGTCCTCAGATCGACCTTTGGCTTTTCGGAAGACTTCTGGTGAGACTGCCGCCTCTGTTGTGAAAGAATTGAAAATAATCAAAGATATTTGATTTTTGAAAATGAACAAAGACATTTGTCAACCCCCATCAGAAGGGCCATTTGGACTTCCTAAAGACAAAGAAATGCTGAAGGCCTGTAGGCCAAAGGTCACACCTGTAGCACCGTGGGGGAAGTTTGGTCTGATTGGTCAGTTTGAATGTCTCACATTAGGGTTTCAGTCACATGGTCAAGGAATAGATAAAAGAAGATTGTAACTGTTGCTCTGTCTCTTTGATTCTCTGGCTCTCTCTTCTTGGGGGCCTTCTCTTTGGCTCTTCTCTTCTTTGTCTCTCTCTCTCCCCCTCTCTCTTTCTATCCCTCAGGTAACATTCATGCTGGGTACGATTAATGGTATAAGTTTTCATCATCTCATACATTTATTTTGTAACAATTTTAAGTGTAACCATAACTAGATTTTGTCATTAAATTCTTTCAATTACAAATGATGTGCTAACTAGTTTTGATTTGGTATTGACTTTGAAGTGTTACCTATTGCAATACAATATAGTCACATTATAGCAACGCTCTCCCACATGTTTAGCTATTGTAACTGCGCTTATTTCCGTCGTTGGTATAAGCTGCAGTGGGTGGTAAAGACGAGAAATGTACAGTTTTCTATCATCTTGCTGATAACGTTTCTTTAGTCATTCGGCAACCCTGCAGTCAGAACCACTGTAGGCGATCCACCCTTACAGTTGCCAGGCTCCTCGCGGAGGGGCTCTTGAGGCGACACTTTTTGCACCTGCCGGTGTGAGGAACTGGTAGATGGCTGAGACTGCCCACTTGAAGCAGCCTTCTTTGATCTAGAGCGGCAAGGGAGGGCGCTTAAATGCCACTAACTGTTTTTTCGCCTCCTGAAATCTGTTGATGACGGTATTTATGGCATTGCCAAACAGACCAGAAGGCTCTATCGGGGCATCTAGGAGGAAGAATTTCTCCTTCTCCTTCATCCCCGATAGATTAAGCCAGAGACGTCTCTCCACAGCAACCATCGGAGCCATAGAGTGGCCATCTCTTTGGTGATGTGGAGAGACAAGTCAGTGGCTTTACGCAGTTCCGTGATATCATTGGGGCTAGGACCCTCGCCCTCATCTAGATCTTTAAGAAGGTCAGCTTGATAGGCTTGCAGAATGGCTAACGTGTGCAGGGAGCTACCAGCGCAACCAGCTGCCATATATGCTCTGCCCACCAGCATAGATGTATCTATAAATGGCTTAGTGGGCGGCACCGGGGCTTTAATAGATGACACAGAGTTCGGAGAAAGATGGCTTGCATGCGCATCCTCAACCAGAGGCATCGTCGTATAGCCAGCCTCACATGCACCCAGCACACTGGCATAATCCAACACTGGGGGATTGGAAACGTGTGCTGAAAAAGGCTTATTCCATGACCTACACAACTCATTGTGTAGGTCTGGGAAAAATGGCAAGCCCAGGTGAAGTGGTTGAGCCCGGCAAGCATTCATCCAGCTTACTGGGTGTCTGAACGCCTTGCTTTTCCTGTGGCCAGTTAATATTTAGTCTGGCCACAGCGCGGGTCAGCACTTTAGCACCTAAACTCTGGAACAGTCTTCCTAGCATTGTTTGGGAAGCAGACACACTCTGTCAGTTTAAAACTAGAGTAAAAACACATCTCTTTACTATGGCTTACACATTACCAATTATCAATTACATTACCAATTACCAATTATCAGAACATTATCAATTTATATTATTCAAATTATTGTTAGGCTGCATTAACTAGGTCAGCCGGAACCGGGAACACTTCCCATAACACCTGATGTACTCATTACATCATAAGAAGAATGGCATCTACGCTAATGTTAGTCTCTCTGTTTATCCCGAGGTTTACTGCAGTCAGCCGGATCTGGGCCGTATCCAGATCAGATGGTGGACCAGCGCCTGGACATGACCAACGCATCCCTGAAGTGTCTGCAGAGAGCGTGTCAATTAAACTCCCGCTGTAAATACCGCATCGACACGACATCCTCATTAAACCCGCCTCCAGCGTGATGACTCCAATCTTTCAAATAATCTTATAAATATCTATTTATCTAATATGACTTAAGACCTGCAATGTTGCCAGAATTATAATCATACACTGTTTGTTCGTCAGCCAGAGGAGAACTGGCACCCCGACTGAGCCTGGTTTTTCCCAAGGTTTTTTTCTCCATTCTGGCCCTGAAGGAGTTTTGGTTCCTTGCCACCGTCACCTTTGGCTTTTGGCTTGCTCATTTGGGGACACTTAAATTTCAACTATATTACCGATCTGCCCGCATTGATATGATAATTGAAATTAGCCGGATAGCATCACTGTTTTCACCAGAGCGGCTGTACAGCCGAATTAAATTCTGTTGCATTATCTTCCTGTTAACAATGTGAACCTGCTTTGAAAACAACTGGTATTGTAAAAAGTGCTTTATAAATAAAGGTGACTTGACTTGACTGACTTGACAAAGATAGAAGTGTCATTGATAGAGCTGACAGTAAATCTGTTGCACGACACTTCACAGAGTTACATCACTCAATGAACCGGCTGTGACTTTCCAGAATAGATACAGTGCTTCCAGTATCAAGATTCATGAGTTTTATTTGTCACATACACAGTTATATACAGAATATACAACCGGCAGTGAAATGTAAACAGGTCCGCTCCATGGACAGTGCAAATTCACAGTTAAAAACACAAGGAGGAAATTATAATAGAAATAGGATAAAAAAGTACTATATATATATATATATATATATATATATATATATATATATATATATATATATATATATATATATATATATATATATATGTAGAATTATAAATAAAGTAGAAAAAAAAACAATAAAGAAGTGAAATAAAATAAGTGAAATAAACTGTGCAGTGAGTAAACTGTATTTAAGTAAACTGTAAAGACTTATAAATATGTGGTTAACAAAAGTACAAAGAAGTATAATGTGCAAACAGGTTTATAACAGGTTGTTACACAGTAACAACGAGAACAGAAAGAGCAGTGCAATGTCAGTATATCGATGGTCACGTGATGTTAAGTGACTGAGTTCAGGAGTTTGATGGCCTGGGGCAAGAAGCTCCTCCTGAGTCTCTCAGTTTTGGCCATCAGGCTTGGAAGCGCTTACCAGATGGCAGCAGCGTGAAATGAGGGTTTGCAGGGTGATTAGAGTCCTTGATGATCTTAGTAGCTCTACCTTTGCAGCGTTTGGTGTAGACGTCCTGCAGAAACGGGAGAGCTGACCCTGAGATACGCTCGGATAAGCGCACGACTCTTTGCAGGGCTTTGCAGTCATGACTGGTGCTGTTCCCATACCACGCTGTGATGCACTGAGTTAATACACTTTCTATCGCCCCTAAATAGAAAGTTTTCAGGATAGCTGGTGAAACCCTGGATTTCCTCAGCTGGCGCAGGTGGTACAGTCTTTGCCTGGCTTTTTTCACCTGTGTCTGAATGTGAGCAGTCCAGGTCAGGTCCTCGGAGATGTTTACACACAGGTGCTTGAAGCTGCTCACTCTCTCTACTGGTGACCCGCTGATCATGAGGGGGGAGTATGTCCGTTGCTGTCTCTTCCTGAAGTCCACAATATGTCGGTATACTAATAGTCTTAATAAGTCTTATACTGGGATAATATTTAAAAAAAAATCCAACTTCCACCTTTATTTGGTATTATCTATACAACCATATAAAAGCTTTTTATGAAATATAATTTAAAATAACATTTTCTTTTATGAAAGGTTTATTAGAATGTAGATCAGATCAGGTCTGATAGGTCTATGAATACTGAACTAGCGGGTTGGCTGATGGCTGAATATTCAAACATCATGGTAAAATGAGGTGGTCGCCTGAGCTTCCATAAGTATAAAACTGAGTCCTATTAGTGGCAAGCATCCTCACACAGAGTCTGCTCTCCAAGATAGATCTATCATGGAAATATCTAACTGGGGAGTGACTAACATGGACAATCAAACAATCCAATACTGCTTTCCAAACAATAATTTGTCTTGTAGCAGAAGTATCCGACCTGAAGTGGAGTACATTATTGTCTACATTTTCATCGCTGTAACATCAGTGTTCACCGTGTTTCTGAACCTGCTGGTGATCATCTCCATCTCGCACTTCAAGCAGCTCCACACTCCCACCAATGTGCTGATCCTCTCTGGCAGTGGCTGATCTGATCGCAGGACTGATTCTCCTGCCAGTGCAGGGAATGAAACTGATTGAGCCATGCTGGTACTTTGGAGAAATATTTTGCTCAATATTTACTTTTATTCTTTATGTGGTTGTCATATCAGCTCTTGGCAATATGATAATTATATCTGTGGATCGATACATTGCTGTGAATGACCCTTTGCGATATCCAATGAAGGTCACTAATAACAGAGCTATTGTTTCTATTGTTGTAAACTGGGTATTCGCCTTCATATATAATTTTTATCTGTTGTATGAGTTTATACTGTATCCAGAGAGGAACCACACATGTATTGGAGAATGCATCATTTCTGTTAATTTGGAAAATATAATACTAGATTCCTTTGTTTGTTTAGTTGCACCTTGTTGTGTAATTATTCCTTTAAATTTGAAAATCTGTTTTGTAGCAAACTATCAAGCTAAGCATTTAAATTCAGTCACAGACAAAAAGGCCAAATCAGAAAGAAAGGCAGCAATAACCTTAGGGATTGTAGTACTGGTTTATCTTCTTTGCTGGATGCCATACTATTTAACTTCTCTTTCTTTTGGGCATAATGAAAATGATTCTCTTATAATTAATGTAATGGATTGGATTGTATGCATGAACTCCTATATGAATCCTCTTATATATGCAATGTTTTATCGATGGTTCAGACTGTCAGCAAAATACATTTTGACCCTGAAAATATTTGAACCTTCATCGGCATACATAAATCTCATGCAAATGTAAATGAGATAATGTGTCTTGAGTTCTTAAGCCCCACCAGAACATTAGATGTCATATAACAGCTGTTTATATATATATGGTGTCTAACATGTATATTGTGAGCATATTTGTGAGTGACACTATCTGCTCCATTTTCTCTGTATGAACATGAAAGCACAGCAAAACTGTAGTGATGCTGCTTGGAAGATAAACGTTAAAAGAAAATGTAACATTTGCCACACTAAAGTAGTTATTGCAAAGATAATATTTAATTTACATGAAAGAAATCTACTTTATTAGAAGCAAACAAGGTACAATATACTTTAATGCATGACCATGGTAAAACAATTGACACAAATTTTACAACATGAGCTTAAATGATTGATGATGGGTAAGAGTGATGTTTAATCATTATAATGACAATTATTATTAAGCTCTTCATATCTTCGGTTTTCGGCCTGTTTTTGCCTTATAAAAATAATGAACCAATTAACCAGTATAACATCCAATAATGCCCTGATTGTGTAATTCTACATTGTGTTAAGCCTGTAAATTTTTAAAATGCATTTAATTCACCAAAGTTTACAATATGCATGGCATTAACATGAAGTATATTTAATTTTTAAATTGCAGAAATGTTTCATAAATAGTTTCCTTTGAAATGTAGTGCATTCAGTTCCTGAATAATAAAAATATATTTTGGAATAATATTTTCAGTTTCATTTTTAAAGATTTATGAGGGGACAGATGTTCATGATTCATTAGCAGTGTCAATCAAGCCTAACCGTGTTTAGGCTAACAGCTCTCAGTGATGTGTCGGGTCCTTGTAATAGAAGCAGTACTGATACATTTTGTAGGAATGAGTGGCTTTCTTTATTTCTGTTTTGGTGAGTGACAGAAAAACTAAGGCCTATTTAGCATGTATGGCACATCTAATCTGCTTCATATTAGACACCAAACCAAGCTGTGATATGAGGTCAAACATATATATTGTAAATGCGGAGGGCACTTTCACAGGTCACAACAGCACTCAAACTCCTACTTACCTCATTCCATATTCCCCTTTATTGTGTTTTAGAGTCAGTGTGAGTATACAGTACACAGTTTTGTTGTCTAGAGCAGTGCTTCTCAAACCTGTCCTGGAGACTTGTGAAACATTGAACCCACTAAAATGGCTAAAAAAAGACAGGGCCCACCAAGACAGGAGTGTCCAATACTGAGCATCAAACACACATGAATCTGCTCTTCAGGATTACTAGAAACTTCCAGGCAGTTGTGTTGGAGCAGGTTGTAGCTGAATTCTGTGGGATATACAGTATAACTGTATGACGGGCCTTTTCCCCCGCTCTTGACAAAAGGCACATGCTATTGAAACAAATACTTTAGCTAAAGCAATGAGTTTTGTATACTAAAATCTACATTAATGCAAAACAACTATTTCAGAATAGTATATATATATATATATATATATATATATATATATATATATATATATATATATATATATATATATATATATATATATATCACCTAAAGGATTATTAGGAACACCTGTTCAATTTCTCATTAATGCAATTATCTAATCAACCAATCACATGGCAGTTGCTTCAATGCATTTAGGGGTGTGGTCCTGGTCAAGACAATCTCCTGAACTCCAAACCGAATGTCAGAATGGGAAAGAAAGGTGATTTAAGCATTTTTGAGCGTGGTATGGTTGTTGGTGCTAGACAGGCCGGTCTGAGTATTTCACAATCTGCTCAGTTACTGGGATTTTCACGCACAACCATTTCTAGCATTTTCTAGCACAAAGCATTTGTGAAGCCACAACAAGCACAACCTTGACAGCAGAAGACCCCACCGGGTACTGCTCATCTCCACTACAAATAGGAAAAAGAGGCTACAATTTGCACAAGCTCACCAAAATTGGACAGTTGAAGACTGGAAAAATGTTGCCTGGTCTGATGAGTCTCGATTTCTGTTGAGACATTCAGATGGTAGAGTCACAATTTGGCGTCAACAGAATGAGAACATGGATCCATCATGCCTTGTTACCACTGTGCAGGCTGGTGGTGGTGGTGTAATGGTGTGGGGGATGTTTTCTTGGCACACTTTAAGCCCCTTAGTACCAACTGGCCATTGTTTAAATGCCACGGCCTACCTGAGCATTGTTTCTGACCATGTCCATCCCTTTATGACCACCATGTACCCATTCTCTGATGGCTACTTCCAGCAGGATAATGCACCATGTCACAAATCTCGAATCATTTCAAATTGGTTTCTTGAACATGACAATGAGTTCACTACTAAAATGGCCCCCACAGTCACCAGATCTCAACCCAATAGAGCATCTTTGGGATGTGGTGGAACGGGAGCTTCATGCCCTGGATGTGCATCCCACAAATCTCCATCAACTGCAAGATGCTATCCTATCAATATGGGCCAACATTTCTAAAGAATGCTTTCAGCACCTTGTTGAATCAATGCCACGCAGAATCAAGGCAGTTCTGAAGGCGAAAGGGGGTCAAACACAGTATTAGTATGGTGTTCCTAATAATCCTTTATATATATATATATATATATATATATATATATATATATATATATATATATATATATATATATATATATATATATATATATATATAACAATGCTTAGGTAGGTGGTACGTGTCAAAGTAACATCCATGTGGATGGCAGGATCCAAGGTTTCCCAGCACAACATTGCCCAAAGCATCACACGGCCTCCGCCGGCTTGCATTCTTCCCATAGTGCATCCTGGTGCCATGTGTTCCCCAGGTAAGCCACCCACCCGGCAATCCACGTGATGTACAACCATCCAGTGTGACTGACTGATAGGAAACAAATAATTTCCTGTACAGAACCTATAGGATGTTGCGCATGCGTGGTCAACACAAAATGAATGAATCACTCCCTGAGACAACTCGTTGTTCTGGAGTCATATTAAAGTTCATATGAATAAATCACTCATGCTAGACCTATCACTACCACATATTTGGTGAAGCTCCATCAAGGACCATCCATGAGCATGTCTTCAACTACTCATTGAGGCTGGTTTTGTAGAAAACACATAGGGAGCAGTCAGGGTAGTTGGTGAGGCAAGCTAGATAAAGAAAATCCCTAGTGTGATCCTTGAAGGAGTGATCTCCCTGCAATCCCCCCATCATTAACAGACCAAGGAACAGGGAAACACTCATAAGGGAGACCATGGCAACTAATGAAAAAAACTGAATTAAGTAAAATACAGACAAAGAAAATGTCTCAGGTTACGAATGTAACCCTTGTTCCCTGAGAAAGAGACACTGTGTCTAATGGCACTTTGGGGATGAGCCCTTAGTGTAGCGCGTCTGAAGCATGAATGAAAAGTAATCCAATCCTGATTGGTGTTGCGTCATGACGTAGTATGTGACGGCATACACAGAAGCTACAAAGGGGACGCCGGCACATAGTACAGACAGCTTCACAATGACTTTGCAATACTTTGTGGAATGAGTACCCACTATGCCACACCAAGGCTCACACCTGTCCAAGTGTGAAGCTGGAGTCCAAGCACATCTAAGATGCGAGCATCCTGGCACCCAGCATCGCAGGGAGATGGAAACTATAAAATCTTATGAAGGTGTGTGGGGTGGCCCACCCAGTCGCCTCGCAGATCAAAGAGGACGCCATGCCTCTGGTAGAATGGTCCCTCACGGCTATAGGTGAAGGCAGATTGTGCACCTGATAAGCCGTGGCTATAGCCTGGTCAATCCAATTGCTGATTGTCTGCTTTGATGCCAAAGCACACCAACAACTGATCTGATTTTCTCCACTGCTCTAAATTCTTAGTGCTCTGACGGCAGAGCAGATGAAGTCTCCCCTCTTCCGCCGTCACGTGAGGTGCAGGATAGAATGCCTGAAGAACCACTGACTGTGCCATGCTCGATGGCACCTTGGGCACATAGCCAGGCTTTGGATGTAAGAAGGCCTTAACTCCGCCAGGGGCAAACTCCAGGCAAGTTGGCATAATTGCCAAGGCCTGAAGGTCCCCCACTCTCCTGTGAAAGTAAGTGATAGCAAGGAGAAAGGCCACCTTAAGGGTCAGGTTCTTTGCCTCAACTGACTCGAGCTGTTCGAAGGGAGCTGCAGACAGCCCTTTGAGAACCACTGCCAGATCCCAGGTTGGAACTCTGGAGCAAGTCACAGGCCTCATTCTCCAAGCCCCACGGAGGAAACGTACAACCAGATGGTGCTTCCCCAGAGGCCCATCACTCACAGGAGCGTGGAAAGCCGCAATGGCAGCCACGCACACCTTGAGTGTGGACGGGGTAAGACCTGCAGAGAAGCAATCTTGGAGGAACTCCAGCACTGAAGCCACTGGGCAGTTAACTGGGTCCACCTCACGCTCTCTTCATCAAGTGGCAAACACATTCCACTTCAGGCTGTACAATCTCCTTGTAGAAGGAGCCCTGGAGCTCTTGCATATGGCCTTTACCACCTCTGGATGAAGTCGCCACTCCCTGGGCCTCAGCCCCTGCCTCGACAGGATGTCTGCTCCCTGATTTTGGTCCCCTGGGACGTACTTCGCTCTGAGAGATGACAGTTTCCCCTGGGACCACAGGAGGATCTGATGCACCAGTCTGCATAGAGGGCATGACCTCAGACCCCCCTGATGATTTAGATACGAAACCACTGTCATATTGTCTGCTTGTAAAAACTCCTCAGAGCTTTGTAGACCGCTAGCATCTCCAGGCAATTTATGTGCCAGGAAGAATGCCGGAAGAATCCCACAGACCTCTCGCAAAGTGCCCGTCCATGACTGCGCCCCAACCAGTGAGGGAGGCATCTGTTGAAATGGTTTTCTGGCAACATGACGCTCCCAGCACTGGCCCCTGGGACAGAAACAAAGGTTTCTTCCATATGGCGAGGGAACGAAGGCATCTGTGCGTTACCCTGATCATACGGAACAGATTTCCCCTCGGGGAAAACCCCTTAGTCTTCAGCCACCACTGTAGGGGTCTCATGTGTAGTGGGCACACTCAGAAATTGAGCCGCAGCTAGGATTTCTTCTCAGAAGCCTTCCTGGCCTGAAGGACGGTCCTCAGATCGACCTTTGGCTTTTCGGAAGACTTCTGGTGAGAGCACCGCCTCTGTTGCCAGGCTCCTTGTGGAGGGGCTCTAGAGGTGACACTTTTTGCACCTGCTGGTGTGAGGAACTGGTAGATGGCTGAGGCTGCCCACTTGAAGCAGCCTTCTTTGATCTAGAACGGCAAGGGAGGCCGCTTAAATGCTGCTGACTGTTTTTTCGCCTCCTGAAATCTGTCGACGACGGTATTTATGGCATTGCCAAACAGACCAGAAGGCTCTATCGGGGCATCTAGGAGGAAGAATTTCTTCTTCATCCCCAATAGATTAAGCCAGAGATGTCTCTCCACAGCAACCATCGGAGCCATAGAGTGGCCATCTCTTTGGTGATGTGGAGAGACAAGTCAGCGGCTTTATGCAGTTTCGTGATATCATCGGGGCTAGGACCCTCGCCCTCATCTAGATCTTAAGAAGGTCGGCTTGATAGGCTTGCAGAATGACTAACGTGTGCAGGGAGCTACCAGCGCAACCAGCTACCATATATGCTCTGCCCACCAGCATAGATGTATCTCTACATGGCTTAGTGGGCAGCAACGGGGCTTTAATAGATGACACAGAGTTGGGAGAAAGATGGCTCGCATGCTCATCCTCAACCAGAGGCATCGTCGTATAGCCAGCCTCGCATGCCCCCAGCACACTGGCATAATCCAACACTGGGGGATTGGAAACGCGTGTTGAAAAAGGCTTATTCTACGACCTACACAACTCTTTGAAAATTGCAAGTTCAGGCGAAGTGGTTGAGCCCGGCAAGCATTCATCCAGCTTACTGGGTGGCTGAACGTCTTGCTTTTCCTGTGGCCAGTTAATATTTAGTCTGGCCACAGCACGGGTCAATACTTTAGCACCTAAACTCTGGAACAGTCTTCCTAGCATTGTTTGGGAAGCAGACACACTCTGTCAATTTAAAACTAGAGTAAAAACACATCTCTTTACTATGGCATACACATTACCAATTATCAATTACATTACCAATTAACAATTATCAGAACATTATCAATTTATATTATTCAAATGATTGTTAGGCTGCATTAACTAGGTCAGCCGGAAGCGGGAACACTTCCCATAACACTTGATGTACTCATTACATCATAAGAAGAATGGCATCTACGCTAATGTTAGTCTCTCTGTTTATCCCGAGGTTTACTACAGTCAGCCGGATCCAGGCCGTATCCAGATCAGATGGTGGACCTGCGCCTGGACATGACCAACGCATCCCTGAAATGTCTGCAGAGAGCGTGTCAAATAAACTCCCCTCGCAAATGCCGCATCGACATGACATCACTGTTTGTTCGTTGGCCAGAGGAGAAATCGCAGCAGCACGACTCCGCCAAGTGATGCGTCAGAGGGAATTACTCAGAGCAGCAACAACCACATGATCTCTGTCTCGGAGGATGAAGTTCGGAGGGCACTCAAGCGTGTGGACGTCAGGAAAGCTGCTGGGCCGGATGGTATTTCAGGCCGTGTTCTGCGGTCTTGCGCTGATCAGCTCGCCGGGTTGTTTACATCTATCTTTAATGAGTCCCTCGCTACATCTGTGGTCCCCACCTCCTTCAAAAAATCCACCATCATCCCTGTCCCTAAGAACAGTAAACCCTCTTGCCTAAATGACTATCGTCCAGTGGCTCTCACGTCTATATTCATGAAGGTCTTTGAGAGACTCATCAAAAACACCATTTGCTCCTTCATTCCTGACACTTTGGACCCTCTTCAGTTTGCCTATCGTCCCAATAGATCGACTGACGATGCCATCTCTCATGTCCTCCACTCCTCCCTCACTCACATTGACAGCAAAAGTGGGAACTACGTAAGGCTGCTATTTATTGACTATAGCTCAGCCTTTAACACCATAGTTCCCATTAAGCTAACCGCCAAACTCCTGGATCTCGGCCTGAATCCTTCTCTCTGCCACTGGATTGGGGTCTTCCTCACTGGCAGGCCTCAGGTGGTGAGAGTAGGCCAGTCCACCTCCATCTCCATCACCCTGAGTGTGGGAGCTCCACAGGGCTGTGTCCTGAGTCCCCTGCTCTACTCTCTCTACACACATGACTGTTTGTCCACACACAACTCCACCTCTATCATAAAATTTGCTGATGATACTGTTGTCCTGGGCCTCATTTCCAACAACAATGAGACGGCATACTTGGAAGAGGTGGAGCATCTAATCATGGTGCCAGGACAACTGTCTCTCTCTGAATGTTGGCAAGACCAAAGAAATGATTGTGGACTTCAGGAAGAGACAGCAACGGACATACTCCCCCCTCATGATCAGCGGGTCATGTTGTGGAAAATTCTAAGTCTCAATAGTCTTCAGTTCTTTAAAGAAAAATTGTCTGAGTCGAAGTTCCAGGTCTCAGGAAAAGTTAACTTTATTGCAGGAAACAACAAAGTGAGATGCAGCTGTTCATCTGACTCTTTCATGGTAAAACTTCATGTCTTATACATTTTCTTATCGTCTTTCATCCAATTGACGCTCTTCCATGTATCTTTTTCTTTTTAACTCCACCCCACAGTTTCGCCACAATTAGACGCACACTTTGTCACGTACCATACATATTGGTGGAAAATCCCAGGCTTTCTAACTTTTTTTAAAAACTGTCATATAACACTCATATGACAGTTTCCCAGCGCTTCACACCAGTTTATGACAGGTTCCCAACGCCCCTCACCAGTTTCTCATACAACAAATATAGTTTTCCCTTGTTTTTCATATTTTGATGGACAACAGACCTTGGTCTTTAGTATAAGGCCTCTCTACAACACAGCTGAGGCCTACTAAGGCCTACTAGAAAATGAATTTCCTCCACACATCCCCCCTTTGGGACTAGATCTATGTCCCACACCTATGTTCCCTTACCCGAGTATGTCCCCATAAGTTCAGCTCTCTTTCTGTTAAACCATCTATGGCCAAACTTTAGGCCATCCGTTCTCCTACACTTCCTGGCCTTTCTCATGTGGACACACTCCGGCTGGAGAATGAGACCAAACATCTCCCCCCTTTTTTGGCTAGAAGGAAGTAAAAGATCTCATCTCGCTAGCTAATGCATCCATTAGGGGGCACCATTACATTAAGCCATTCAATGAACCAGTGTATTGTACATGTTTCAGTAAATCATTATTTCAGTGAATTAATACTTCAGTAGACTAGCATTCTCTAGTGATTATACCATGAGTAGATTATATTTTGTCCCACGTTGCCAGAGGAACTCTCAGACGCTTCCGGTGGTCTGGAGCGCTATCTGGGTTGACTCCACCGTTCTACTCTGGTCCTGCCTAGAGTGCTACCTGGTGATGGGGCTGACAGCGGGTTTTTAAACCACCAGTAGAGTCTAGCCCAGTTGCTAAGCACTGAGGTGCTCGTCGATTCCTTCTTCTTCTTTTGCCTGTCATGATGTAATGGGACTTTACAGCATATTTCAAAATACAGTAGATTTGAAAAGACTCTCTTTTTTAATTTTTTTATATATTTTTTTATATATATATATATATATATATATATATATATATATATATATATATATATATATATATATATATATATATATATATATATATATATATATATATATATATATATATATGTATCCCTCTTGGCTGTCCAATTGCATCTAATTTCACATTAGGTCTGGTTCATAGGCTCTTTTTGTTCTATGCTTCTTATCAGAGGGCTTGTCCAGCTTTTCAGATGTGTTTTCTTCTTTTAAATCCCAATCCATTATCCCCACTTCCTGGGCCAATCTTACCCTAACACATAAACCTTTCCATTCTTCGGGTAAAATCGCTCAGCATTTCTTTTTCCCCACAGAGCCAAAAATAGTCTGCTACTGCTTCACTTTGGCTCTCCAGGGTTCTATTAATGGAAAATGCAAGGTCGCCTTATTGCAGTCCTCATGAGTTTGGATCACTTTTATATCACTATTTACGGTTGCCGTTGCATATATTATACTCGAGGACTTGTACACATGTGGATCATTATACATATCTTTATCTAAGTGCCAAATAATGGAACATTTACCTCTAAACTGTCCGACATTCACGTGGCCTTTGGTTTTGTTAAAGCACTCATATCCCAATGACAGATCTATTACATAGTTTTGGGGTGTTTCTCTTTTTCTCGGATCTACCCTAACATCCAACTTTTGACATTCATCTCCCCACCCAGACTGGTAGTAGTATCTCTGGTAATAGGGATTCCCTAACATGGTCAAACACTCTGCTGGACAATATGGTGTGTCTTTCCTGGCTACCGTACAATACTCTGAATAAAATTTTGCACAATGCATGCTATCATATTGGTTTGGCAGTACTGTTAACTTCTGTAATGGTGACGGAGCGCATAGCAGACAGGCATCCTTGTTTACCTGCTTGGCAGTGTACTCTGCCCACTTGTACCATTCATTATGATGGGCAATGTCTAACAGTTTTTCTTGTCTCATTTCTATATCGATGTCATGTCCTATTTCTGTATAGTTGTCGTCAGCAGCTTTAACCCACTCCCAAGATCTCTTTTTAATCTGATTGTATGCTACAGTACCTTGTTCTTGTTCAGTCACATTAAGAGGGTTCGTCCCAGTCAAGGTCTGGTATGTTAATGTCTCCAAGGTCGGTCTCTGGGGTGCCCACGTCCGGGAAGTCGATATCTTGTAGGTTGAGTGTGGAGAATTCCTCATACCTTTGCGGTACCTCTGTTGAGGGCCCTGGTTCTGGAGAGGATCTCTCTGAGGGTTCTGGTTCTGGGTCTGAGGGAGGTACTGCAGCAATTGTATCAGCGACATGAACAGTGCCAGAGTCACCTTCCTGTTCTGCTTCCACTGGAAGAGATAACCCATCCTGTGTCTGCATTTCATCTCTCGTTTCAGTTCTTTCAGTAACCCTAGAATGAGGTTCATCAACATCATTATTTTCCCCTGCAGGCATCATATCCCTTCCATGTTCTCCTTGGGCCTCTTGCTCTACTTCCTCCCCTCCACTATCTGCATCATCCATTGGTTCATTTCTTCTTTCTCGCCTCAATCTCGGTACTCTGGTACTACCTTCTACCTGCACTGTTGTTGGGGTTGCCCTTACTACTGTGTACGGTCCTTCCCGTCTTGGCTCATTCCACCTTCTCCTAAAGACTCTTAAGTACACTTGATCTCCTGGAACTACAGGACAAGGAGGTGCTTCCTCCTCCCTCACTCCCCTAGTCTGTTCTTGTTCATAGATGGCCTTATGTATAGCAGTCAACTGCCTTATGTATGTTCTTAGTTCATTTTGGAGCTGCTCTAGGGGCGGTCCTTCATACGGTCCTCTTAAATGAGGAACGGGCATAGGTCTCCCTGTTAACATCTCATGCGGGGTCAGATTAGTTATTCTGTTTGTTTGCATTCGGTAGCTCATTAGAGTTAGGGGTAAAGCCTCAACCCAGTTAAGTTTGGTGTCAGCACAAATTTTGTTGAGCTTGGCCTTGAGCGTCCCATTAACGCGTTCTACGATACCCTGTGACTGTGGATGGTAAATGCAACCTAGTCTTTGTTTTATCCTCAACTGTTGTATAACTGTCTTTACTGTTCTCTGGATAAATGCTGAGCCATTGTCAGAACTAATTTGGGATGGTATGCCAAATCTTGGGATAACTTCTCTGGTCAGAAACTTGATGACTGTTTGAGCTCCAGGGTTCTGCCTCCACCCATCTGCTAAATCGATCAATAACTACCAACATATATCGTTTTCCTCTAACTGATTTTATCATGTCAACATAATCTAACACCAAATGTTTGAAAGGTCCTTCAGGGACCGGAATTGAACCTATTGGCGTTGATGTCCCTTTTCTAACATTGTTTTGGGCACAAATTTCACACTCATTTAGAAATTCATCAATTCGTTGCTGTAGGTATGGTGACCAAAATCCCTGGCGTTTAATTTTCCTCATAATTTCCCCCCTTGCGCAATGGTCAAATCCATCCGGTATCAAAATTGTCAACAGTTGGTTCGGGGCTATCATGTATCCCTCATGGGAGCGATAAATCCCATTGACATCTCTTGTTGCCCCCCGTTGCTGCCATAGAGTTAGTTCATATGGGGTTGCCCTAGTCTGCATATCTTTTATACTATCCAGGGTGGGAATGGGTTGAATCAAAACTGAGGGCGCCATTACAGCAAGTTGGCACCCTGAGGCCTGTTTAGCATGCAAATCAGCAGCATTGTTGCCTTTAATAATAAAATCATTACCCTTCTTGTGAGCCTGACACTTAACAATAGCCAATTTGGTTGGATACATCATTGCTGAAATCAATTTAATAATTTGTTCCCCATGCTGAATTGGAGTCCCATCACTTTTCTTAAACCCTCTTTGTTTCCACACTGCTCCAAACAGGTGGCATACTCCATGCGCATATGCAGAGTCAGTGTAAATGTTAGCTGTCTGATTTCTTGCCAGCAAGCATGCTTCAGTTAGGGCTCTCAATTCCGCCAGTTGTGCCGAGCACGGTTGCTCACAGTGCTGTAGCAAAACTGGAACAAAAGTGTCGCCCTCTTTCTTAATTACAGCAAAACCAGCATGATTCCCCAAGTGGTCTCTAAAACATGATCCATCAACAAAGAAATCAATTTCTGCGTCAATAATTGGGGTTGATTCTAAATCTGGTCTCAGGCGTGTAAACGCCAGAGAATCTGTTACACACTCATGGGGTTTTCCCTCATCTTCCAGAGGGATGTAACTTGCTGGGTTTACTGTTGTACACCTTTTGATGGTGACATCAGGGTAAGTTAGTAAGGCAGAGTATGTCAAACATCTCGCTTGGGTTAGTACAAACCTTCCTCTTTCTAGCAATTCAGCCACTTTATGATGTGTATACATGATGACTGGATAGCCCATTGTCACAGAAGATGCTTTGTCATATCCAAAATATACAGCCGCCACTCCTTGTTGGTAACAAGGTGGGTAGCCTTGTGCTACACTATCCAACTTTGTACTATAATAAACAATTGGTTGTTTTTTCCTTCCACTACACGTTTCTTGCATTAACACTGCCGATGCGAACCCATCTTTTCTATTTGCTACATATAAGTGGAAAGGTTTTTCATAATTTGGTGTAGCTAATGCAGGGGCAGTTTGCAGTTCCTTTTCAGTGTCTCAAAGGCTACTAAGGCCTCTGCATCCCAGGTTAATCGTTCCTGAGATTCTGCTGCCCTGTTTGTTTCATTAGAGCCCTTAATGGGGCTGTCTTTATGGCATAATCTTCTATCCAATCAGCACTAAACCCTGTCATTCCTAAAAATGTCATCATTTGTCCCACTGTTTGGGGCTGCGGTGCTTTGCTTATGCCTTCTAATTGACTAGGTGAGATTGACTTGGTGTTATGTGCAATAATTCTTCCCAAGTATTCAACTTGTGGTAAGCAATACTGCAATTTCTCTTTTGAGGCTTTATGACCTCCTTCTGCCAATTTTGTAAGCACCTTAATTGAGTCTTGATGACACTGCTCCAGAGTGGCTGAGCAAAGTAGTAAGTCATCCACATACTGTATCAATGTGCTATCCAGTCTCAAATCTTCCAAGTCTAGCTTTAACATTTGATTAAACACATGCGGTGAATGCTTAAATCCCTGTGGCATTCGTGTGTAAGTATATTTTTACCTTGATAAGTGAAGGAAAAAGGTATCGGCTCTCTTCCGCCAAAGGTATGCTGAAGAAGGCTGATGTGAGATCAATAACGGTGAAATAGTTAGCAGCAGGTGGAACATTCGTCAACAGTGTATGAGGGTTTGGAACTTCAGCTGGCCAATCCTCCACTACTTCATTAACTGCTCTTAAGTCATGCACTAGCCTCCATTTATTTTTATTAGCCTTTTCAACTGGTAGAATGGGTGTGTTGCAACAGCTGTCTGTTTCTACCAATACACCAGCTTTTATTAATCCTTCTATTGTTTTTCTAATGCCCTCCACTGCTTCTGGTTTCAGGGGGTACTGTTGCTTTCTTGGCAATACAGCTCCTGGCTTTACCTAATTCTCTCACTGCATTTGCTGATTGTACTAGTCCCACATCTGTATCATGTTTTGCCCATAACTTTGCAGGTACTTTTTGTTCCATTTCATGCATTAGTTCCTCAAATTTAGATTTTACAGTCTTATTTTCTACTATATTGTCTGTTGTATCCACTACCACCTTTGGGGTTCCCTTCATCTTTGTACAGCATAAAATCTTTAAGTATGTCCCTTCTTGTGTTTGGAAAATGAAGGGGTTCTCTGTGGCCTTCCATTCTTTCCCTTTAGCCTTTTTCATCATTGGTCCTAAATCTCTAGCCTGTTTCCTTCTTCTTCTACATACAGAGTAACATGCGGGGTTGACCCTTCTATTCTAAACCACTTTCTTGTAAAATCACATTCTTCTACTTGCAATGCCGCTCCCATTGGTCCTACTACTAAATACTCTGAGCTTAAAGGTATCTGTTGTTTTTCTGTCTGAGCTAACCATTCTTTCTCTAGGTCTGGGTTTCTTGTCTGGTCATACATCATTGTGCAATGATACTCAGTCTTTGGTTCCTCTGGATTTCTTAACTGTTCTTTAATATATTTTCCCCATCTGTTCAATGTTTCTTCTACTTCCTCCCTTAAGTCCCCTAACCAAAATATATTTGCTTGTGACTCTGTGGGAATGCTTTCTTGTTTCATAACCATTTGCTTTATTGCTCTATTGTCAATATATATTCCCTCGGGGGAGCACCAAATTTGCAAATTCAGTTTGCATATAGCATCTCTTCCTAGCAGGTTGACTGGTGTTTGTTCTGATATCAACACTGGAATTCTCACTTCAGAATCTTTCACTTTTATGCTGACTGGAGCCGTCATTGGAATTAGCTGCATTTGTCCCGAGAATCCTACTGTCTTGACGTATTTTCCAGACTTGGGGAGGTGAGAGGCATATTCTGGGCTCAAACAACTGAAAGTGGCTCCTGTGTCAAGCATCATTGGTGTTATTTTATCCTCTACTTTAACCTGCAGCATTGGTTCTTGGTCAGCATTATAAGATATTACTGGCAGCTGACTCCTTCCCGTAGGATTCTCTGGGCAGCCCTAGTATCCCATATCTGGACCTCGCCATGGGTTGACAGGTCCCTGGGCTTGAGTTGGCGGGTTCTGCTGCCATGCTGGTTGTATTTGATTCATCTGCTGCATTCCTTGTGGCCATGGGTTGGTAGGACAGTCTCTCTTGGTATGTCCAGGCTGATTGCATCCCCAGCAAACTCCCTGTGGGTTGCTCATCCTCTGTTGATAGTTGCTGTTTTGTCTTCTTCCTCTTCCTCTCTGCTGTTGTGAATTGCCTCCATTGTTTCTTTGTTCTGGCACATAGATGACTATTGGTGGATGTGGCTGTTGGACAGTGGCTGTCGTTGCATTCTGCTGCATAGGTGGTGATGTCATTACCTGTGTGGGTACCATTGTTGGTACAGATGCTGGTGTCATGGCTACATTTTGCACTGGTGCCATGAACTGGGTAGGCGTTGTTGGTAACTGTGTCGCGCCTCCTGCTGTGCTTACTGCCGCCATTACTGCTGTATCTTCACTCTCTTTCAGCGCTGCCTGCACCCGCTTCTTTTTCGTTGTCAGCTCTTCAAGTTGGAGTTGAGCCAATCTTCTTTGAAGTTCTCTTTCTTTGTTCTTCAGCTTCTGCTCACTCTTTCTGTATTGCTCCACTGCGTGTGCCACATGGTCGCAGAATTCCTTTGATGTTTTAGAATTAAGCCCCACTACATCTTCCAGTCGTGCTTTGACAACTGGTGGCATTGCCTCCACTATGGCGTTTCTGAACAGCGCAGTCATCACTGGATCTTGTTCCGGATCTCTTTCCAGATCTTGCTTCCATCTTCTCAGTTGTCGTTGAACATATGTTGTGGGGTTTTCGGTCTCTCCCATTGGTTCGCCTTTCAGAAGCTTTGGGTCCATTTGTGTGGGGTACATTTTTCTCAGTACTTTCCACATTTGTCCACGGCATCTGTCTAGTGGGAGGGCATCAAGCCCAGTCTGGGCCACTGCTGCACGAAGCCCTGTTTCTTCAAGTATCTCATTTGTCTTGGCTCCTCCCACACTTCTTGCCAATAGGGCCTTGATGTCTCCTATGGCTAAGATCTTTCCCATTGTTTCTTCTTCCACTTGTTTGATCCATTTTCCTGCTCCTTCATGTATGTCTGGTAAACGAGCTATCAGCCCTTCGAGATCCTGTCCCGCCCATGGCACATATTTGCACATATTTAAAAACACCATTTGCGCCTTCATTCCTGACACTTTGGACCCTCTTCAGTTTGCCTATCGTCCCAATAGATCGACTGAAGATGCCATCTCTCATGTCCTCCACTCCTCCCTCACTCACATCGACAGCAAAAGTGGGAACTACGTAAGACTGCTATTTATTGACTATAGCTCAGCCTTTAACACCATAGTTCCCACCAAGCTAACCTCCAAACTCCTGGATCTCGGCCTGAATCCTTCTCTCTGCCACTGGATTGAGGACTTCCTCACTGGCAGGCCTCAGGTGGTGAGAATAGGCCAGTCCACCTCCACCTCCATCACCCTGAGTGTGGGAGCTCCACAGGGCTGTGTCCTGAGCCCCTGCTCTACTCTCTCTACACGCATGACTGTTTGTCCACACACAGCTCCACCTCTATCATCAAATTTGCTGATGATACTGTTGTCCTGGGCCTCATTTCCAACAACAATGAGACGGCATACTTGGACGAGGTGGAGCATCTAACATCATGGTGCCAGGACAACTGTCTCTCTCTGAATGTTGGCAAGACCAAAGAAATGATTGTGGACTTCAGGAAGAGACAGCAACGGACATACTCCCCCTCATGATCAGCGGGTCACCAGTAGAGAGAGTGAGCAGCTTCAAGTACCTGGGAGTAAACATCTCCGAGGACCTGACCTGGACTGCTCACATTCAGACACAGGTGAAAAAAGCCAGGCAAAGACTGTACCACCTGCGTCAGCTGAGGAAATTCAGGGTTTCACCAGCTATCCTGAAAACTTTCTATTTAGGGGCGATAGAAAGTGTTTTAACTCAGTGCATCACAGCGTGGTATGGGAACAGCACCAGTCATGACCGCAAAGCCCTGCAAAGAGTAGTGCGCTTATCCGAGCGTATCTCAGGGTCAGCTCTCCGTCTCTGCAGGACGTCTACACCAAACGCTGCAAAGGTAGAGCTACCAAGATCATCAAGGACTCTAATCACCCTGCAAACCCTCATTTCACGCTGCTGCCATCTGGTAAGCGCTTCGAAGCCTGATGGCCAAAACTGAGAGACTCAGGAGGAGCTTCTTCCCCAGGCCATCAGACTCCTGAACTTAACATCACGTGACTTCACGTCAGGATAAACATCGATACACTGACATTGCACTGCACTTTCTGTTCTCGTTGTTACTGTGTAACAACCTGTCATAAACCTGTTTGCACATTATACTCTTATACATTTGTTAACCACATATTTATAAGTCTACAGTTTACTCACTGCAAAGTCTACTTCAATTATTTTATTCCACTTTATCCTTATTTGTTACCTTTTTTTTTCTTGACTTGATTATTTATAATTCTACAGATATAGACATATATATATATATATATATATATATATATATATATATATATATATATAGATAGTACTTTTTATATCCTATTTCTATTATAATTTCTTCCTTGTGTTTTTAACTGTGAATTTGCACTGTCCATGGAGCGGACCTGTTTACATTTCACTGCCGGTTGTATATTCTGTATATAACTGTGTATGTGACAAATAAAACTCTTGAATCTTGAATCTTGAATCTTGAATATTCTCCTTGCCGTCCCTTAATTAGGATCGGGCACTGCATTGCCTCTTCTTGCAGGTTTTCTTCCCTGGTTTCTCTTTGTCCCGTCATGGCATTTGAAGATCTGCTCCTCAGGGTGCTACCTCTTTGCCACCGTGCCTCAGGTTCTGCATCCTCCATCATAAGTGTTCCTGAGACATGCTTGTATTCTCTGTGTGGACTGCTGGAGAGTGATCGTGTTGTGGATGGTCTGTGTCTGCCCATCCTATCCAAGCTCCTTCTCAGCTCTTGAGCATCTTGTCTCAACTGCTTCTTTATTTCCTCAGTTTCTCCTCTCACTTGATCCAGTCTGTCCAGTAGGCCTTCGTCGGTTACTGCTTGTATTAGTTCGTCCACTTCATTGGCCACTGTTGTCTTTGTGAGCTGTCGCAATGCTTGTGCTGCATGTCGATATGGGTCTTCTGTTGTTTGACTTGTGGTGCTCCACCCTTCCCCATCTTTTTCTTTTGGTGATTTTCCGGATAATTTTGTTGGTGTTTCTTTTTCGCCTTGTTGTTCTTCATACTAGCCCAGATAACTTCCTTCCTTACTGTGGTAGCTCATAGTGTTCTCACCCATTCTTGTTGGGGAGTCTATTCCTCCCCTTAAAGATCTTTCTTCAACTTGCTCTCTGCCATCTTTGTACCAATGCTTCATCCACCCTTTTTCTGCTTCACCTTCATCTTGGTCTTCCTCTAAAGTCACTTTCCCTGTCACATGCAGCTGTGCATCCACCAGTGGCAGCTGTTTAGTAGCTGCGAGATCATATAGTGGTGCATAGGGGGGTGGTCTTTCCTCTTTCACTGCTTTTTTCTCATCTTCTTTCACCCCACCCCTTCTCTTTCTTTTATCAATTTTATTCCCCAATCCTTAAACAATTTTAACACTTCCTGTTCCTTCACTCTCTTTTCTTCTCTTTTCTTTGTCTTATCTTGGGCCTTATAATTTTTTATCAACGCTTCCATTTCTTTGCACATTGGTAAATCAAATGTTCCCTCTGCTGGCCACTTTGTATTTAACTTTCTGGTCCTTTTTTCCCACTTTCTAGACAGATTTCTGATAGTATCCCTACATATTGGGTACTCCGTTATTATTCGCTCTACAGGGGTTTCTGGATCCTGTGACACCGAAGCCATCGCCTTAAGGTTACCTTTTTATATTTTCAAAAAAGTTTTAAGTGTTTTGTGTTATCAAATTTAATAAAGTACTTAATATTAAAATTGTTTATTTACTTCCTCAGTGCCTTTCAGCCCTTTGATTTTGTCAAAGATGCTTAGAATCAGAACAATAATTTTTTGGCCTTAGGATTTCGTAAGTATTTCAAAACTGCTCTTATCTGTACCTCAGTCAATGGCTTCGATGACACGTCCTCCAGTCCTAGCCAATTGCAGTTGTTGCGTTTCCAGATAATGTCTTCCCCCAGGCAGATCAGTTCAAAACTCCAGAGCTCGTTTTCATCAACTATCATCTCATCTATCTATCTATCATCTCATCTATCTATCTATACCCTCATCTATCTTGATCTCTCATCTCTCAATGTAATTCCTCCTGTCCAATATGAATAAGTGAGACATGGGGTTAATTTAACATCAAAACCTCCTACTATTGTGATTGAAATCTGCAATTCACTTTTTGCACATGTTGTAAAGTCCAATGGCTCAAACACTTCAATCAGGGCCTCCCTCTCTTGCTGATTTAATATTTTTCTTCCTCTACTCCCCCTCTTCCTGTTCCTCCCTTTCTTGGTTCTCATTTCTCAATGACTCCAGCTGCTCTTCTGCTTCTCTCTTGCCTCTGCGTATCTCTACCCACAGGTAGTGTATGTGTTCTGGGTTATTTTTAAAAACCACTGACACAGCCAATTTGCTAAGTGTCCAATTTGTGGTGGGGAGGGATCTAACTCCTCCTCTTCTCCTGTGTTCACAGAGTACTCCGCTGTCCCACTGCACTGGTCTCACACAAGGGTTCACTATAGCGTAAATGTATCTGAGTATGGTTGCCCCTCCCAGCCCCTAGGGCCAGGGCTGTCCCACGTCTCGTCTTAAGTATGGGAGGAAAACTGGGGGCAAGTCTAGCCTCACCGCTGTCAGCAGTGACTCTAATAGGGTTGTTTTTGGAAAACAGATTTGATTCAGGTGTGGTCCTAAATTTTTCAATGTTATTTGCTTTCTGACCTCTTCACGCCAATCTTTCAGAGGCCACTCGTTTTTAATTTGGACTAAATTTGTGACTTTTGTTAGGCTTTTCAGAAGCTCATCTTTCTTTTCTTCAGTTAAGACTTCTTTCTGCCCTTTTGCATTCACATATTCATCTTCCAGCCAAAAATGCTTCTTAATTCCCTTAGATTCAATCAGAGCTTCCTTATACTTTTGGTATTCTCTATATTCTATATCCCTCCTTCTATATCTTTCTCTGTCAGCATCACTGACCCTTGTCCACATGCTGTAGAAATCTCTTTCTACTTTACTTTGCACACACACACACACACACTTCCTCTCAGTCTCTCCTCCACACACTCTCTTGCCTTTTTTTCCGCTGTGCAGTTACAAACTCACTCACACTTACCCGGGATTTCACTCACACACTTTAAAACATGCAACTATTTCGCTAGCTTTTTGGGAAGACAAGAGATATATATTTTAATTTATTCTGCTTAATTATCAATGATCATATCTCGCAGCCTAATTTACAGTACTTGCAATCAGGAACAACCTATTTCTAAAATACTTTGCAACTTTTCACACAATTTTATTAATCTCTTTTTTTTTTTTTTTTTTTAATATTTTAATTCAGTGGATACCATGCAGTAGCATATTGCCAGCGCTCATGCCGCAATTTAGTGGGAGTCAAACTTATTTCTCCCGTTTCTCTGTTTAATCGAGGTCTCCAATGAGGGACACTAAAGGTCAATATAATTGTTTGTCCCTCGTTTATCTGTGATCTTGATGACAGTGGTTGCAAATACTGACAATATGGCTGGGTCTTTCAATAATAGTTGTTCAATTTGTCTCTGTTTTTGCCTTCCCAACAACTCTGAGCAATAGCGCGTTCCCGCTGGGGCAAACAAATATTCTTTGTTCCACAGTGTAATCACTGATCCTAAACCTTGTTCTTCTACTGTTTTTGGAACAACCCTTTTCCAGGGTACACAAACTCATTCAGTCATTTATTATAATACCTTAGCTTATGTACAAAGCAGTTTTCATGCAGTTAAAAACCCACTTTTTCTTCTTATGCTATTAGCAAGCAATATACAGAATGATATACACTATTTCCCTTGGGCCCACTCCCTTCTCTTACAGAGCTCTTTAGTTTGACAACTCGGCGCTTCTTATCTGTGGCTTGACCAAACTTGGATCATTTCCCAGACAAGCGCAGCCTTACAAATACACACAGAAACACGTACATAAATAGACACGCGACACTCCTCGCGTGTTTTTTTCAAACGCGACACTCCTCGCTGTTTGAAATGCCCCACTTCAGGCAGACACACGACACTCCTCGTGTGGACGCGACACTCCTCGCGATTTAAATGCCCCACTTCAGGCAGACACACGACACTCCTGTGTGCTGGACGCGACACTCCTCGCAGTCCAAACTAACTACTACTACGCATGCGCTATTCCCTGGACCTGGAAATTACCCTCTGTCTGTTTTTAATACAGTTAATTCACTCAATTACTTATTTAATATCAATCAAATTTTTAGGTTCGTTTAGTAAGACAATATATAGTTACCCCAGGCAGCAGCTGACAGGGACCACGCAAAACAAATATATAAGCAAATCTGCTTACATTATATTTATATGGCGCCTTTTGTTTTGTGAGGTCTCGTGCCAGGAAGCCCCCCGTGGGTCACTCAGCCTCTACCGCTCCTGGCTGGCTCCGCCAATTATGTTGTGGAAAATTCTAAGTCTCAATAGTCTTCAGTTCTTTAAAGAAAAATTGTCTGAGTCGAAGTTCCAGGTCTCAGGAAAAGTTAACTTTATTGCAGGAAACAACAAAGTGAGATGCAGCTGTTCATCTGACTCTTTCATGGTAAAACTTCATGTCTTATACATTTTCTTATCGTCTTTCATCCAATTGACGCTCTTCCATGTATCTTTTTCTTTTTAACTCCACCCCACAGTTTCGCCACAATTAGACGCACACTTTGTCACGTACCATACATATCGGTGGAAAATCCCAGGCTTTCTAACTTTTTTTAAAAACTCTCATATAACACTCATATGACAGTTTCCCAGCGCTTCACACCAGTTTATGACAGGTTCCCAACGCCCCTCACCAGTTTCTCATACAACAAATATAGTTTTCCCTTGTTTTTCATATTTTGATGGACAACAGACCTTGGTCTTTAGTATACGGCCAAGGCCTCTCTACAACACAGCTGAGGCCTACTAAGGCCTACTAGAAAATGAATTTCCTCCACAGTCACCAGTAGAGAGAGTGAGCAGCTTCAAGTACCTGGGTGTAAACATCTCTGAGGACCTGACCTGGACTGCTCACATTCAGACACAGGTGAAAAAAGCCAGGCAAAGACTGTACCACCTGCGCCAGCAGAGGAAATTCAGGGTTTCACCAGCTATCCTGAAAACTTTCTATTTAGGGGCGATAGAAAGTGTATTAACTGCGTGGTATGGGAACAGCACCAGTCATGACTGCACAGCCCTGCAAAGAGTCGTGCACTTATCCGAGCGTATCTCAGGGTCAGCTCTCCCGTCTCTGCAGGACGTCTACACCAAATGCTGCAAAGGCAGAGCTACTAAAATCATCAAGGACTCTAATCACCCTGCAAACCCTCATTTCACGCTGCTGCCCTCTGGTAAGCGCTTCCGAAGCCTGATGGCCAAAACTGAGAGACTCAGGAGGAGCTTCTTCCCCCAGGCCATCAGACTCCTGAACTCAGTCACTTAACATCACGTGACCATCGATATATTGACATTGCACTGCACTTTCTGTTCTGTTCTCGTTGTTACTGTGTAACAACCTGTTATAAACCTGTTTGCGCATTATACTCTTTGTACATTTGTTAACCACATATTTATAAGTCTACAGTTTACTCACTGCACAGTTTATTTCACTTATTTTATTCCACTTCTTTATTTTTATTTTTTACTTTTTTTCTACTTTTTTTCTATTTCTATTATAATTTCCTCCTTGTGTTTTTAACTGTGAATTTGCACTGTCCATGGAGTGGACCTGTTTACATTTCACTGCCGGTTGTATATTCTGTATATAACTGGGTATGTGACAAATAAAACTCTTGAATCTTGAAGAGCCCCATTTGACGAATAGGTTCCACTTCAACGCATAGAGGTGCCTCGTAGAGGGCACTCTAGCAGAAGTGATGGTGTCTACCACAGCTTGTGGTAGAGTGCCTAGAACCTCCGCGTCCCGTCCAGGGACCGGACATGGAGTTTCCAGAGGTCCGGACGCGGGTGCCAGAGGGTGCCCCATCCCTGAGTCAGGAGGTCCTTCCTCAGAGGAATGGGCCAAGGAGGTGCTGTCGCGAGGAGCACTAGTTCCGGGAACCAAGTCCTGTTGGTTGCTCCGTATAGTGCTCCTTGCCCTCCCTGACCTTGCACAGTTTTTGTGCAAGAAGGCTCACTGGGGGAAATGCATACTTGCGTAGGCCCCGGGGCCAGCTATGTGCCAACGCATCCAAGCCAAGGGTCCCCTCGGTCAGGGAATAAAACAACTGACAGTGGGTCGTGTCCGGGGCAGCAAACAGGTCTACCTGTGTGGCCCCAAAGCAACTCCAGATCAGCTGGACCACCTGGGGATGGAGTCTCCACTCTCCTGGGAGCACTGGCTGTCGTGAGAACTCGAGAGCACGATTGAGCAGGCCCAGAATATGAATGGCACAAAGCGACCTCAGATGCTTCTGACTCTATGGGAGGAGATGGCGGGCGAGTTGTGACATGCGACGGGAGCATAGACCACCCTGTTTGTTGATGTATACAACGGACACAGTGCTGTCCATACAGACCAGAACGTGCTTGCCACTGAGTGGCATTTTGAAGCGGCTGAGTGCAAGACGAACTGCTAACAACTCCAGGCAATTGATATGCCATTGCAGTTGGGGCCCCATCCACAGACTCGATACTGCAAGCCCGTACGTGGCACCCCAGCCAGTGGATGAGGCATCCGTGGAGACAACAGCATGCCTGGACACTTGTTCTAGAGGCACTCCTGCCGTAGAAATGAAGGGTCCGACCACGGACTGAAGGTTTGGCGGCATCTTGGCATCACTTGGACACGGAGGGTTCCGCTGTGTCACGCCCATTTTGGGACTCGGTCGTGTAGCCAGCGTTGAAGCGGTTTCATATGAAGCAATCCCAACGGCATTACTGCGGCTGCGGATGCCATATGCCCCAGGAGCCTCTGAAAATGTTTCAGTGGTACCGCTATCCTGCATTTGAACAAATTCACGCAGTTCAACACTGACTGACTGTCAGGGTGACCGAGTCTATCTCCATCCCGAGAAAAGAGATCCTCTGCGTGGGGCAGAGTTTGCTCTTCTCCCAGTTGGCCCGAAGTCCCAACTGGCAAAGGTGACTGAGCACCATGTCCCTGTGTTCGTACAACAACTCTCGCGACTGGGCAAGGATCCGCCAATCATCGAGGTAGTTGAGGATGCGAACACCACGCTCTCTCATGGGAGTAACGGCCGCCTCCGCAACCTTTGTGAAGACACGGGACGACAGGGCCAGCCCGAAGGGTAGGACCTTGTACTGATATGCTCGTCCGTCGAATGCAAAGCGTAGGAACGGTCTGTGTTGAGGGAGAATCGAGACATGAAAGTACGCGTCCTTCAGGTCGATCGCTGCAAACCAATCCTGGGGACGGACGCACCTGAAGATGTGTTTCTGTGTTAGCAGTCTGAACGGCAGCCTGTGAAGGGACCGGTTCAGAAGTCGCAGATCCAAGATGGGCACAATGAAGTACAGGCTGTAGAAGCCGGCCTTCATATCGGCTGGAGGGACCGGCTCTATTGCGTCCTTCGCCAGTAGGACTGCGATCTCCACCTGAAGCATAGGGGCATTCTCCTTCAACACGGAGGTGAAGTGAATGCCCCTGAACTTGATCGCGAACTGAATCGCGTAGCCGAGTCTGATGGTACGGATGAGCCAGCGAGACGGGCTGGGAAACGCTAGCCAGGCTCCCAGGAACCGTGCAAGAGGGACCGATGGCACCACAGACGTGCCCGCAGGCACCTGAGGGTGACAAGAAATGGGAGCGTCAAACACCGCCAAGCGCGCTCTTTTGGCACCCAGAGATTTTGGAAACTGCTCTTTTATTGATAATTTGGGTTCCAAATTATTAATCATTCACAGAATGAAAAGAGATTCCCCCCCAGCCCTCCTCCGGGGGAGGGAGAGGAGCTGCAGCCATCTCCCGAAGAGCAGTCTCCTCCATTTCTCGGTGGCCCGTCTCAGGGTCTCTTACAACGGTGCTTGTCACCTGGCTTGGCAGTGACCTGAGCGGGCTGGACGTCCTTCCCACGGCTGGCTCCCCGCCAACACCCGGGTGGAGGCAGCAGTGGGTGGACGTCCTTGGCGACGAGCAGGGGAAGGTGTTGCGGCCGGCGGCGAGGTGGAGGCAGCAGCTGGCCGCCGGGGCAGGATGTGTTTAATGGCGTCCATCTGATTTTGGGCGACCGAGAACTGCTGGCTAAAGCTCTCGACCACGTCGCGGAACAACCCGGCAGGGGAGATGGGGGAGCCTCCCTCATGTCGGCCTGGTTGAGCCAGAGATGCCGTTCCTGGACCACCAGAGTGGACATCGCCTGGCCAATAGAACGGGCGGTGACTTTCGTGACTTTCCCAGAGGAGCTCTGGGCCAGGGCTACCCTCAGTGCCTGGGCCTGGTGTACCTGGAGCAACGCCATGGCATGCAAGGCAGACGCAGCCTGGCCACAAGACCTGTAAGCCTTCCCAGTCAGGCAAGACCTGTGGATTTTCCTGTGGTGTGTTGTGTTTTTGTGTTTTGTCTGTCATGTGGGCAACCCACGAGCGCTGATTAATGATCAGGTGCAGCTGGGGCTCATGAACGCTGCTATATAGCGCACTGTGTTTTGTTTGTCATTTGTCGGATCTTTTGTGTTGCTCACGCTGTCTCCCTTGCAGTGTCTTTTGTCTTCCATGTCCTGAGTTCCAGTTTTCTGTCCGGAATGGATGTTCATCTGCCGCTGAGTTCCTCGTTGGATTCTGTTCTGGATTCTGTTCTGGATATCTGCCCATTGTAGTCCCTGTGCTGCCAAGGACCAGCTGCACCACAACATTTCCATACATTGTTTGTTCTGAGTTTAATCCTTAATAAAGGATATTTTGCACTTGCAACTGA
This sequence comes from Paracanthobrama guichenoti, assembly GCA_018749465.1. Lineage (NCBI taxonomy): Eukaryota > Metazoa > Chordata > Actinopteri > Cypriniformes > Gobionidae > Paracanthobrama > Paracanthobrama guichenoti. Next base: position 6,415,013 of record CM031955.1, read on the forward strand.
ATCTTGAGTTATCTTTCCTGACATAATGATCCGACCAGGATGGATTCAGCAAGTGGTGAGTGGAGAAATGTTATTGCTAATAACAACGCTTGTATGGATCAACAGGAAGAACAGATATTGGCTACTGGTCATGCGGTGCAAGCCTTGGTGGCACAGGTGTCGGAGGTTACTGCCCAGCTCCAACACCTAAGAGCTCAAGTAGACGGAGCGCCCACTGTGCCCACCCCGCCATCTGTTCCCCTTCCCAAGGAGTAAGTGGATCATCACGCCGAGCCTAGTCTTCCACCTCCTGCTCAGTATGCCAGTGAGCCACATTTATGTCGAGCATTTGTGACTAAGTGTTTGTTGTTTTTCATTCTTCAACCCACTTCATTTCCTATGGAACAATCAAAGGTGGCAGTGATGATTACGCTGTTATCGGGGCATGCTGCGCCTCGTTCCAGTCCTTTACTGAGGAATTAAAAAGAGTGTTTGATTGAGGTGGGCAGTACCCGGCTGACCAGGGAGGAGAAAGATCAACGTTGGAGCAACGGACTTTGTATGTACTGTGGGGCAAGCAGACATTTTGCTACAAATTGTCCGGTAAAAGCCAGAGCCCGTCAGTAGCCTTGAGGTTATTGTTGGTGGTGTATCCTTCGAGAAATCCTCTTCAGCTACTCTCCTCCCAGTCAGACTACAATGGACCAACACTTTTCACACCTGCCAGGCTTTGGTGGACTCAGAAGCGGAGGGTAGTTTTATTGATGCGACTTTGGCTGCCCAGCTGTTGATTCCTGTTGTCACGTTACCTCAACCCATATCTGTCCAAGCACTCAGCGGTCAAGTTATGCCATCTGTCACCTGGTGTACTGGTCCCATCAAGCTCATCACCTCTGGTAATCACACCAAAGAAATCAGACTACTGTTAATTGAGTCCCCTCTGGCTCCAGTGGTGTTGGGTCATCCCTGGCTGTCCCATCATAACCCACACATAAGCTGGCAACAGAACACTGTCCGTGCTTGGAGTAGTTATTGTCATGCGTCTTGTTTGGTGTCTGCTTGTTCTTCCTTGTTGTGTTCTGTGTTTCAGGAGGAATTCATGGACCTGTCTAACATGCCCGAGGAGTACCTGGACCTGAAGGAAGTGCTCAGTAAGTCTCGAGCTGCTTCTCTTCCTCCGCATTGTCCCTATGACTGTGCCATAGATTTATTGCCAGGTACGTCTCCGAGGTTATACTGAGGCAGGTTATACCCGCTTTCTGCTCTGGAAAGTCACCGGAAAGTGGTCCTCTGACTTGAGTTTAATCTGAGTTGTTCTGAGTTTAATCCTTAATAAAGGATATTTTGCACTTGCAACTGAATCTCGAGTTATCTTTCCTGACAATACTGGGATAATATTTATTTAAAAAAATCCAACTTACATCTTTAATTGGTATTATCTATAAAACCATATATATAAAATACAAAATATAATTTAAAATAAAAATTTATTTTATGAAAGGTTTATTAGAATATAGATCAGATCAGGTCTGATAGGTCTATGAATACTGAACTAGCGGGTTGGCTGATGGCTGAATATTCAAACATCATGGTAAAATGAGGTGGTTGCTGAGCTTCCGTAAGTATAAAACTGAGTCCTATTAGTGGCAAGCATCCTCACACAGAGTCTGCTCTCCAAGATAGATCTATCATGGAAATATCTAACTGGGGAGTGACTAACATGGACAATCAAACAATCCAATACTGCTTTCCAAACAATAATTTGTCTTGTAGCAGAAGTATCCGACCTGAAGTGGAGTACATTATTGTCTACATTTTCATCGCTGTAACATCAGTGTTCACCGTGTTTCTGAACCTGCTGGTGATCATCTCCATCTCGCACTTCAAGCAGCTCCACACTCCCACCAATGTGCTGATCCTCTCTCTGGCAGTGGCTGATCTGATCGCAGGACTGATTCTCATGCCAGTGCAGGGAATGAAACTGATTGAGCCATGCTGGTACTTTGGAGAAATATTTTGTTCAATATTTATTTGTATTCTTTATGTGGTTGTCATATCAGCTCTTGGCAATATGATAATTATATCTGTGGATCGATACATTGCTGTGAATGACCCTTTGCGATATCCAATGAAGGTCACTAATAACAGAGCTATTGTTTCTATTGTTGTAAACTGGGTATTCTCCTTTATATATATTGTTTATCTGATGTATGAGATTATACTGTATCCAGAGAGGAACCACACATGTATTGGAGAATGCATCATTTCTGTTAATTTGGAAAATGTAATACTAGATTCCTTTGTTTGTTTAGTTGCACCTTGTTGTGTAATTATTCCTTTAAATGTGAAAATCTGTTTTGTAGCAAACTATCAAGCTAAGCATTTAAATTCAGTCACAGACAAAAAGGCCAAATCAGAAAGAAAGGCAGCAATAACCTTAGGGATTGTAGTACTGGTTTATTTTCTTTGCTGGATGCCATACTATTTAACTTCTCTTTCTTTTGGGCATATTGAAAATGATTCTCTTATAATTAATGTAATGGATTGGATTGTATGCATGAACTCCTGTATGAATCCTCTTATATATGCAATGTTTTATCGATGGTTCAGACTGTCAGCAAAATACATTTTGACCCTGAAAATATTTGAACCTTCATCGGCATACATAAATCTCATGCAAATGTAAATGAGATAATGTGTCTTGAGTTCTTAAGCCCCACCAGAACATTAGATGTCATATAACAGCTGTTTATATATATATGGTGTCTAACATGTATATTGTGAGCATATTTGTGAGTGACACTATCTGCTCCATTTTCTCTGTATGAACATGAAAGCACAGCAAAACTGTAGTGATGCTGCTTGGAAGATAAACGTTAAAAGAAAATGTAACATTTGCCACACTAAAGTAGTTATTGCAAAGATAATATTTAATTTACATGAAAGAAATCTACTTTATTAGAAGCAAACAAGGTACAATATACTTTAATGCATGACCATGGTAAAACAATTGACACAAATTTTACAACATGAGCTTAAATGATTGATGATGGGTAAGAGTGATGTTTAATCATTATAATGACAATTATTATTAAGCTCTTCATATCTCCGGTTTTCGGCCTGTTTTTGCCTTATAAAAATAATGAACCAATTAACCAGTATAACATCCAATAATGCCCTGATTTTGTAATTCTACATTGTGTTAAGCCTGTAAATTTTTAAAATGCATTTAATTCACCAAAGTTTACAATATGCATGGCATTAACATGAAGTATATTTAATTTAGAACTTACAGAAATGTTTCATAAATAGTTTCCTTTGAAATGTAGTGCATTCAGTTCCTGAATAATAAAAATATATATTTTGGAATAATATTTTCAGTTTCATTTTTATAGATTTATGAGGGGACAGATGTTCATGATTCATTAGCAGTGTCAATCAATCCTAACCGTGTTTAGGCTAACAGCTCTCAGTGATGTGTCGGGTCCTTGTAATAGAAGCAGTACTGATACATTTTGTAGGAATGAGTGGCTTTCTTTATTTCTGTTTTGGTGAGTGACAGAAAAACGAAGGCCTATTTAGCATGTATGGCACATCTAATCTGCTTCATATTAGACACCAAACCAAGCTGTGATATGAGGTCAAACATATATATTGTAAATGCGGAGGGCACTTTCACAGGTCGCAACAGCACTCAAACTCCTACTTACCTCATTCCATATTCCCCTTTATTGTGTTTTAGAGTCAGTGTGAGTATACAGTACACAGTTTTGTTGTCTAGAGCAGTGCTTCTCAAACCTGTCCTGGAGACTTGTGAAACATTGAACCCACTAAAATGGCTAAAAAAAAGACAGGGCCCACCAAGACAGGAGTGTCAAATACTGAGCATCAAACACACATGAATCTGCTCTTCAGGATTACTAGAAACTTCCAGGCAGTTGTGTTGGAGCAGAGTCCTCACACAGAGTCTGCTCTCCAAGATAGATCTATCATGGAAATGTCTAACTGGGGAGTGACTAACATGGACAATCAAACAATCCAATACTGCTTTCCAAACAATAATTTGTCTTGTAGCAGAAGTATCTGACCTGAAGTGGAGTACATTATTGTCCACTCCTGTTAAAAGGAGTGATGAGATACTTAGCAGACTATCAAAGATCAAAAGAGATCAAAGTCAGCTTTATTGTCAATTCTGCCATACATACAGAGAATTGAAATTCTATGACTCTCAGACCCTAGGTGCCTAACAACAACAAAACAATAACAACAAAAGTTTAACAGTAACAACAACAGAAGAAAGATTAAAAAAAAGATGGATAAAGTGAATTATAGAGGTAAAGTGGCGATGGCAAATAGTCCAAACAATAGTAACAATAGTGCAATTTCAGATTTAAGTCAGTGCAGGTATAAAATTATAAGAGTGAATGCAAAAAGAGTCTGTAAGAGAGGAGACCATTTCCTCAGAGAGACAACATAATGTGGTAGATGAAAGGAGGAGAACTGAAGGGGGGGTGATTCACAGATCAGGTGCGTGGGGCAGAAGAGGGGAGAGTCGGCAGAGTCGGGAGGGAGTTCAATGCCCTGACAGCTTGGGGAATGAAGCTGTCCTTCAGTCTGCTGGTCCTTGCCTGGAGACTGCGTAGCCTCCTCCCTGATGGCAGCAGACTGAAGAGGCTGTGCGATGGGTGGGTGGGGTCTCTCGCAATGATGAGGGCTTTGCGGGAGAGGCGGGAGTTATAAATGTCCTGGAGGGGTGGGAGAGAGACACCAATGATCTTCTCAGCTGCTCTCACTATGCGCTGAAGTGCTTTACGGCAGGATGCGTTGCAGGCGCCGTACCACACAGTGATGCAGCTGGTCAAAATGCTCTCGATGGTGCCTCTGTAGAAGGTGCGCATGATGGCGGCTGGGGCTCCGGTTCTTCTCAGCATATGGAGAAAGTAGAGTCGCTGCTGTGCTTTCTTGGTCAGTGCTGTGGTGTTGGCGGTCCAGGAGAGGTCTTCTGTGATATGTACACCCAGACATTTGGTGCTCCTCACCCTTTCCACGGTCGCACCGTTGATGGTCAGAGGAGCGTGCTGGGTGTGCATTCTCCTGAAGTCAACAACAATCTCCTTCATCTTCTCCACTTTCAGAGAGAGACTGTTGTCGCCACACCACCTGGCCAGGCGGCTCACCTCGCTCCTGAAGTTTGTCTCATCATCGTTGCTAATGAGACCAACCACAGTCTTGTCGTCCGCAAACTTGATGAAGAGATTGCTCTTGTGTATGGGTGTGCAGTCATGTGTCAGCAGAGTGAAAAGGAGGGGGCTCAACACACATCCCTGAGGGGCTCCAGTGTTCATAATGATGGAGCTGGATGAGTTACTGCCGACCCGAACTGCCTGAGGTCTTCCCGTCAGGAAGTCCAGCAACCAGTTGCACATCGATGACAGTCCCAGCTGTGACAGTTTTTGAGTGAGCTGTAGAGGGATGATTGTATTGAATGCTGAACTAAAGTCTATGAACAGCATTCTGACATAAGTGTCTTTATTTTCCAGGTGTGTGAGTGCTGAATGGACGGTAGTGGCGATGGCGTCATCGGTCGAGCGTTTAGACCGATATGCAAATTGGTAGGGGTCCAGGGAGGGGGGGAGGACAGACTTAATGTGGTGCATGACTAGCCGCTCAAAGCACTTCATAAGGATGGGGGTAAGTGCGACTGGACGGTAGTCGTTGAAGCAGGATGGAGATGATTTCTTAGGGACTGGAATGATGGTGGTTGCTTTGAAGCATGTGGGGACAACAGCTTGACTCAGTGAGATGTTGAAGATGTCTGTGAAGACATCAGTGAGTTCCTCTGCACAGTCTCTCAATACACGTCCAGGAATGTTGTCAGGATCTGGAGCTTTGCATGTGTTGACCCTGCTGAGGGATCTTCTCACGCTGTCCCTGGGCAGTGACAACATCTGGTCATCGGGAGGAGTTGGTGACTTCTGTGCAGTGGTGCTGTTGTGAGCTTCAAAGCGAGCAAAGAAAGTGTTCAGCTCATTCAGCAGGGGGATGGAGCTGTCACATGTCCGTGCAGGGGGCTTATAGTCTGTGATGGTCTGAATCCCCTGCCACAGGCTCCTTGTGTCTCTGCTGTCGCTGAAACGATGGGCTATCCTCCTGGAGTACTGTCTCTTAGCCTTCCTGATGCCGCGTGACAGGTTGGCCCTTGCTGTCCTCAGGCCCACCTCATCTCCAGCTCCGAAGGCAGCGTTACGCGTCTTCAGAAGTCTGTAGACATTTCCTGTCAGCCACGGTTTTTGGTTGGGCCAGACGGTGATGGTCTTTGTGACTGTTACATCCTCAATACACTTGGTGATGTAAGAAGTAACAGTCTCAGAGTACTCCTGGAGGTCTGTGGTGTTGTGGTAGGTTGCAGCCTGTTTAAACATGTCCCAGTCAGTGGTGTCGAAGCAGTCTTGAAGAGCCTCTGATGACCCTTCAGACCAGACTTGAATCTGCTTCTGGACTGGTTTGGTGGCTTTCACAAGTGGTCTGTATGCTGGCATTAACATAACAGTGATGTGATCTGAAGCACCAAGGTGGGGGTGGGGAAGGGCTTTGTAAGCTCCTCTCTGTGTAGTGTACACAAAGTCCAGAGTGTTGTTTCCACATGTTGGGAAGTCAATGTGTTGATGAATTTTTGGAAGCACACTCTTTAAGTCTGCATGGTTGAAATCTCCAGCCAAGTTGAGAAAAGCATCTGGGTGGGCTGTATGCTGATCACTGATGTGTTTATAAAGATTATTCAGTGCCTCACTCCTGTTGTTGTTGGAGCTGGGGGGGATGTATACAGCAACAAGTATAATAGCTGTATATTCCCTCGGTAGATAAAACGGCCGACATTTAATAATCATAAACTCCACCAGGGGTGAGCAGTGTTTGCAGACCACAACAACATCGCGGCACCACGCATCATTGGTGTAAACACAGAGTCCGCCGCCACGGGTCTTACCTCCCTCGACGAGCACTCTGTCCGCCTGATGGCATGTGAGCCGATCGAGCTGAATGGCGCAGTCCGGAACACTGTTGTTGAGCCATGTTTCCGTGAACACAAAAACACAACAGTCTCTTACAGTCTTCCGAGTAGAGCAAAGAAGATGAAGATCGTCCAGTTTATTGTCCAACGAGCGTACGTTAGCGAGAGTGATGGTGGGGATAGCAGGCTTGTGTGGGTTAGCCGCTAGCCTGACACGGATACCTCCGCACTTCCCCCTCTTCTGTTTCCTCCCCCGGAGAAGGCTATGATCCCGCAGATCTTGAACGAGCGCCGAGCTTGGATTGAAGACTGTAGTTTTTCCAACCTCGAGCAGAAACTCACGTCTGTAGCTGAGTTTGCAGATGAACGGACGCGACAAGGACGTACAAAAACACTGTGATTTACACGACGAAAAACACATAAACACTGATCCGTCGGGAGAGAGAGAAGCCGATGCGTGTGCACTCACGCCGCCGCCGACTATCATCACTCAATGGCTGGTTGTCTAAGTGGTGTCCGCAAAATAACATAGGGTTCATAGACAATTGGAAAAGCTTTTGGGGCAGACCTGACCTGTTGAAGAGGGACGGCATCCATCCTTCTTGGAGTGGTGCTGCTCTTCTCTCTAGTAATTTGGCATATAGTCTTAAAGCTAAACCTTGACTAACTGGGGCCCAGGTCAGGAAGCAGACGGACTGGCTTACCCGACCATCTGCTAGCTGTCTCCCGTTACAGAAGTCAGATAAATCCCAACACATAGAGACTCTTTCACCTAGATATTATCACATAGAGACTGTCTGTTCCCCGAATTAGTAAATAAAAAAAAAAACATCAAAACAATTCAACAGTAAAAACTTAATTGATGTCCAACAAATAAACAACAGATATAATACAGATGATCAAATGATAAAGCTTGGGTTGCTGAATATTCGATCCCTTTCCCCAAAAGTGCTTATTGTTAATGATATGATTACAGATAATAATCTAGATGTGCTGTGTTTGACAGAAACCTGGCTAAAACCTGACGACTACATTACTTTAAATGAGTCCATCCCACAAGATTATTGTTATAAACATGAGCCGCATCTGAAAGGTAAAGGGGGAGGGGTTGCTGTAATTTATAATAATATCTTCAGCATTACTCAGAAGTCTAGTCTCAAATATAATTCTTTTGAAGTTTTGGTGCTTTATGTAGCGTTATGTAGTGTAATTGATAAATCCCGTTTGACATTTGTGCTGGCTACTGTATATAGGCCACCAGGGCACAATACAGACTTTATCAAAGAATTTGCTGACTTTCTATCTGTTCTATCTGAGTTAATACTGGCTGCAGATAAAGTACTAATTGTTGGTGATTTTAATATCCATGTAGATAATGAAAAAGACGCATTGGGATTAGCATTTAGAGACATTCTAAACTCTATTGGAGTAAGGCAACACGTGTCAGGACCCACTCATCGCCTTAATCATACTCTAGACCTAATATTGTCACATGGAATAAATGTTGATAACGTTGAAATTCTGCAGCAGAGCGACGACATCTCAGATCATTACCTAGTATCATGTATACTTAATTTAGCTAAGGCTGCAAAGCCGTCCCCTTGCTTCAAACATGGCAGAACTATCACTGCCGCCACTAAAGATTGCTTTGTAAATAATCTTCCTCATCAGTTTCATCTCCTCAGCATCCCAGATAACCTAGAGGAACTCGATTTTGCAACAGAAACTATTGACTCTTTTTTCGAGCACTTTAGACACAGTTGCTACCCGGCACTTCAAGAAGATTAAAGAAAATAGTCCAACGCCGTGGTACAACGAGCACACCCGGGCCCTTAAAACAGCAGCCAGAAAAATGGAGCGCAGCTGGAAGAAAACAAAACTAGAGGTTTTTCGTAATTCATGGAAAGAGAGCATGATCGCATACAGAAAGGCCATAAAAACTGCTAGATCTGCTTATTTCTCCACTTTCTTAGAAGAAAACAAACACAACCCTAGGTATTTATTTGATACAGTGGCTTAGTTAACCAAAAGTAAAGCTTCTACTTCTGATGGTTGTAAACAGCACAGCAGTAATGACGTTTATGAACTTCTTTACGTTTAAGATTGACAATATTAGGAAGAAAATTACAACCATGCAGCCGTCTACTACAGTATCACATCAGACAGAGCATTGTAGTGTCACTGCGAAAAAATTACATTCATTCACTGCTATAGGAGAGGAAGAATTGGCTAAACTCGTTAAATCATCTAAATCAACATGTATGCTTGACCCTATACTGACTCGGCTACTGAAAGAGATGCTACCAGAGGTCATAGATCCTCTTCTTAATATCATTAACTCATCTTTGTCATTAGGATATGTACCGAAAACTTTTAAGTTGGCTATTATCAAACCACTTATTAAAAAACCTCAACTTGATCCTACAGAATTAGTCAATTACAGGCCTTAGTCAATTACCCTTTCTGTCAAAAATACTGGAAAAGGCAGTGTCTTCACAATTATGTTCCTTTTTAGAAAGAAATGGTATCTGTGAGGATTTCCAGTCAGGATTTAGACCGTATCATAGTACTGAGACTGCTCTCATCAGAGTTACAAATGATTTACTCTTATCATCCGATCGTGGTTGTATCTCTCTATTAGTGTTACTCGATCTTAGCACTGCATTCAATACTATCGATCACAACATTCCTTTGAATAGACTCGAAAATTATGTTGGCATTAGCGGAACTGCATTGGCATGGTTTAAATCATACTTATTTGACCGTTATCAGTTTGTAGCAGTAAATGAAGAGATGTCACACCGATCACAAGTTCAGTATGGAGTACCGCAGGGCTCAGTGCTAGGACCGTTGCTCTTCACCCTGTACATGCTACCACTGGGAGATATCATTAGGAAGCATGGCATTAGCTTTCATTGTTATGCTGACGATACTCAGCTCTATATTTCTTCACGCCCTGATGAAACTTACCAATTCACAAGATTAACGGAATGCATAGCTGATATAAAACATTGGAGGTCTAGATGTCTTTCCTGCAACTTAATTCAGAAAAAAAACAGAATTTTTAATTATTGGACAAAAAAACTCTGCAAGTAGTAACCTAGAATACTGTCTAACACTCGATAGCTGCTCTGTCAAGCCCTCGTCGTCAGTGAGGAACCTGGGTGTGCTCTTTGATACCAATCTTTCATTTGAAAGCTACGTTTCTAACATCTGTAAAACTGCATTCTACCATCTTAAAAATATATCTAAATTAAGGCACATCCTTTCAATGCAAAATGCTGAACAGTTAATTCATGCGTTCATGACCTCAAGGCTAGATTATTGTAATGCTTTACTGGGTGGTTGCCCTGCTCGCTTAATAAACAAACTCCAGCTGGTCCAAAATGCAGCAGCTCGAGTTCTTACTAGAACCAGGAAGTATGACCATATTAGCCCAGTTCTGTCAACACTGCACTGGCTCCAAATTAAACATCATATAAATCTATGGGAAGTGAGCACACAGGAAGATACTGGCTCTACACGATGTTGGGTGTCACCCAGCCTGCAGCTCTACAAATATCTGTCAGCGAGGCACCACGAGCCAGCACCCAGGAAGAAGCTACACCCCTGGTGGAGTGGGCTCTTAACCCGAGCAGGCAGGGCACGTCTATCCAGTGGGCCATCCTCTGCTTGGAGACAGCCTTTCCCTTCTGCTGGCCTCCGTAACAGACGAAAAGCTGCTCTGAGGTCCTGAAGCTTTGCGTTCTGTCCACGTAAGTCCATAAGGCGCGGATGGGACAGAGAAAAGCTAGGGCTGGGTCTGCCTCCTCAGAGGGCAGCGCTTGCAGGTTCACCACCTGGTCCCAGAAGGGAGTGGTGGGAACCTTGGGCACATATCCAGGCCGGGGTCTCAGGATTATGTGAGAGTTACCAGGCCCAAATTCCAGGCACGATTCGTCGACCAATACAGTCAGGAGTACTGTCTTCAGAGACAGAATTTTTAACTCAGCTGCCTGAAGGCTCGAAGGGAGGTCTCTGCAATGCGGTTAGCACCAGAGACAGGTCCCAAGAGGGTATAGAGGAAGGATGAGGCAGATTCAGTCTCCTCGCCCCCCTCGGGAACCTGACGATCAGATCGTGCTTCCCTAAGGACTTTCCACCTACGAGGTCATGATTGGCAGCGATAGCGGCCACATAAACTTTGAAGGTGGAGGGAGACAGCCTTCGATCCAACCCGTCTTGGAGGAAGGAAAGCACAGAACTGACCGAACACCTTCGGGGGTCTTCTCGGCGAGACCACCTGGGGATGGAGTCTCCACTCTCCTGGGAGCACTGGCTGTCGTGAGAGCTCGTCGGCCTCACGATTGAGCAGGCCCAGAATATGAATGGTACGAAGCGACCTCAGATGCTTCTGACTCTATAGGAGGAGATGGCGGGCGAGTTGTGACATGCGATGGGAGCGTAGACCACCCTGTTTGTTGATGTACACAACGGACACAGTACTGTCCGTACGGACCAGAACGTGCTTGCCACTGAGTGGCGTTTTGAAGCGGCTGAGTGCAAGATGAACTGCTAACAACTCCAGGCAATTGATATGCCATTGCAGTTGGGGCCCCATCCACAGACCCGATACTGCAAGCCCATACGTGGCACCCCAGCCAGTGGATGAGGCATCCATGGAGACAACAGCATGCCTGGACACTTGTTCTAGAGACACTCCTGCCCATAGAAATGAAGGGTCCGACCACGGGCTGAAGGTTTGGCGGCATCTTGGCGTCACTTGGACACGGAGGGTTCCGCTGTGCCACGCCCATCTTGGGACTCGGTCGTGTAGCCAGCGTTGAAGCGGTCACATATGAAGCAATCCCAACGGCATTACTGCGGCTGCGGATGCCATATGCCCGAGGAGCCTCTGAAAATGTTTCAGTGGTACTGCTATCCTGCATTTGAACGAATTCACGCAGTTCAACACTGACTGACTGTCAGGGCGACCGAGTCTATCTCCATCCCGAGAAAAGAGATCCTCTGCATGGGGCAGAGTTTGCTCTTCTCCCAGTTGGCCTGAAGTCCCAACTGGCAAAGGTGACTGAGCACCATGTCCCTGTGTTCGTACAACTGCTCTCATGACTGCGTTTCTGCGTTAGCAGTCTGAACGGCAGCCTGTGAAGGGACCGGTTCAGAAGTCGCAGATCCAAGATTGGCCATAACCCGCCACTTTTCTTGGGCACAATGAAGTACAGGCTGTAGAAGCCGGCCTTCATATCGGCTGGAGGGACCAGCTCTATTGCGTCCTTCACCAGTAGGACTGCGATCTCCACCTGAAGCATAGGGGCATTCTCCTTCAACACGGAGGTGAAGTGAATGCCCCTGAACTTGATTGTGAACTGAATCGCGTAGCCGAGTCTGATGGTATGGATGAGACAGCGAGACGGGCTGGGAAACGCTAGCCAGGCTCCCAGGAACCGTGCAAGAGGGACCAATGGCACCACAGACGTGCCCGCAGCGGGGCAGCATACAGGGACCCGACACGGACGGCATGGCAGCAGCCCGTAGTGGGGTCTGAGTGTGCTGTGCAACACTTACCTGCTTCCGCTGAGGCACGCGAGTTTAGGGAGGCCGCTTGTGTGCGTCCTAAACACAGCCGGCATCCCCTGCTGGCAATAGGAGAGGCGCCTGAGGGTGACAAGAAATGGGAGCGTCGAACACCACCAAGCGCGCTCTCTTGGCACCCAGAGATTTTGGAAACTCTTTTATCGATAATTTGGGCTCCAAATTATTAATCATTCACAGAATGAAAAGCGATTCCCCCCCGGCCCTCCTCCGGGGAAGGGAGAGGTGCTGCAGCCATCTCCCGAAGAGCAGTCTCCTCCATCTCTCGGTGGCCCATCTCAGGGTCTCTTACGACGGCGCTTGCCACCTGGCTTGGCAGTGACCTGAGCGGGCTGGACGTCCTTCCCACTGCTGGCTCCCCGCCAATGCCCGGGTGGAGGCTGCTGCTGGGCTGGGGCGGGAGCGGGGGCGGCAGCGGGCGGACGTCGGTGGGGTGGAGGCAGCAGCTGGCCACCGGGGCAGGATGTGTTTAACGGCCTCCATCTGCTTTTGGGCAGCCGAGAACTGCTGGGCAAAGCTCTCGACCACATCGCCGAACAACCCGGCCGGAGAGATGGGGGAGTCCAGGAACCGATATTTATCGGTCTCCCTCATGTCGGCCTGGTTGAGCTCTGGAGGAGCTCTGGAGGAGCTCTGGGCCAGGGCTACCCTCGTGCATGTCCATGAGTGCCTGGGCCTGGGCCTGGAACCTGGAGCAACGCCATGGCATGCAAGGCGGACGAAGCCTGGCCACAAGACCTGTAAGCCTTCGCAGTCAGGCAAGACCTGTGGATTTTCCTGTGGTGTGTTGTGTTTCTTGTTTTGTCTGTCATGTGGGCAACCCACGAGCGCTGATTAATGATCAGGTGCAGCTGGGGCTCATGAACGCTGCTATATAGCGCACTGTGTTTTGTTTGTCATTTGTCGGATCATTTGTGTTGCTCATGCTGTCTCCCTTGCAGTGTCTTTTGTCTTCCATGTCCTGAGTTCCAGTTTTCTGTCCGGAATGGATGTTCATCTGCCGTTGAGTTCCTCGTTGGATTCTGTTCTGGATTCTGTTCTGGATATCTGCCCATTGTAGTCCCTGTGCTGCCAAGGACCAGCTGCACCACAACATTTCCGTACATTGTTTGTTCTGAGTTTAATCCTTAATAAAGGATATTTTGCACTTGCAACTGAATCTTGAGTTATCTTTCCTGACATAATGATCCGACCAGGATGGATTCAGCAAGTGGTGAGTGGAGAAATGTTATTGCTAATAACAACGCTTGTATGGATCAACAGGAGGAACAGATATTGGCTACTGGTCATGCGGTGCAAGCCTTGGTGGCACAGGTGTCGGAGGTTACTGCCCAGCTCCAACACCTAAGAGCTCAAATAGACGGAGCGCCCACTGTGCCAACCCCGCCGTCTGTTCCCCTTCCCATGGAGCAAGTGGATCATCACGCCGAGCCTAGTCTTCCACCTCCTGCTCAGTATGCCAGTGAGCCACATTTATGTTGAGCTTTTGTGACTAAGTGTTTGTTGTTTTTCACTCTTCAACCCACTTAATTTCCTATGGAACAATCAAAGGTGGCAGTGATGATTACGCTGTTATCGGGGCATGATGTGCTCTGGGGAACAGCGGTGTGGGAGAGTCAACAACCATGCTGCACCTCGTTCCAGTCCTTTACAGAGGAATTAAAAAGAGTGTTTGATTGAGCGGTTTCGGGGCATGAGGCGGCTCAGAAGCTGGCAGATCTACAACAGGGTAATTGCTCGTTAACTGACTATTCCATTGATTTCCGCACCCTAGCGACAGAGACCAAGTGGAACAAGGAGGCACACTGGGACAGCTTCCTGCATGGGTTGGCTGACTGTGTCCAACATGAGATCCAACATTACTCACAAGATGGCGGCGCGTGCACACGCAGCGGCTTCTCTCTCTCCTGACGGACCGGCGTTTTTGTGTTTTTCATCGTGTATATCACAGTGTTTTTGTACGTCCTTGTCGCGTCCGTTCATCTGCAAACTCAGCTACAGACGTGAGTTTCTGCTCGAGGTTGGAAAAACTACAGTCTTCAATCCAAGCTCGGCGCTCGCTCAAGATCTGCGGGATCACGGCCTTCTCTGGGGCTCTACCCCATCACCGTCCCCACTACTGCACCTCTCCCACAGTGGAGGCGCCACAAACGGGGTGAGAGGAAACAGAAGAGGGGGAGCGCGAGGCATCCGTGTCAGGCTAGCGGCTAAACCACACAAGCCGGCTATCCTCCATCATTCTCGCTAATGTACGCTCGTTGGACAATAAACTGGATGATCTTCGCTCTTCTTTGCTCTAGTCGGAAGACTGTAAGAGACTGTTGTGTTTTTGTGTTCACGGAAACATGGCTCAACAACAGCGCTCGGACCACGCCATTCAGCTCGATCAGCTCACATGCCATCGGGCGGACAGAGTGCTCGTCGAGGGAGGTAAGACCCGCGGCGGCGGACTCTGTGTTTACACCAATGATGCGTGGTGCCGCGACGCTGTTGTGGTCTGCAAACACTGCTCACCCCTGGTGGAGTTTATGATTATTAAATGTTGGCCGTTTTATCTACCGCGGGAATATTCAGCTATTATACTTGTTGCTGTATACATCCCCCCCAGCTCCAACAACAACAGGAGTGAGGCACTAAATAATCTTTATAAACACATCAGTGATCAGCAGACTGCCCACCCAGATGCTTTTCTCATCTTGGCTGGAGATTTCAACCATGCAGACCTAAAGAGTGTGCTTCCAAAAATTCATCAGCACATTGACTTCCCAACACGTGGTAAAACACTCTGGACTTTGTGTACACTACACAGAGAGGAGCTTACAAAGCCCTTCCCCTCCCCGACCTGGGTGCTTCAGATCACATCACTGTTATGTTAATGCCAGCATACAGACCACTTGTGAAAGCCACCAAACCAGTCCAGAAGCAGATTCAAGTCTGGCCTGAAGGGTCATCAGAGGCTCTTCAAGACTGCTTCGACACCACTGACTGGGACATGTTTAAACAGGCTGCAACCTACCACAACACCATAGACATCCAGGAGTACTCTGAGACTGTTACTTCTTATATCACCAAGTGTATGGAGGATGTAACAGTCACAAAGACCATCACCGTCTGGCCCAACCAAAAACCGTGGCTGACAGGAAATGTCTACAGACTCCTGAAGACGCGTAACGCTGCCTTCAGAGCTGGAGATGAGGTGGGCCTGAGGACAGCAAGGGCCAACCTGTCACGCGGCATCAGGAAGGCTAAGAGACAGTACTCCAGGAGGATAGCCCATCGCTTCAGCGACAGCAGAGACACAAGGAGCCTGTGGCAGGGTATTCAGACCATCACAGATTATAAGCCCCTGCACGGACATGTGACAGCTCCACCCCCCTGCTGAATGAGCTGAACACTTTCTTTGCTCGCTTTGAAGCTCACAACAGCACCACTGCACAGAAGTCACCTCCTCCTCCCGATGACCTGATGTTGTCACTGCCCAGGGACAGCGTGAGAAGATCCTCAGCAGGGTCAACGCACGCAAAGCTCCAGGTCCTGACAACATTCCTGGACGTGTATTGAGAGACTGTGCAGAGGAACTCACTGATGTCTTCACAGACATCTTCAACATCTCACTGAGTCAAGCTGTCGTCCCCACATGCTTCAAAGCAACCACCATCATTCCAGTCCCTAAGAAATCATCTCCATCCTGCTTCAACGACTACCGTCCAGTCGCACTTACCCCCATCCTTATGAAGTGCTTTGAGCGGCTAGTCATGCACCACATTAAGTCTGTCCTCCCCCTCCTGGACCCCTACCAATTTGCATATCGGTCAAAACGCTCGACCGATGACGCCATTGCCACCACCGTCCATTCAGCACTCACTCACCTGGAAAATAAAGACACTTATGTCAGAATGCTGTTCATATACTTTAGTTCAGCATTCAATACAATCATCCTCTACAGCTCACTCAAAAACTGTCACAGCTGGGACTCAGCACATCGATGTGCAACTGGTTGCTGGACTTCCTGACGGAAGACCTCAGGCAGTTCGGGTCGGCAGCAACTCATCCAACTCCATCATCATGAACACTGGAGCCCCTCAGGGATGTGTGTTGAGCCCTCCTTTTCACTCTGCTGACACATGACTGCACACCCATACACAACAGCAATCTCTTCATCAAGTTTGCGGACGACACGACCGTAGTTGGTCTCATTAGCAACGATGATGAGACGAACTTCAGGAGCGAGGTGAGCCGCCTGGCCAGGTGGTGTGGCGACAACAATCTCTCTCTGAACGTGGAGAAGACGAAGGAGATTGTTGTTGACTTCAGGAGAATGCACACCCAGCACGCCCCTCTGACCATCAACGGTGTGACCGTGGAAAGGGTGAGGAGCACCAAATTCCTGGGTGTGCATATCACAGAGGACCTCTCCTGGACCGCCAACTCCACAGCACTGACCAAGAAAGCACAGCAGCGACTCTACTTTCTCCGCAAGCTGAGAAGAGCCGGAGCCCCAGCCCCATCATGCGCACCTTCTACAGAGGCACCATCGAGAGCATTCTGACCAGCTGCATCACTGTGTGGTACGGCGCCTGCAACGCATCCTGCCGTAAAGCACTTCAGCGCATAGTGAGAGCAGCTGAGAAGATCGTTGGTGTCTCTCTCCCACCCCTCCAGGACATTTATAACTCCCGCCTCTCCGCAAAGCCCTCATCATTGCGAGAGACCCCACCCACCCATCGCACAGCCTCTTCAGTCTGCTGCCATCAGGGAGGAGGCTTCGCAGTCTCCAAGCAAGGACCAGCAGACTGAAGGACAGCTTCATTCCCAAGCTGTCAGGGCATTGAACTCCCTCCCGCCTCTGCCGACCCTCCCCTCTTCTGCCCCACGCATCTGATCTGGGAATCCCCCGCTCCCCTCCCTTCATCTACCTCATATATTGTCTCTCTGAAGAATTGGTCTCCTCTCTTACAGACTCTTTTTTTGCACACACTCTTATAATTTTATTTTATACCTGCACTGACTTAAATCTGAAATTGCACTATTTTTACCATTGTTTGCACTATTTGCCATCGCCACTTTACCTCTATAATTCACTTTATCCATCTTTTTTTAATCTTTCCTCTGTTGTTGTTACTGTTAAACTTTTGTTGTTATTGTTATTGTTTTGTTGTTGTTAGGCACCTAGGGTCTGAGAGTCATAGAATTTCAATTCTCTGTATGTATGTACTGTACGTATAGCAGAATTGACAATAAAGCTGACTTTGACTTGACTTTGACTTTTGATCATCAAGTTGGATTTTCCCTCTGGATGAACTGAGCTGGCAATTCGTTTGGACAGTCATCTGCAACAACGTGATCAGCAAAGGCGTTCAGTTCACGGCACGGTCAGCCCCATTCAAGATCCGGAACCCATGCAGGTGGGCAGTACCCGGCTGCCCAGGGAGGAGAAAGACCAACGTTGGAGCAACGGACTTTGTATGTACTGTGGGGCAAGCAGACATTTTGCAACAAATTGTCCGGTAAAAGCCAGAGCCCGTCAGTAGCCTTGAGGTTATTGACGGGTGGTGTATCCTTCGAGAAATCCTCTTCAGCTACTCTCCTCCCAGTCAGACTACAATGGACCAACACTTTTCACACCTGCCAGGCTTTGGTGGACTCAGAAGCGGAGGGTAGTTTTATTGATGCGACTTTGGCTGCCCAGCTGTTGATTCCTGTTGTCACATTACCTCAACCCATATCTGTCCAAGCACTCAGTGGTCAAGTTATGCCATCTGTCACCTGGTGTACTGGTCCCATCAAGCTCATCACCTCTGGTAATCACACCAAAGAAATCAGACTACTGTTAATTGAGTCCCCTCTGGCTCCAGTGGTGTTGGGTCATCCCTGGCTGTCCCATCATAACCCACACATAAGCTGGCAACAGAACACTGTCCGTGCTTGGAGTAGTTATTGTCATGCGTCTTGTTTGGTGTCTGCTTGTTCTTCCTTTTTGTGTTCTGTGTTTCAGGAGGAATTCATGGACCTGTCTAACGTGCCCGAGGAGTACCTGGACCTGAAGGAAGTGCTCGAGCTGCTTCTCTTCCTCCACATTGTCCCTATGACTGTGCCATAGATTTATTGCCAGGTACATCTCCGAGGTTATACTGAGGCAGGTTATACCCGCTTTCTGCTCTGGAAAGTCACCGGAAAGTGGTCCTCTGACTTGAGTTTAATCTGAGTTGTTCTGAGTTTAATCCTTAATAAAGGATATTTTGCACTTGCAACTGAATCTCGAGTTATCTTTCCTGACAATACTGGGATAATATTTATTTTTAAAAAATCCAACTTACATCTTTAATTGGTATTATCTATAAAACCATATATATAAAATACAAAATATAATTTAAAATAAAAATTTATTTTATGAAAGGTTTATTAGTATGTAGATCAGATCAGGTCTGATAGGTCTATGAATACTGAACTAGCGGGTTGGCTGATGGCTGAATATTCAAACATCATGGTAAAATGAGGTGGTTGCTGAGCTTCCGTAAGTATAAAACTGAGTCCTATTAGTGGCAAGCATCCTCACACAGAGTCTGCTCTCCAAGATAGATCTATCATGGAAATGTCTAACTGGGGAGTGACTAACATGGACAATCAAACAATCCAATACTGCTTTCCAAACAATAATTTGTCTTGTAGCAGAAGTATCCGACCTGAAGTGGAGTACATTATTGTCTACATTTTCATTGCTGTAACATCAGTGTTCACCGTGTTTCTGAACCTGCTGGTGATCATCTCCATCTCGCACTTCAAGCAGCTCCACACTCCCACCAATGTGCTGATCCTCTCTCTGGCAGTGGCTGATCTGATCGCAGGACTGATTCTCCTGCCAGTGCAGGGAATGAAACTGATTGAGCCATGCTGGTACTTTGGAGAAATATTTTGTTCAATATTTACTTTTATTCTTTATGTGGTTGTCACAGCAGCTCTTGGTAATATGATAATTATATCTGTGGATCGATACATTGCTGTGAATGACCCTTTGCGATATCCAATGAAGGTCACTAATAGCAGAGTTGTTGTTTCTATTGTTGTAAACTGGGTATTCTCCTTTATATATAATTTTTATCTGTTGTATGAGATTATACTGTATCCAGAGAGGAACCACACATGTATTGGAGAATGCATCATTTCTGTTAATTTGGAAAATGTAATACTAGATTCCTTTGTTTGTTTAGTTGCACCTTGTTGTATAATTATTCCTTTAAATGTGAAAATCTGCTTTCTAGCAAACTATCAAGCTAAGCGTTTAAATTCAGTCACAGACAAAAAGGCCAAATCAGAAAGAAAGGCAGCAATAACCTTAGGGATTGTAGTACTGGTTTATCTTCTTTGCTGGATGCCATACTATTTAACTTCTCTTTCTGTTGGGCATAATGAAAATGATTCTCTTATAATTAATGTAATGGATTGGATTGTATGCATGAACTCCTGTATGAATCCTCTTATATATGCAATGTTTTATCGATGGTTCAGACTGTCAGCAAAATACATTTTGACCCTGAAAATATTTGAACCTTCATCGGCATACATAAATCTCATGCAAATGTAAATGAGATAATGTGTCTTGAGTTCTTGTTTAAGCACCACCAGAACATTACATGTCATATAACAGCATTTTTTTTTTTTTTTAATTTTAAAATATGGTGTCTAACATGTATACTGTGAGCATATTTGTGAGTGACACTATCTGCTCCATTTTCTGAATGAAAGCACAGCAAAATTGTAGTGATGTTGCTTGGAAGATAGATGCTAACATTTGCCACACTAAAGTAGCTATTACAAAGATAATCTTTAGTTTAAATTAATTTATTAGAGGAAAACATAAAATATATTTTGATGCATAACCATGCTAACTGTGCACTTACAGTAAAACAATTGAGACAAATTTCACAGCATGAGCTTAAATGATTAATGATGGGTAAGAGTGATGTTTATTCATCATAATGACAATTATTATTAAGCTCTTCATATCTCCTGTTTTCCCAGTAGTACCTGTTTTTTGCCGTATAAAAAAAAGAATGAACCAATTAAGCAGTATAACATCCAATTAGTTATGCACTCATTTTGTATTTCTACATTGTATTAAGACACAATGGTACTTTCTTTTTAAATGCATTTAATTCACCAAAGTTTACAATATGCATGGCATTAACATGAAGAATATTTGATTGCAAACTTGCAGACATTTTCCATAAGTACTGTTTCCTTTGAAATGTAGTGCATTCAGTTCCTGAATATAAAAATATATATTTTTGAATAATATTTTCAGTTTCATATTATAAATTTATCAGGGGAAAGTTGTTCATCATTCATTAGCAGTGTCAAACAATACCCACTATGTGTACACTAACAGCTCTCAGTGATGTGTCGGGTCCTCACAATAGAAGCAGTACCTTTTACCCCACTCTCGAGGTAAAAGACTCATTAGCATGGGGCAAAAGGCACCCACAATTTAAACACGTTACAAGTTTTTTATAATACAATCTACATCAATACTTGACATACTTGACATTGTACAATACAAAACAACCACTTCAGAAAAGTTATAAATAATTTATTAGATCAATTTAGTCCAGAATCCACTGTATGTTGCTGCCCATGATTGCATCAAGGATCAGCAAAATTTCCACATGCATAGTGAAGCACTTTGAGTTTTTGCACTCTCAGAAAATAAAGTACAAAAGCTGTTACTGGGATGAAGATGTGCCTTTTGAAAGGGTATCGCCCTAGCTTTTGAATCGTTTTTCTGAGAGTTAAAATAAATAAAAAAACAGTAACCGGAGGTCCCAACCACCATTAACAATGTCATCCATGACCATCACCTGACCTTGACACAGATTCCAAATATCACAATGAGGACTCTAAAAAACATGGGTGCTTTCTGGGCTTCAGGCAGTGGAGATAAACCCTTCATGTGAGGCCTAAGAAGTGAACTCAATCCTTCCACCAGGATCCCATTCCCATCTTCTGAGAAAAAGAACCAAAGTGTCAAATGTGTCATTTCTTGAGATGCAAACAAGTCCACCTCTGCTTGGCCAAACTCCTTCCATATCTGCTCCACCATCTTGGGGTGGAATCTCTATTGCCCGGGCCTTAGCCCCTGTCTTGACAGGATGTCTGCTCCCTGGTTTTGGTGCCCAGGGATGTAGACTGCTCTCAGGGAGAGCAGCTTTCCCTGGGCCCACAGGAGGATCTGGTGCACCAGTTTGTAAATTTAGCACGAGTGCAGACCCCCTGATGATTTATGTAAGAGACCAACGATGTGTTGTCTGTCCAAGGCTTCTTCCACATCACCAGGGTACAAAGGCATCTGCACATAACCTTGATCATGCTGAGTGGGTTGACCCTTGGGTAAAACTTGTTCTTGAGCCACCACTGCAAGGGTCTCATGTACAGCAGGCCAAAAGGTATCATGTTGGATGCAGCTGCCATCAGACCCAACAGACTCTGAAAATCTTTGACAGTGAGTGACTGGCCTAGCTTTATCATTTACTGCTGTGAGAATCGAATCAATACAAGCAGGAGACAGACATGCCTGCAACGTTTTTGAATTCCACAACACACCACTCTACTTGGCATTGAGCCTTAATCCCAACTCTTTCATATGGGCGAGGACAACATCTCAATGCTGAACCACCAACTGTTCCAGCTGTGCTAAGATTAACAAATCGTTGATATAGTAGTTTAACATGTGGCTGCCCCAGAGTCACAGTGGAGCCAGAGCTGCATCCACGTATCCAAGTGCAGGGTGATAGAGTTAGACCGAAGGGAAGAACCCAATATTGGTATGCTTCGCCCCCAAAAGTGAACCTCAGGAACTTCTTGTGCTGTGGAAGGATGGATACATGAAAGTATGCATCCTTGAGATCTATCGTGACAAATCAGTCCTCAGATCTGATTTGAGGCACGATCTGCTTTAAGGTCAACATTTTGAGTTTACTGACCAAGTGATTTATTTGCTGCAGATCTAAAATAGGATGCAACCCCTCATCAATGAAGAACAATGATGTACCGGCTGTAGAAACCGGACTCACTCTCGGGTGGAGGAACAGATTCTATGGCCTCCATTCCCAAGAGAGTTTTTACTTACTGTTCCATTACCAGAGCCTGCTCGGGGCCCACTGCAGTGGTCAAAACCCTGTTGAAATGAGGCGGATGACATCCAAGTTGGATTTTTTTAGCCTCTTTCTATAGTTTGCAGGACCCATTGTGATACATTTGGCAAAAGTTTCCATGCTGCCAGATGGTCTACTAAGGAAACCAGCCTCTTGAGACTGGCCTGTGGTGTACTTCGAGTAGTCAGCTTGGTGCCCTGAAGCAAACTGGCAGGGAGTGAATGAGTGGACATCTCTATTTCCCTCCTCAGAGGATGCAAACGTCCCAATGATGCAGCATCCAGGGACTGACTCAGATGCACTGAAGCAACGTCTTATGCCTGAGACATGAGCGTGCTGGATACTGCTGTACCCTGAAACACCACAGGTGCAGGATTGGCAGAACGGCCTCCTGAGGGCACAGAAGAGAAATGGGCACTGTATACTGAGGTGTGGACTGCTCCCCCTGGAGGGGGCTGCCCTCAGAAGTCTGATGCAACTGGTGTCAGGACTTCTTTTTCACAGAACCATTCTTTGCTAGAATAATGGTCCTCGGATCCGTTTTCTGCTGAGAAGACTTGGTATCGCACCCTTTTTTTCAGTAAAGGATTGATTTTGTCTCGCATTTGAAGACTTCTTATTTGTTAGAGAGTGCAGACTGTCTTGAAAGTTTTTACTATTTGGATTTTTTTTGTCTACGCACCTCATCTGAAGGTGCGCTGAGTTCCTGACCATTCTTCACTTGCACTGTCTGTCACATGATTAGCATAGCCTTCTCTGTCAGCATTGAGGGTTCCACATGTCATAAACACAGGGAAATAGTCAGGCTGACAGAGAAGATCTCAGAACTAGAGATATGCATCCAAAATCAAGGATGGTAAGAATGCAAGGGCTCTATATACTGCTGTGGATGCGAATAGCTTAACATTTTTCGGTTCCGGTTGCACTGGGTGACTGTGAGACAGCATAGTCGCAAGGCAAATCACTGCTGTTCTGTTCTGTTCTCAATCCCACAGTGCTCAAGCCCAATCATGTCTCGGCCGCCATTCCAGAGTCTCGTCCAGTCATGACCGCCATGTCCGAGTCTTCAGGCAAGATGGCCACCACACCTGAGTCTTCAGCCAAGATGTCCGTCACGGCAGAGTCTTCAGAGTGCAGCGCTGACCATTGTGGCCATGGCAATGTTGTGTATGTGTGGGTGACACACACAGTCCAGAGTCCAGAGAAGACTTCGTCTCCCATCCAGAGTCCAGAGAGGACTTCATCTCCCATCCAGAGTCCAGAGAGGGACTGCCTGAGCTGCGATATAACTGTCGTGTAAAGTGTCCCTTGTATTGTAGCATGGCCACATAAGGGGAAGCATATTTATAGTAGATCAACTAATAAGTGTGAAATGCTTTCTCCTGTGATCTGTATTTCTCCCTAATTTGTCTGTGTTATTGAGCTTTATCTTTCATCTCGCAAGATGCATTCCGGGCGGGACTGCGTGTCACGTGATGACACGTCACCCAAACAGGAGAGGGTGTTTTTAAATATATAGGACCGGCAAACCAATGATCGGGAGCGCGCTCATTCATTCACAAATCGGATGCGATCGTACCTGGTTTTTGCCGGCTGTTTTTGGAGTGTTACTGCCGTCCCTTTGTGGAGTATATCCTTTTCCTTGGAGGAGTGGATTGCTCATCCTGGAGGACTTTAAACAGCTGGACAACACACAGATACTGCTCACGGATTTGTCATCATTGCCGGTGAGGCTTATCTGACTCTGTATATAGTACACACTGGACTAAGAGACTTACACACACACACACACACATACATACACACACACACACACACACACACACACACGTACATATATTCACGGGTGAGCAATTGTTATTCAGGGTTTATTTTGTTGTCTTGTTAATACACTGGGGATTTTGGTTGTACTATTTGAGTCTACTGTTGTTATTACTCCATGTTTTTGATTTATTTAAAAGGAACTAACGATCTCCTTATTTAGTGTAAACTCCACTTAGTTGTTTAGAGGAGTGTTACAATATGGTATTTTGTTTTATGCACATCTTACGAGTAAACTACTAGTTCATGTAACCTCATATATGTTGTGTCTCCTATCAAATTAATGCTCGTTTCACAACTTACACTTTCATGTATGTCACAGACCCAGTTGAATCATGCTAGAAACAAAGAGCCATGAAATCTCCAACAGAGGAATTTCCCGCTAGGAAATCACAACAATCCCATTGGTCAAGTTGACCCTAGGGGGTGTGACTTCTCGTAGACCTTAAAGAGAGACGCACAGATCCACTCACTCTTTTCTTCTTCCTTCTGCTGCTGCTCATGCATGGTTGATGGCCGTGGGGGGACCCCAACGGGGCCCATGGGCACCGGCAGGCCTCAACCACAGCCTGTTATGTCTTCACTCTCCACCCAGGAGAGAAGACTCTTCCAAAAGAGTCAGACTGAGATTTCCTCACTCCAACTTGGAAGGAAATTGCAACTTCTCCGTCACCACACTGAGAAACCATCAGCGCTCTTCCTACCTCTCCTGGTTGCTGTGCGTGTGTGGGACAGGAAACCCGATCCAACCACACGGTCAAGGGCCGACAGGCCCAACATCTCAAGTCCTGTGCAACTTCTTCGACCTCGACAGAGTCAAAATAACTGCAATTGTATCATATCTTCTTCAGTGCAGAAGAAATTGATTGCAACTTCAACACCATCGGATCGAACTATCAAGACTTTCTCCTGTGATTTTACATCGGATGCCCTTCAACAGCTCAGGCTAAATGCAAGTAACGTACAATATATAAATCGCTGTGTAGTTAGTAAAAGCTGTAAACTTTGTTCAGACAAAGGAGCTTGTAGTCACTGATGGTTCTCCCAGGTGTTTCCATTTTTCTGTTCTGACCTGGTTCTTTAGCCACTTTAACTTTGCATCTTACTAATGTATGTGTGATCTGTATGAATGCGTTTTTCTGTTAGTTTAGTTGTGTTTGTGATCTGTAAAACTGCATTCTACCATCTTAAAAATATATATAAATTACGGCACATCCTTTCGATGCAAAATGCTGAACAGTTAATTCATGGGTTCATGAGCTCAAGGCTAGATTACTGTAATGCTTTACTGGGTGGTTGCCCTGCTCGCTTAATAAACAAACTCCAGCTGGTCCAAAACGCAGCAGCTCGAGCTCTTACTAGAACCAGGAAGTATGACCATATTAGCCCGGTTCTGTCAACACTGCACTGGCTCCCTATTAAACATTGTATACATTTTAAAATCTTGCTTATTACTTACAAAGCACTAAATGGTTTAGCTCCCCAGTACTTGAGCGAACTCTTAATGCATTATACTCCATCACGTCTATTGCGGTCTCAAAACTCTGGCCAGTTGATAATACCTAGAATATTAAAATCAACTGCAGGCGGTCGATCCTTTTCCTATTTCGCGTCTAAACTCTGGAACAGTCCTCCTAGCATTGTTCGGGAAGCAGACACACTCTGTCAGTTTAAATCTAGACTAAAAACGCATCCCTTTACTATGGCTTACACATAAAACATTATCAATTTCTATTATTCAAATCAGTAAATGATTGTTAGGCTGCATTAACTAGGTCAGCCGGAACCAGGAACACTTCCCATAACACCTGATGTACTCGTTACATCATAAGAAGAATGGCATCTACGCTAATGTTAGTCTCTCTGTTTATCCCGAGGTTTACTGCAGTCAGCCGGATCCGGGCCGTATCCAGATCAGATGGTGGACCAGCGCCTGGACATGACCAACGCATCCCTGAAGTGTCTGCAGAGAGCGTGTCAAATAAACTCCCCCCGTAAATGCTGCATTGACACAACATCCTCATTAAACCCGTCTTTGGTGTGACGACTCCAATCTTTCGAATAATCTTACGAATATCTATTTACCTAATATGACTTAAGACCTGCAATGTTGCCAGAATTATAATCATACACTGTTTGTTCGTCGGCCAGAGGAGAACTGGCACCCCGACTGAGCCTGGTTTCTCCCAAGGTTTTTTTCTCCATTCTGGCCCTGAAGGAGTTTTGGTTCCTTGCCACCGTTGCCTCTGGCTTTTGGCTTGCTCAGTTGGGGACACCTAAATCTCATCTATATTACCGATCTGCCCGCATTGACACTATATGATACTTGAAATTAGCTGGATAACCACCGTTTCATCAGAGCGGCTGTACAAATTCTGTTGCATTATTTTCCTGTTAACAATGTGAAGCTGCTTTGAAACAATTGGACTTGTTAAAAGCGCTGTATAAATAAAGGTGATTTGATTTGATTTGATTTAGTTCATACAAATTCTGCACAATACAAATCTGGTTATGACTCTCTGCCTGCAAACAAATTGTCACTTAAACGATAAATTTTGATACATGCTCTAAGCGCTGTATGCTAAGGAAGAATTATTTTTCTGTGTCCATGAAAAATACCCTTTTCTTAGAATTAATTAATAATCAATATTGAGTGTTCACAGGATTAACTGATTGATTGTAATGTTAATGTAGCAACATCAAGTTAATCTCATTAACTGATTCAAATATTCATAATTAATCATAATGAATAATCATTCACTACACATTCTTTTATATAGGAGATGTAAATTAGGTCAACCAGAACCGGGAACTTGTTACATCATAAGAAGAATGGCATCTACACTAATATTAGTCTGTCTGTCTCATCCTAATCCCGAGGTTACCATAGTCAGCCAGATCCAGTCCGAATGATGAAACTATTTTGATTTCACACACAGATCCTGTCAGGGGTGTAGCTATCTTTTCAGAAGTGAGGAGGACAGAAATGTCAGGTGTAATACCAGTTTTTTTCTGACCCTTGTCTAATTGACAGACTTAATTGATCTCATATCTCGCTTTTACAAACCCGAGTCCAAAAAAGTCAGGACACTGTACAAATTGTGAATAAAAACAGAATGCAATGATGTGGAAGTTTCAAATTTCAATATTTTATTCAGAATACAACATAGATGACATATCAAATGTTTAAACAGAAAATGTATCATTTTAAGGGGAAAATAAGTTGATTTTAAATTTCATGGCATCAACACATCTCAAAAAAGTTGGGACAAGGCCATGTTTCCCACTGTGTGGCATCCCCTCTTCTTTTTCTAACAGTCTGCAAACGTCTGGGGACTGAGGAGACAAGCTGCTCAAGTTTAGGAATAGGAATGTTGTCCCATTCTTGTCTAATACAGGCTTCTAGTTGCTCAACTGTCTTAGGTCTTCTTTGTGGCATCTTCCTCTTTATGATGCTCAAATGTTTTCTATGGTGAAAGATCTGGACTGCAGGTTGGCCATTTCAGTCCCCGGATCCTTCTTCTACGCAGCCATGATGTTGTAATTGATGCAGTATGTGGTCTGGCATTGTCATGTTGGAAAATGCAAGGTCTTCCCTGAAAGAGACGACGTCTGGATGGGAGATATGTTGTTCTAGAACTTGGATATCCCTTTCAGCATTGATGGTGCCTTTCCAGATGTGTAAGCTGCCCATGCCACACGCACTCATGAACCCCATCCCATCAGAGATGCAGGCTTCTGAACTGAGCGCTGACAACAGCTTGGGTTGTCCTTGTCCTCTTTAGTCCGGATGACATGGCGTCCCAGTTTTCCAAAAAGAACTTCAGATTTTGATTGGTCTGACCACAGAACAGTTTTCCACTTTGCCACAGTCCATTTTAAATGAGCCTTGGCCCAGAGAAAATGCCTGCGCTTCTGGATCATGTTTAGATATGGCTTCTTTTTTGACCTGTAGAGTTTTAGCCGGCAGCGGCGAATGGCACGGTGGATTGTGTTCACAACAATGTTTTCTGGAAGTATTCCTGAGCCCATGTTGTGATTTCCATTACAGTAGCATTCCTGTATGTGATGCAGTGCCGTCTAAGGGCCGGAGATCACGGGCATCCAGTATGGTTTTCCGGCCTTGACCCTTACGCACAGAGATTGTTCCAGATTCTCCGAATCTTTGGATAATATTATGCACTGTAGATGATGAGAACTTCAAACTCTTTGCAGTGTTTCTCTGAGAAACTCCTTTCTGATATTGCTCCAGTATGTTTGGCCGCAGCATTGGGGGAATTGGTGATCCTCTGCCCATCTTGACTTCTGAGAGACACTGCCACTCTGAGAGGCTCTTTTTATACCCAATCATGTTGCCAATTGACCTAATAAGTTGCAGATTGGTCCTCCAGCTGTTCCTTATATGTACATTTAACTTTTCCGGCCTCTTATTGCTCCCTGTCCCAACTTTTTTGGAATGTGTCGCTCTCATGAAATCCAAAATGAGCCAATATTTGGCATGACATTTCAAAATGTCTCACTTTCAACATTTGATATGTTATCTATATTCTATTGTCAATAAAATATAAGTTTATGAGATCTGTAAATTATTGCATTCCTTTTTTATTCACAATTTGTACAGTGTACCAACTTTTTTGGAATCGGGTTTGTAATTCAGAAAGATATAAAATACACTGCTGAATAATAACCACTAATATGTATAATATTTTCCCACTATATTTTATGCCAATTTTATGATTGGTTTATGTACTACAAACACCTGTGCATTAAGTCCCCATGGATTTTATGAATCAAGAAGCGGGAGAAAAAACAGTATTAGCTCCATATGTTTTAGGCAAATAAAAAAAAAAGTCATTAAAGTAAAAGAGTCCTGCGCTCACATCGTAGAGCAAACCACCAAAATAAGTCGTCGCGTGTTCGCTGTTTGTAATCTTCCTTTGAAGAGACTGGCAGATCAACATGCTGCAACATTTCCCTCAGACACAGGAAATGCTTAACCCGCACTGAGTGTGCATTGTTATATTATATTCCAAAAATAATCTCTTTGAGAACGATATTTGCTGATATATCTACTGTCCTACCTGAAACACTAACGTTAGTATCATTGTTCATTTGTTCATTTGTTGTGCTGCTGCAAAGTGACTTTCTGCCTCTTTGGAAAAGCTTTAGACCACTTTTAATCCTGCGGTGATCTGCCGTTAATAATTAATTACGTTAATTTCATTATAGCATTTGTTCCAGCTGGCACAATTTTATTAAGAAATATAAACAACTGTAGGCTACCTGTAGGCTACAAATCAGTAACATTGCCACATAATTATGACAATTATCAAAGTGTGATATAATATAACAGGCAGAGGAAATTAAAAATCCATATTTTTATTTATTATGAGTTGTATTTCATTGTTTATTATTTCATTATTTTTTAATTAATTTATAACACTTGGTTAAAATTGTAGTTTTAAAATAGTTATGTTCACAGCACTGTTTCCTGTGATTTTAATCTCTGTGTAAATGCATGTGTTGTCATTTACATAATATATATGAATGTATATGGAGTGTGATAAAAAGGTGACCTTGAAATTGTGGCGTTAAAGGCGACGCGAGCCGGGGGAAAATTTGGGTGCACCTAAATAAAAAAGTTAGTGTGGAGCCCTGACTGTCTGTCTCCAGAGCAGTTCCTTCTCAGCGTCGCTTAACTGGTGCATTCCCTCTGTGAAATTCAGGTTTGTGTGTTTTATTTTATCTATAAAATCATTATTTTATTTAATGCAAAACAACATACAGGGACACAATGTGAGTCACCTAAACGCGTCTGTCTTTGAAACACCTGGTGCCTTGCTCAAAAAACACGACTTTATTCCTAAAGATAATGAATATAATTAATTTGGATGATAAAATGTTCTCAGAACTGTGCACTGTTTGTTTATGGGCAGGTTATGGAGTCAGGCGCGTTGCTGCATCTTTCGGCTACGAGTGAAACGCAGGACGGTGGTCTGAAGTTCAAAGTCCAGCCGCAGAGCGCCAGTCCCACTCCGGCTCGAGAACCAGCGCTGATATGGTGGAAATGGATAACAGACCGGTTAATTACACTCAAATTACTTTTAAATGTTTCATTTTTACTTCTAAAATGTTTGTTACATGAGTTTAAATGTTGTAAATATGTTGTAAAAAAACAGTAATATATGCTGTTTTGCCATACTCATCAACAATAAAGGCCAATGTCAATGTCATAAGTGTGTAGTATTTTACAAAGGTTTAGAGGAAATTACAGTTATACTATAAAAATTAATATTACTCATAAATAAAAACAGTTAATATTACTCATAAATAAAAACTGTTAATATTACTCATAAATAAAAACTGTTAATATTACTCATAAATATTGTTTTTAAATGTTTTTTACCCATTTCTTTTACTCAATTGTATTTGTTAATGTACCAAATCAGTTACTCAGATCATACGGTGTATGTAATTGATTTTACTGCTTTAAAATTTTACTCTTTTTTTTTTTTTGTGTGTGTGTGTAAATCATAATATGATCAGAGTAAATCATAGTAAAAGAGTGTAATATGATTTGATGCTCAACACACATTTATGATTATTATCAGTGCGGAACCAGTTTTGCTGCTTCCTATTTTATTTTATTCAAACATTTGAGGTAAGATTAAAAAAGAGAAAATTTAATACTTGTATTCATCAAACATGCATTAAATTGATCACAAGTGACATTTATAATATTACAAAAGTTTTCTATTTAATAAATACTTTATTAAATGCAGATAAATGCTGTTCATTGAACTTTCTATTCATCAAAGAATCCTGAAAAATAAAATGCATCATGCTTTCCACAACAGTTTTAAAGCTGCACAACTGTTTTCATCACTGATAATAATCATAACTGTGTGTTGATCATCAGATCCTCATCTGAGAGTGATCAGTGAAGGGTCATGTGACACTGAAGACTGGAGTAATGATGATAAACTCAGCTCTGATCACAGGAATAAATCACACTTTACTGTATATTCACACAGAGAACAGCTGATTTAATTTGTAATGATTTAAATCTAGATTTATTCACATTGGCTTCTGCGTAACCACACTTGCCCGTGTAACAGACGTAGGCCAGTAAGAGCGATGCGAGTAAACCTCCTCTCCCCTGAAGTCAAGTTATCGTCTAACGTTAGCGAATGCTGTCTTTAGCGTCCTTGTTAACGCTCCTACCTCCCATGCAGGAGATGCCGGTTTGAATCCCGCCTGGGGTGGGTCGCCTAGGACTGGTGAGACCCGGTAAAAGTGCGGGGGATGAATGTACGTTTTATTAAAAGTGTGGGGGACACGTCCCCCCCGTCCACCGTGTAATTGACGCCCATGGATCCTGTAAAGTGTGAAATCTTGACCCAAGACTACCCCTTTAATGTTGACATGGAGGAGCTGTCGTGCTTAAATACAAAATTATGTATACATTTTTTTGTAATGTTCTCTTAGTAGATATTTCAGGTCTTGGAGTCTCTTCTATAATGAGCTGTTGGCCCGAATCAGGTCATCTGAATTAGGTTACCTGAGTCAGGTGTGTTTGATTAGGGAGACATACAAAATGTGCGCTGTTACGGACAAGCTACGGACAGTGAATAACTTTCCTGTGGTAAATGTAACCTAACATGCTGTTTTTATTGACATGTTTCTATGGCTGAAACACAGCAACTTCCTCAAATCCCCAGTAAAACTTAATCTTATAGCAGTTTTGTGAATAGGTTTAAAACTCTTAAAAACATACTTGCTAGGAATTATTTAGAGAATTTGTTGTGAATTCAGCCCCTGATCGCCAGTGTCCTCTTGGATTTCTTATGATGTAATAATTCAGAGTTCAATCCTTTTGAGACTAATCAGCACTTTTAACTGACCCAAGCTGCCTATATGACAAACTCTTTAACTCTTCAGGGAGTCTATTAGCACATGAAAACGTTTATCAGTAATGATGTCCCACTAAACATGATGTTGAAGCCTAGCAATTAAAGGTGTTAGATGCATGAACATGTGCTGATGCAACATCCATTCCCCTTGGATGAAGGTTACTCATCATTACCCTAAAATACCTTACTGCTTTTGTAGAAAACAGACAGAAGTTTAATGCTTTTGTTGTGTGCAGTAAAACAAATAGAAATGAACAATGCATGAATGTGAATGCTCAGTGAATGCAAGGTTGTCTGTAGACACGTCACTCACTGAATATTTACACTGATTGCTGCGATACTGGCATGCAATAAAGCACCAGTTACATCTGTCTAATTAATAATGTTATCAAGCTGCACAGCTGGTTGACCTGGTTACAAAGAGTAATTACACGTGTTGAGGCCAGTGCTCCGGCATATAGCGCAGTAGCACTTTGGGCGAGTCCCGCATCAATATCCTTTTCCAATCCTGTTCCCCTCTCTGCTCCAATTGCTTCCTGTCTCCTCTACACTGTTCTGTCCAATAATGGCCAAAATATTTCTTAAAAAATACACATGAAGGTGGTAGTTAATAAATAATACATTTTAAACAGTTATAGGTTATGCTGTTGTATAACTTGTAGTCATTTTTGATTGTTCTATTTGTATTTTGCATTGCAGAGAGACATATTTCCATTATATTTTTCTGTTTCATTAAACCAGCCTAAGTTTTTAGGATGTTTTAACACCTATAAGTATAAATGTTTTGGTTTGGTACCTGACATACAAAGGGAAATCCACCCTGTATTTTTTGTAAAATGATAAAATACCTGTTGAACACCAAAAGAGGTTAATTTGGACAAGTGCTGAGAAAGCTAACAGGTAAAATGTGATATGATCTGAATTATTGCCCCATTCAAAATACATAATAAAAAGATAAAATGGGAAAATCTGTCACATTTACATTGGTCAAATAGCTCATAACACAGAAATACGTAGGAGATTTATCCAGACTTAATATCCGACAGCCTACAACTGAAACACAGGGATATAAATACAAGAAACAAACAAAGAACACTGGTGAACAGAATATAATAATCAGTGATTAACTATAGGAACAAAGAGAAAACAATAGAGTATGAATAAGTAACCAGGGGAACTAATAATGAACAGACAAATGGGAACAGCACAAACAGAGTACCAAAACACAATGAAACCAAAACACAATGAAACCAAAACACAATGAAACTAAAACACAATGCAACTAAACCAAAACAGTAAAAAAAAAAAAAAAGTTTTTGGACAGAGTAGGGAGGGTGGGCAACGGCTCTGGGGGAGGATGCAGAGCTGGCGAAGGGCAGGAAACCAGGGGGAAATAACAGAGGGAGAGTCCAGGGCGGTGATGATGGTGGGAGGAGCCAGGCAGGGACCCAAAGCGCAGTCAGGACGATGGCCCATGGCAAAGTCATGATGAGAGACTTGGCTGATGACTCCAGGCTGACAACTGACAGAGATGAGGGTGATGGAAGTAGAGCCCTGGGGGCAGACAAAAAGCCAGTGAGACTTGGCGATATTAATGGTCCTGGGCAGAGGTGTAGACACAGTGATGAGTGTCCAAGTTGTAGGGCGGCTGGGTGGGATCTCTGGAGACACAGAAGACTTGGAGCTGGGTAGGAACAGCAGCGATGGGAGAATAAGGGAAATATCCTCTTCCAAATGTTCATAAAATTTTGCAGAGGCCAGCTGCAGCTGAATCATGGCTACGGGTGTCTGACAGTACTGACAGTACTCTACAAGCAGTCTCACGTCTTGCCGGCTCACACCCCTGATCAGACATTTTGTGAGGCTTGGGCTCCAGAGCTCTGGCTCACTCAGCTCAACTCTTTATCGGCAGGCTCACTCAGGTCCACTATTTATCAGCAGGCTCTGGCTCTCCGTCTACGGTGGGCTCTGGCATTCGCTCCTTGCAAGGTAGCTGGTTGGGCTGTCGGTAGGATGGAGCCCAATGGAGTCTGCCAACGGAGTACCAATGTCACACCCACACTACCTGCCTTCACTGTTGGGAATGAACAGCTGCCAGTAGTGCCATCTTTCAAATATCTGGGGAGTATTCTCTCTGAGGATAGCGGCATTGACAACCAAATCCAGAGCCGCATTAAACAGGCATCAGCTGCCTTTGGGAGACTTTGGCGCAGAGTCTTTCACAAGAACCTTCATCCCTCCACAAATGTTGCTGTATACCAAGCAGTCTGTGTCACCACCCTCCTCTCTAGCTGTGAAACTTGGATAACCTAGGTCACCCAGCGCCAGCTGCAGTGGTTGGGGCATGTGATAAGGATGCCCCCATGTCGGCTGCCCCGTAGAGTGTTATATGTCCAGCTACATCACGGTCGATGCTCAGCTGGAGGGCTGAAGAAGCGCTATAAGGATCAGATGAAGAACGCCTTGAGGAAGTGTAAGATCAGACCTGAAGACCTAGAGAATGTTGCTGCTGACCGTACCATCTAGCAACAGCTGTGTAGAGATGAGGCTCGTACACTGGAGATGAAGAGGACAACCTGAAGACAGCAGAAGTGAGCCAGGAGAAATACAGCCATGGTTGCCACTGCTACCACCACCATCACATATATATGCCCCACCTGCAGTAGAGCTTGTGGGTCCAGGATAGGACTGTTCAGCCATTAAAGATCTCACCGTTAATGGTGCGGACGTCGTCATCGAATTTCAATGGACAACCAAAGAAGAAAATGTTCACCTGTTATCACCTGTGTATTTAAGTCTTGATTTTTTATTTATTTTTTGGTTCATTGTCCGGTGTTGTTTTTGATTAACACCACTGTTACTTGTATTCCCAACAGTGGATTATCTTCTTTTGTTTCATTTATTAAAGTATATTGCTGAAATTTTGTCTTCTACAGCTTTCCTTCATCATCTTGCCTGATCTGATGTGACAGAACGCCAGACCTACACCATGAACCCAGTAGGAGTATCCTCATCTATGAGGATATCCTGTGCTCAATTTATTAAGATGGTTGTAGATTAACAACCTGAGATGAACGACAATTGATGGACTTTTTTTTTTTTTTTTTGAGTGGGCTGGATTGGGCTTGGATCATTCAATTGTTGCCAGTGGGAGACTCCAGCATAACCATGGCACAATATTTGGACATTGTGCTGTGGATGTGTGGCTCATCTTATACTGTCGGCAAGGTGGAGGACAATGGAACACTCCGCTGCAGCCCTCCTAGTCCACTTCCTCCATCATGAGGTCCTCAATCATCTGTACTAAATCCATCCCCACAACAGATCCAGAGCCAATGCCCACTACCAATTCCTGTATTTGTTCCAGTGGGAATATTAATAGAATATGAAGGCACAGAGTGGGAGAGAACACTTATGCAATTGATGAATATGAAGAGATTATTTCCAAACCTGTTTCATTGCCCAGCTCCAAGCCCGTTTGTCACCCAGCACCATGTCTGTGTTGTTGATGATGCCCCCACCCAGCCTCCCACTCCCACCTCTTCTGCCTATGCCATGCTGGCTCCCTTCAGCACTTCGGTTCCTCCCTCGTTGGCATCACCTAGCAACTCGGATCTGCCTGGGGCTTCCAATTCGCCAGCTCCACCAAAAGACCAAAAGATATTGTTCGACTGACTTCACCTCAATCCACCTGTCACTCTACCTCTGCCCACCGACCAGTCGGCTCCACCGGGCCTTCATCCTTGTGGCTCCACCAGGTTTCCTCATTCCTCCAGCTCTGCATTGGTCAATCCATTTTCTCTTAATCCAGGGGTGTCCAGTCCTGCTCCTGGAAAGTTTAGCTCTAATAATTCATTAAGCTCTACAACTAATTAAGGTCTTACTAGGCAGACTAGAAACTTGCAGGCAGCTGTGTTGATTCAAGTTGGAGCTAAACTTTATAGGACACTGGCCCTCCTGGAGCAGGATTGGACACCTCTGACTTAATCTAAGCATAGTTGAGCCAAAACTGTGTAATTACAGATCATAAATCATGGTCATAATTAAATTTTGACTAAATGAGTTTTGCATAACAGTCTAATAATATTTAAAGGCTACTTTCATTAGATGATTTCCAGGGACATAAATTGGTAGTAGCCGTATACTGGAAATGTGAAAATATCCAGATTCCATCTTTAATTTATTTGTGTGTTATGCATATTTTGAGTGGAATGGAAGGTAATGGTTTAAACTAATTGTTCTAACAGTAGTGCACTTGCCTGCTGTTTATTAGTACAGATGCTGTCTTACATGGGCAGAATGAAAGCGTAAACAAGCTTTATTAGATTTGCTAATCCACTATACTGTATAGATCAGATTGATCAGGTCTATGAATATTTAACTAGGGGTGGGTGGATTTGAGAGATGTATAATCAAACCTCATATTGAATGGGGTGGTTACTGTGCTTTCTATAAGTATAAAACTGAGTCATTTCAGTGACAAGGACCAGGGGGCTAAACTGACAAGCATCCTCACACAGAGTCTGCTCTTCAAAGTCGATCCAACGGTGGAGTGACAAACATGGACAATCAAACAATCCAATACTGCTTTCCAAACAACAATTTGTCTTGTACCAGAAGTATCCGACCTGAAGTGGAGTACATTATTGTCTATATTTTTGTTGCTGTAACATCAGTGTTCACCGTGTTTCTGAACCTGCTGGTGATCATCTCCATCTCGCACTTCAAGCAGCTCCACACTCCCACCAATGTGCTGATCCTCTCTCTGGCAGTGGCTGATCTGATCGCAGGACTGATTCTCATGCCAGTGCAGGGAATGAAACTGATTGAGCCATGCTGGTACTTTGGAGAAATATTTTGCTCAATATTTCCTCTTATTCTTTATGTGGTTGTTGTGGCATCTCTTGGTAATATGATTATTATATCTGTGGATCGATACATTGCTGTGAATGACCCTTTGCGATACCCAATGAAAGTCAATAATAACAGAGCTATTGTTTCTATTGTTGTAAACTGGGTATTCTCCTTCTTCTATTCATTTTATCTTTTGTATGAGTTTTTACTGTATCCAGAGAGGAACCACACATGTATTGGAGAATGCATACTTGTTGTAACATTGGAAAATCTACTAATAGATGCTTTTGTTTGTTTAGTTGCACCTTGTTGTGTAATTATTCCTTTATATGTGAAAATCTGCTTTGTAGCAAAACGGCAAGCTAGGCATTTAAATTTAGTCACAGAAAAAAAGGCCAAATCAGAAAAAAAGGCAGCAAGAACCTTAGGGATTGTAGTACTGGTTTATCTTCTTTTTTGGACGCCATACTACATAGTTACTCTTTCTTTTGGGCATGACGAAAATGATACTCTTATAATTAACATCATGTATTGGATGTTATGCATGAATTCCTGCATGAATCCACTTATATATGCAATGTTTTATCAATGGTTTAGAGTGTCAGCAAAGTACATTTTGACCCTGAAAATATGTGAACCTTCATCGGCATACTTCAATCTGTTCCCAGAAGCATGACGTACATGAAGCACAAATGTAAACCACCTGTCTATGAATGGAATAGTTAGGGTTCTTGTGTTAAGCACTTCCTTATCAAACATTAGATGACACCAGTCTCTGTGCAACACCTATGTTTGTGCAAAGTGTAAATATTCTGCCTAATATGTATGCATATTGTGAAAATGTACATGTGAGTAACATTATCTGTCTCTATTTGCTCTCTTGAAGGCCTTAAAATGACTACAACAATATTTTTAAATACAAATTAATCTTTTTTTAAGAAAACAAGACAATGCAAAATACAATTGTGGGTCAAACTATAAAGCAGCAGCTGGTAAACAATTGATAAGACTTGTGATATGTGATTATCATAATAAGTTATTAGTCTGTTCGTGCCTATTTAAACAAGTTGATTTTCGTTTAAGAAGAAGCCATAGAGTTAAATTGACCCCAGGAATGACCCCGGGCACCTCATATAACAGAAACAACTGAACACTCAATTTGGGAACCAATTTCTAACATTCTCAGATTGTATTATTAATTGTGTTAAGCATGTTACATTTTTAAAACTGTGGCTGCAATTTTTTTCTGTTGTAATGGGCTGAAATGTTCAGATATGTGTTTGTGTGATCAGTGTTTGAGTCAAAAATTATCCAGTGTGAAAATATACAGTGTGAAAGTCTTTGCCTCTTGTCTGAATTTCTGCATTTGTGCATGTTGTCTGTGGTCATATGTCAAAGTGGTAGGCAAAGCAAGTCAAGTTTATATACGTTATATATATATATATATAAATTTCATGCACAATGATAAGTCAGCACTGTTTACATTTGACTTAAATATATTGACTTTTAAATAAGACTTTTACTTTTAAAAATGTATATAATTTAATAATATTAATGGATAAAACACACCTTTGATTACAGAAGCTTTGACGGGAGACAAATAATGCACATGGATGCTACATATAGGTTATCCTGTCACCGCATTTATTTGCGTTAAAGCTGTTTTTCTTAACAACAATTTTCCAAACTATTTTTGGTACATTTGAAGTAGGTTGTGTCCACACTTGAGAAATTGTATCAATAAAAGGCATTTAATGTGATATTTCTTTTATTTGTCTACTAAAAAAAATGAATCAATTATACCTATAAATACTTAATAAATACACTGTATTGCCAAAAGTATTGGGACACCCCTCCAAATCATTGCATTGAAGTGTTCCAATCACTTCCATGGCTACATGTGTATAAAATCAAGCACCTAGGCATGCAGACGCTTCTACAAACATTTGTGAAAGAATGGGTCACTCTCAGAGCGGGGTCAGCGCATGCTGAGGGTCACAGTGCGCAGAAGTCCCCAACTTTCTGCAGAGTCAATAGCACAGACCTCCAAACTTCTTGTGGCCTTCAGATGAGCTCAAGAACAGTGCATAGAGAGCTTCATGGAATGGGTTTCCATGGCCGAGCAGCTCATCCAAGCCTTACATCACCAAGTGCAATGCAAAGCGTGGGATGCAGTGTTGTAAAGCACGCCACCACTGGACTCTAGAGCAGTGGAGACGTGTTCTCTGGAGTGACCAATCACTCTTCTCTGTCTGACAATCTCATGGTTTGGTGGTTGCCAGGAGAACAGGACTTGCCTGACTGCATTGTGCCAAGTGTAAAGTTTGGTGGAGTTATGGGGTGGGGTTGTTTTTCAGGGGTTGGGCTTGGCCCCTTAGTTCCAGTGAAAGGAACGTCTCAGTTATGTATGTAACTCTCATTCCCTGAAGGAAGGAAACGGAATGAGGGTTTCGCTTAGAAACCAATTGCCTTCGAGAGCTACAAAATGAGCCAATGTCATGAGAATGCCATGGGTCTGCGGAATTTGCATAGCGCAACTCCGCCCCACCTCGTAGGTATAAAAGGAGCTGCGCTGCAATCTCGCATTATGTTTACCTGCTGAGGAGCTGAGGCTGAGTGCCCCGGCCATACCAGTGGCACAGCAGTTGTGGCATGGGGACGTAACATCTCCGTTCCCTTCCTTCAGGGAACAAGGGTTACATACGTAACCGAGATGTTCCCTTTCAGTCGGTACGAGTTATGTCAGTTACTGACGGAATGGGGGTTCCCAATCTAATCTCGCCACAACGGCTGTCTTCCAGTATCCTGCGCTGACCAGAGCTCCCTGCCGTGAGTCTAGCACGAATGAGGGGCTAGGCTCAATGCAATACCAAGGTACACTGGGAAGCATGTCCCACATGGAGAAATGCAACACAATGCCTGCCCGCAGGGAGGACTTAGGAATACACATATGAACCATGTATGGGCTGCATATGGAGCACTCTTGAGTATCCAGTTGCAGGTGGAATGTTTCAACCCCAGGAGTGGCAAGGTGTCTTGCCAAGGGAAGACACGTCTTGGAGAGACTAGGCCCCAATCACACAGAACACGTTTTTGCAGTGAGAGGCGCCTTTTTTGAATATATTTCTGTTGGCAGTGAACGTTATGCGCACTGCTTATGCGCCCCGGGTGCCTCGCGTTTTAACCGCCTGCTGCGCCTCGCGTTTTAGAAGGAACTCCTGGTGGAGTGTGCCTTAACCCCTAGGGGGCATGGAAGGCCCTGAACCTGATATGCCAGGACAATGGTGTCTACTATCTGGTGCAGGGCAAGATGTACGGCCAGCAACTCGAGGCAATTGACATGTCATAGGCGCTCGGGTCCTTTCCAGGAGCCCACGTCAGCATGTCCATTGCACATGGCACCCCAGCCCGTGGCAGAGGCATCTGTTGATGAAAGGTGAGGTTTGACCACGGGGTGAAGGTATGAAGGCAGGCCCGAGTGACCGGGACCCAGAGCGTGCCCTGTTGCCATGCCCATCTCGGGACTCGATTGCGAAGCCAGTGCTGAAGCGGTCTCATATGAAGCAGTAAGAGCAGCTGTCAACATCTTGAATGGAAGCCTGTGAAGGGTTCGGTTCAAGACGCACAGGTCCAGGATTGGCCGTAACCCACTGCTCTTCTTGTGTACAATGAAGTAGGGGCTGTAGAAGCCAGACTTCATCTCGGCTGGAGGGTCTCAACCGCACCCTTCACCAGTAGGGTGTTGATCTCCGCATGGGAGGAGACCGTGTGATCTGAATTACATAGCCGAGCCTGAACATGCAAGCGAGCCAGCTGGACAGATTAGGAAGCTCTAGCCAGGCTCCCAGAAACTGAACCAGCGGGGTCATGCAAGCGACAGGCGTAGACCTGACAGAGGAGACCAGGGAAGGACCAGCGTTCCACTGGGGCCTCCTCTAACAGGGGTCTGGCGACATCTCAGGGGGCTGAGAGTGGTGAGGCTGTGAGTCACACACTGTCAACCTCGTCCTCTTGGGGCTCGGAGGTGAATATGTAAGTTATTTCTTTAACCAAGTATAGGGTGCCAAGGATTCTCCCCTGGCCCTCCAGCTGGGGAAGGAGTGGTCCTGTTACCATCTCCTGGGAAAGAGCTGTGTTTACCTCCAAGCGGCCCGTCTCAGGAGCACTGCTTGTCCTGCTGTTTGGCCGGCTTAGGGGCGGAGACGGGCTGGGCGGCCTTCCTGTGACCTCCTCCGCACCCTGGCCCGGGTGGAGGCTGCTGCTGGGGCCGGCGGGAGGGGCGGGAGCCACAGAAGGGGCGGACTCAACGAGAAGCAGGCTGAGGCACCTGTGCCGGCAGATGGGTGGAGGCAGCAGCGGGCCGCCGGGGCAGAATATGTTTGATTGCCTCGGTCTGTTTCTGTGCGGCCGAGAATTGTTGGGCAAAATCCTCGACCACCAGATGTGCCATGTGTAGCTCTTTTAGAGAGGAGTTTTTACACTGCAGAAAATGCATAAGCCCCCAGGGAGAACACACATGCTGTGCTGGATCACTGCACAGATCAGACAGGAATGCGGAACTCGCTGAAACGCACCATCACACAGACACTCTGGAGAGATGCTCGTCTTGAAGAGTAGAGAAAGCTCAGGAAGGCAAGTGAACACTTGGTTCCGAAGCAGAAACATAATACGAGATTGCTGCACAGCTCCTTTTATACCTACGAGGTGGGACGGAGTTGCGCTATGCAAATTATGCAGACCCATGGCATTCTCATGCCATTGGCTCATTTTGTAGATCTCGAAGGCGAATGGCTTCTAAGCAAAACCCCATTCCATCAGTACCTGACGTAACTCGTAGTGTACTGACTGAAAGGGAACTCTTAATGCTTCAGCATACCAAGACATTTTGGACAATTTCATGCTCCCAACTTTGTGGGAACAGTTTGGGGACGGCCCCTTCCTGCTCCAACATGACTGCGCTCCAGTGCACAAAGCAAGGTCCATAAAGTCAAGTTAAGTCGTCAAATTTTATTTCTATAGCACATTTAAAAGCAAAGGTTCTGTCTGAGAAGGTTCTGTCTTTGAGACCATGGATACCCACCACCTTTTCTAACTGATGTAACAAGATACTATGTTTGATTGTATCAAAAGCAGCACTTAAATTCAACAATCCAAGCAATGCATGCAAACCGGTATCGAGGATGAAATGCAAACCGGTATCATTGCTGACCTTCAACAAAGCAGATTCCATACTGTGGAATAAAGACATGGATGAGCGAGTTTTGTGTGGAGACTTGACTGGCCTGCACAGAGTCCTGACCTCAACCCGATAGAACACCTTTGGGATTAATTAGAGCGGAGACTGCGAGCCAGATCTTCTTGTCCAACATCAGTGCCTGACCTCACAAATGTGCTTCTAGAAGAATGGTCAAAAATTCCCATAAACACACTCCTAAACCTTGTGGAAAGCCTTCCCAGAAGAGCTGAAGCTGTTAGAGCTGCAAATGGTGGGCCGACTCCATATTAAACCCTACGGATTAAGAATGGGATACCATTAAAGTTCATGTGCATGTAAAGGCAGGCGTCCCAAAACCTTTGGTAATACAGT
The DNA here is from genome assembly GCA_018749465.1 of Paracanthobrama guichenoti. Lineage (NCBI taxonomy): Eukaryota > Metazoa > Chordata > Actinopteri > Cypriniformes > Gobionidae > Paracanthobrama > Paracanthobrama guichenoti. Next base: position 6,457,916 of record CM031955.1, read on the forward strand.
GTATAAGAAGTACTTTTGTTGAAGTTATACCTGTCAGGTAAGGCAAGGCAAGTTTATTTATATAGCACATTTCATACACTTAACTTAACACGCACATTTACCTAAATTAATTCTCCCTCACTACTTAATGTGTCTGAATGGTTTAAAAACAATGATTAAAAAGTAGCCTGACAACTCACCATTGGCAGGGCTCAATCCGAGAGGCAGGATAAACGGTTGTCTTTCAGATTCCCTCTGCACGCAATGGGATAGCACTACAACCAACTAGAGCAACAAAGAAGGTGAAGTGGAGCTAGTTAATAGATTAAACTTCTGCCGTATCCGGTCGGCAAAACTCAGAAACATCTTCCTTTCTTAAGAATGACTTCAGTGTCGTTCTTTGTTCTTCTCTCAAAGAAAAGCTTCTTTGTTTTTAAGTAGCACACGGAACCGCGGCAACTCTGCCGTCATTATGTCAAGCCCGCCCACCGACTCTATACACGATGTGATTGGCCTGACCAGAGTTTGGTTTTTCCAGCTCGCAGGTCTACCGAGAGTTTCTAGACTACACTCGCGGCAAATTAGATTTGCTGCCGCTAGGGTGCGTCTAGATTTCTAGGCTAATTAAAAACCGTTTAAATGAAAAGCTTACATGATGATGGCGCAACATGATTGAAATATTTCAACCGGGCTATTGCCTACGCCTTAAGCTAATATATAGGCTACAGTTTGTTCAAACATAAAAAGCAATATACATCATCAAGTTTATAATCAAACTAACCTAAAATTGGTGGGGATGATGATGCTGTGTTTTATCTGCTTCATGTCCCCGTCAACTTCCCCTCCATCAACAGCTTTAGTAAAATGACCTGTTGGCTGGGGATTTTACTAACTCAATCTCTGCTCTTTGTCTTTTAAGTTTTTCCTTTTTTGATTGTTTTATTTTTTTAGAATAGCTGACATTTATACCTATTGAAGATTGTTCTTTGCGTGACCATTTTCAGTCTACACTAGAATGTTGCGTTGCAGCAAGCTCGCTAGTTTGAGTTTTGGTAGCCTAGCCTACCCGTACCCGTGACGTCAGCTGCCGCTTCGGCCGTCTGAGAGATTAGATTATGCAGACAGCATAGGAAGAGATCATGTATTTTTAATGTCCGATATTCCTCAAATAACATTGTAGTCCTGTCTCGTCTCGTTAACAAAGAAACGGCATACGTTTCATCATAGTTTTTATCATCAGATATTAGTTTAGCTTGTCAATGACAGAAAATTGTCCATCAACACTGTTTCAGTTAACTATTCACAAGTCTCGTCTAAAATCAAAAGGAGACAGGGCTTTCTCTGTTGCAGCTCCTCGATTATGGAACAGCTTACCTCTCCATATTAAATTGTCCCTCTCTATATATTTTTAAATCTCATTTAAAGACCCATTTATTCTCATTTGTATTCGACTGTATTAAACTTACAGTGACTTTCTATTTTGTCTTGGTGTTTTGTCTACGTAACTCGTAGTGTACTGACTGAAAGGGGACTCTTAATGCTTCAGCATACCAAGACATTTTGGACAATTTCATGCTCCCAACTTTGTGGGAACAGTTTGGGGACGGCCCCTTCCTGTCCCAACATGACTGCGCTCCAGTGCACAAAGCAAGGTCCATAAAGACAAGTTAAGTCAAGTCAAATTTTATTTCTATAGCTGTCCTACGCTTTTAGGTTGTGTGAATTAGTTAGATCCTGGTATGTAAAGCACTTTGGAAAACATGTGTTGTTTTTAAATGTGCTATAAAAAATAAATAAAAACATTATAATAATACTTTCAAATGAATCCTAAATGTTTTTCACAAGAGTGTGAAAATTTAAAGAGCCCATTCCACTGCACCAACTTCAGCAATGTTTTTGGTTTTGTTTGGCTTGTAAACTCTTCAGTACCAAAGACACAAACCTTTCAATGGAGGGTTTTAGTGACTGGTCCAACCTCAGCAATAGTCTCAGGAGTCACGACAATAGCTTAGACCACACACAATCCATGTTGAAATGTAGGGAACTTGAGATGCACCTAAAGAACAAGAAGATAATAGACTATCAACAATTGACTCTCTTGGAGGCAGAGAGGAAAAGGTGGCGAGATGTCCTCACACGATTAGTCAGCATCACAATATCTTTGCCATCCCGAAATCTTGCTTTTAGGGGCTCTTTAGATTGTCTCTATGAAGCTAAACAATGGCAACTTTCTCAAGGAAGTCGAGCTTCTTGCACTATTTGATCCTGTGATTGAAAATCATCTGTCAAGAGTCAAGGACAAAA